>CM035416.1:158626206-158898706 GCA_020310875.1 Ceratopteris richardii | reverse complement strand
CAGTTTAGTCCCTTAATCAACTAGGATAGGTATAGGCTTCTCTTGGTTTGGGCCAGTCAAAACCACCTAAACTTATCAAAATTCGTGGTTTTGTCCTTCAAGTAGTTTTTGAAAGATATAAGATTCAAATAGAACCCTTTAATCCCCTTTAAAATCAATGACTAGGATCATTTCTTGAGAAATGGGTTGCTTTAAATTATAGCCCTTAGATCTTATTCACATCTAATGGCTATGGTTGCAAGTTGAAGAAGAAAAGGCACCTAAAATATGGGCCATTGGATTTGGAAAGAATCTAATGGTTGTGATTTGATCCTTACATGGATCACTACGTCATCAATCTCCACCCTCTGAAATTCGTTCCATCCAACGGTTGAAAACGGACGCGCGCCACGAAATGCCGTGCATGAAAGTTCGGACATTTGTCCTTTAGTGATAGTCACTGTACCTATTTTGCCATTTAGTGCCAGAGCATTGGGTTTCAATCTCTACCATACAAAGTAAAGGAGATCCAACGGTACGAATTCGGTGCAAATGCGATATTTCACTCTCTCTCCTCCCACGATTGTAGCTATTTTGTCTTTTATTGACAGAGTGTTAAATCATCGCTCCGATGAGCTCCCCAATTTTGGCTTGTTCCTGCACGACTATCGAGGTCGTCTCCTCAGAAGTGAGCGCGCACGGAGATACTTTTTTCGAATGTCCGCCCAGCCGCGTAGTGATCATAATTAGTTACTCTCTCTCTCCATAATGATGAGTCATCCCCCCCACATGGCTTCACACATGGGTGCCACATGGCACTCATGTGTGAGCCCATGTAATAACCAATCTAAGAGGTGGTTCACACCTCTTCTGAGGGGTTCTCCATATAACATTTCCTTCCCCTTAAATCCATTTTTGTCCTCAAAAATGGTATTGGAAGGTCTAAAAGAAAGAGAGAACTAATAGTATCACTACTCCCACTATATCCCCATGTATAGAAATACATGGTCCTGTCTCCGTGTTGTTTCCCCATATCCTTCCCCTTAAGAAAACTCTTGGGAAGGTAAACTGAAACTGGGAAACCGTTTCTGTAGGGTGCTAACCCGCTCCCATGTGGCACTATCTTCTGAACTATCTTTCCACTTTACTAGACACTCTTTATACAAGTGACTCCTCGTCCGTTTCTCTCGAGTGCGTAGTATGCTCTCTGGCTCATGTGGAATAGATTGAACAGAAATAGGCTCTACTACCTCACTATCTGGAATGAGGTTGTCAGATTCACCCAGCCTTTTCTTAAGCCGGCTAACATGAAAAACTGGATGGATTTGACTATTCTCTGGAAGTTGGAGTTGGTAAGCCATCTTTCCTATTCTCTTAAGTATTTGGAAAGGTCCACAATACCTAGGAGATAATTTTGGACAAGGTCCCGTCTTCATGGTTTCAGACCTAGATGGAACTCTAAGATAGACTTGCTCTCCTACCTCAAAGTTGATATCTCTTCTCTGAGGGTCAGCATAGGCTCTAGCCCTATCCTGAGCTTTCCTAATGCTGTCCTTAGCAAGTCTAAGCATATCATTCATTTCTTCCAAGAAGTCCTTTGCAGCTTGAACTTTTTCATTCTGCAAGCCAACTGCATAAGGAGCCCTTGGCTGAAACCCATACATAAACATAAATGGACTATGCCCAGTGGAAGAGTGCTTGGCACTATTATATGCAAACTCTACTATAGGTAAATACTCTTCCCAATTAGTTTGCCTTTCATTCACATATGCTCGAAGCATATCCTCTAGGATTTGGTTAACCCTTTCTGTTTGCCCATCCGACTGTGGATGCTCGGCCGTACTCATGCTAAGCTTTGTATCCAACCTTTTGAAGACCGCTCTCCAAAAGTGGCTAGTAAACTTCCTATCCCGATCAGAAACTATGTCTAAAGGAAGACCATATAACCGGTATAGGTTCTCTACGAAGAGTCTAGCCAACTCAGGTGTCTTCACTGTAGTACGTGTCGGAATAAACCTAGCCATTTTGGTTAACCTATCCACAATTACCCAGACCGAGTCGTGCCCTCTCTGTGTCTTAGGTAATCCGACTATAAAGTCCATGGAGATACTCTCCCACTTCCCATTAGGAATATCCAATGGGTGGAGTAGTCCTCCAATCCTCAACCTCTCAGCTTTGTTGACCTGGCATTTATTGCACTTAAGCACATACTCTAGGACGTCCTTATGAAGTCCAGGCCAATAAAACTACCTCTTAACAAGATCATAAGTCTTGTTAACTCCTGGGTGTCCCGCACTAGGTGTGTCATGACACTCATACAAAATATGCCGTCTCATCTCAGTATCTCTAGGGACACACATCTTACCTTTATATAACAGATATCCATCATGGACACTGTAATTCTTCCACTTGAATCCTTCTTGAGTACCCGTCGATACTCCATCCTCACTGGAAACCCGTATATCACGATCCCCATTCTCTATGGCTTCCCAAATTTCGGAATATGCAGGATCAAGCCTACATTTCCCTCTAATAGACTCAAGTAGCTCACTAGTGATCTGAGTAAAACTCAGTCCATTGAGCATAGGCATGCGGCTAAGTGAATCAGCCACTATATTAAACTTTCCCTTCCTATACCTAAGCTCATAATCAAACTCTTGAAGGGTCTCTGCCCATCGGGCCTTACGACCTTTAAGGTCTGTTTGATTAGAGAGCCACTTAATGCTCTCTTGATCAAACACTATCGTAACTTTGGCACCATATAAATAGTGACGCCACTTCTTCAAAGCATGGACTATTGCATACAACTCCCTCTCATAGACGGAGTAATTCTTTTGAGCCGGTTCTAGTTTCTTGCTCTCAAAAGCTACTGGTCGACCATCCTGTACTAAAACCGCTCCTATAGCAAAATCACTCGCGTCAGTCTCAACCACAAATGGTTTATTGGGATCTGCTATATGTAAAAGTGGAGCTGTAGCAATTGCTACTTTCAACTTTTCCATAATTTGCTTCTGTTCATCTCCCCAATGAAAGGCTTTCCCTTTCCCTTTAAGCTGTTCCGTCATCGGGACAGCAATTTTGGCATAGTTCTTAATGAATCTTCGATAGAAACCTGATAAACCTAGGAAGATCTGCAGCTCCTCCAGGTTCCGTGGATGTGGCCATTCCATAATAGCCCTTACTTTTTCAGGATCCATCTGGATTCCATCTTGGGAGACTATATGCCCAAGGTATTTAACCTCTTTCTTGAAAAATTCACACTTTGACTCCTTGAAAGCCTTTCATTGGGGAGACGAACAGAAGCAAAGTATGGAAAAGTTGAAAGTAGCAATTGCTACAGCTCCACTTTTACATATAGCAGATCCCAATAAACCATTTGTGGTTGAGACTGACGCGAGTGATTTTGCTATAGGAGCGGTTTTAGTACAGGATGGTCGACCAGTAGCTTTTGAGAGCAAGAAACTAGAACCGGCTCAAAAGAATTACTCCGTCTATGAGAGGGAGTTGTATGCAATAGTCCATGCTTTGAAGAAGTGGCGTCATTATTTATATGGTGCCAAAGTTACGATAGTGTTTGATCAAGAGAGCATTAAGTGGCTCTCTAATCAAACAGACCTTAAAGGTCGTAAGGCCCGATGGGCAGAGACCCTTCAAGAGTTTGATTATGAGCTTAGGTATAGGAAGGGAAAGTTTAATATAGTGGCTGATTCACTTAGCCGCATGTCTATGCTCAATGGACTGAGTTTTACTCAGATCACTAGTGAGCTACTTGAGTCTATCAGAGGGAAATGTAGGCTTGATCCTGCATATTCCGAAATTTGGGAAGCCATAGAGAATGGGGATCGTGATATACGGGTTTCCAGTGAGGATGGAGTATCGACGGGTACTCAAGAAGGATTCAAGTGGAAGAATTACAGTGTCCATGATGGATATCTGTTATATAAAGGTAAGGTGTGTGTCCCTAGAGATACTGAGATGAGACGGCATATTTTGTATGAGTGTCTACTAGTGTTAAATCATCGCTCCGATGAGCTCCCCAATTTTGGCTTGTTCCTGCACGACTATCGAGGTCGTCTCCTCAGAAGTGAGCGCGCACGGAGATACTTTTTTCGAATGTCCGCCCAGCCGCATAGTGATCATAATTAGTTACTCTCTCTCTCCATAATGATGAGTCATCCCCCCCACATGGCTTCACACATGGGTGCCACATGGCACTCATGTGTGAGCCCATGTAATAACCAATCTAAGAGGTGGTTCACACCTCTTCTGAGGGGTTCTCCATATAACACAGAGCGTGTGCCTTTTTTTTTTACTTTTGGTTCCCAAATATTCCCTTTGATCATGGCCATCCAAGCAACAAATCTAAGGGCTAGAAAATCATGTGAATCCCTTAGTGGATACTATTCTTTATTTTAATATAAAATACCACTGGTGGTTTTTCCCAGCCTCTTAATGCACTTTATTAGCCATTTTAATTCCTAAAAATTAGGAATTCTTATAAGGTCCATGCAGTGTTCACTTTTTCCCCTAATGGAAAGAGCAATTGATTTCTGTGGAGCAAAATCTTGTTAGATGGTTCACTTATGCAAGTCATTCTTACTGGTCTTCTAGATTCTTATTAGAGTTTTGCTTCAACTCTTCATCTAGTGATGAAAGGAAATCCAAATGTTGTAACTTTAAAGGATTTAGTCTCTCTTTTATTGCAAGAAGATCAATCTAGGCGAAACATTTCAATCATATGTGTTTTAGATCAAGCTTTTTTATCTAGTCAAAAGGGTAAAAATAAATGGCACTCATTATTACTAAGAAAAGAAATTGCACATTCAAAGAAGGAAGATAAAGATGACAAAAAAAACAAAAAGTAGAAACAATTTTGCAATTATTGTAAAGCAAATGGTCATGTCATTAAGAGTTATCCTAGGTTGGCTACAAAAGAGTCATGGAAATGGTAATTTGTATGGTCAAAAGTTGAGCTTTACCATAGAGCTTTTGGCTTCAATTTGTTATGTGTGTAGCATATGCACTTAATTGGTATCCCACCAAAGCACTTAATTTGTATCCCACCAAAGCAGTGAAGTTTATCACTCCATATGAGGCTACACATTGTTAAAGTGGCATGTACATGTTGGCATTTTGTCATTTAATTAAGGCTCAAATTGAAGGGTCTACGAAGGGTTGCAATGAAAAGTCATGATATCCCATGTGAATGGGTGTGAGGATTTGTATAAATATATGACTTTGTTTAATGAAAAAGAAGCACAGTGGGATTCGTGCAGCACATGACTTTGTCGGTACTTCTTCTCCTTCTACCTCATCTCCTTCTTTGTTAATATGTACATTGTCTGTTGTAAGCATGCATTTGTCTTTCCTATTGTGACGGGTGGACGTTCCCTCGTTAACACTGGCACCGTCTGGACTTACCCCCCCTTTGGTTCTACCGGCTCGAGTTCCGTTCATCTTCACGTCATGTCTGCCGCACCAAGGCGACACATTCATCTGTCGATTATGGCACACTCGTACTGATTGGTCATCAACTATGCGTCTGTAGCCTCCAGTAGCAGGCATCCATGGCAATACTCAAGCTATTGGTTGCGTCCAAAGACCACAGATTCCGGAGCATGGTGGACTTTTGCTTGTTCCCATTTACGTTCCCAATGCGGCAAACAATTGTTCTCCCGCCTTCACTGCCATTTGACTATTCCTATCATTGTTGTCCACGTCATTATGTATGATTAGCGACAGCATCTTGGTTTTTGTGTGGTTTCGATCGACCATCGATGCATTGATCACATGGCGATCGTAAGCATCTGCCTCACATAATTCCCAACACTTCCCATGAATCTGCTTGTGCCGCCAATTGCAGGTCGCTAGATAGGATCCAACCAGGGTCTTTGGGATTTTTGCAACCTCTACATTGATTCTGTAATGCACGCTATTACGGTGCTATTACGGTGATGCTACAGCACCCTTTCGGTGTGTTTTGCCTAGTCCGGTTCTTCATCCTCCATTCGGTGTTCCGATGACTCCTGATCAATCCGGTGATCGCTCTATTAATTACGGTGCTACTTTAGTGTTAATCTGGTGCTCAGCCACGTAATCTCATTGTCCCATCTGACTCGCTTCTCTTGACATAATCCCCTCGCTGCTGGCCCATTTCTTTTCTGCCCAGTTCGGTCCATTTACGGTCTGATTTTGGTATTTCTATTACGTCCGATGATCACCTGGATTGAGTCCGATGATCTTCCCACTTAAATCTCATGGTTACATCCTTCCCAATATCGTGTTCGTTCCCATCGCCGCTCTAGTGATTAACTGCTCCTGGTGCGCTTGCACTTTTTACCATGTTCCCTGCTCATTCCGGTGTCATGCTCGGTGCTTCCCCGGTGCTCTTATCAGTCCGGTGCTTAGCCAGTTTGGTATCTACCAAAATTTCCAGTTCGCACCTGCTACCCCATTTGGTACTCCAGTGATCACGATCTTACTCCAGTGATCACGGTGATCACGCTAATTATGGTGCTACTCTGGTGATCAATTGTGTTGCACCAATTACGGCCATTTTTTTCGGGCTCCCACCCATGCGTCGCCAGGCTCTAGTCCAGTTTAAGGGCTCTGATAATGATTCGCAGTCAACACGTATACTATCCATACTCTCGCACGAAGCCTTTAAGCATGTCACAATAACGGGTAGTTTCTCCTCTCTGTCCGAGGACACGCAACCTGGAAGGTTGGACGGATGTTTACGCTCTATCTTGTCTTATTTTGTTTTCACTATTAGAACATGCATCGATCATACTTTTTATAATGGTGAATGAGTGGTTGAACCCATGATGAGAAATTGAAAGCAAGAAGAGATAATGTTAACAAAGAGCTTGCGCTCCGCAAAAGAGACGAGAGTGAGAGAGAAAAAAAGAGTGCGCTATAAAATTTGATCGAATCCTTGCCCTATTTCCGTAATTTAACATTTTTTAGGATGGTCATCAATCCTATCTATTGCCTGTTGCGAACGAGGTTGTCCACTTTATCATAATTGGTATATGATATTTTTATACTCTTGCCCAAATATACTCATTATAACATATGGGACATTTAAACTAAGGATAATAATTGAGCTTCCGTCGCTTACCGTAGTTACTCCACTTTATCATTGCCACTTACTTTTGGAAATGCTTCTTTTGAACACAATCACCATGTTTTCCCTTTAAGGATGCAGTAATATTTTTGTATTAATGGCGTGAAGTGTGGCATGTTTCTTCTCACCATCATTGTGGGATATACTTGAGTCATGGAGACCCTACTCACATGGGATTTTGTGTCCTTAGTCCCATATTTTTGTCATGTTGAGTCGTGATGAGCATTTGTTTGCTATGGTTTGTTGTGAGAGTGCGAGGTAGCATTAACTCGGCAGAAGCACTCATTTGTTTGTTTTCGGTAATGAGAGAGTGTGAGGTAGCGTTAAGTCGGCAGAAACACTCCATGTTGATTGTGAATGTGAGGTAGCGTGGATACGGCAGAAGCATTCACTGATTTTCTTTTGTGTGTATGATTTGACTAGTGGATGATGTGGGACTATGGGATACCTGCCTTCATGTTGAGTCTTCATATATGGTTATTTGATACTGATCATACTAAAAAAGACAAGCTCCGATTGATCATTATTTGATGATTATGTTGTAGTACTTATGGGGAGCCGAATATGCAGTATAGAAGTGAAGATTGGCAATGATAATGCTATGACTGGATGATCCATCCCTCTTGCACAACAAAGATGAGAAGAAAGCAGAAAAGCAGAAATTGTTTTGCAAATATTATAAAGCAAATGATCATGTCATTAAGAGCCGTCCAAACTGGCTGCTAAAAAGGCAAAGAAAAAAGAGGCTGGAATGGTTGTTGTAGAGGCCTCTATACTGAAAAAAGAGTCTGCTAATCTTGTACAAAATGAAGAATGGGCATTCACTATTGTTTGCAGTTTTGACCCATCTTCTCCTGAACAATGTATGTTTGCAGTAGACTCAGATGTTTGGTACTTTTGATAGTGGGGCAATCAAACATATTACCTCGTAACGCAGTTTCTTCACTTGACTCGAGCCTGTCCCTACAAGGAATACTATCACATGCACCAACAACGCCTCTTATCCTCTCATGGGAGTTGGTAAGATCATTTTGACTACTATTGATGGTAGTTATTTCACTTTGTCACATGCTTTATTTATGCTAGGGATCAAGAAAAATTTGTTATTAGTTTCTGCATTAGCCAAGATTGGCTTGGTTGTTATATTTGTTGATGACAAATGTATAGTTCATGATCTGTCAAATGGTGACATGATTATTGCTTCTTCCATTTTATGTCGTGGGCTATGTAAGCTCATAGACTATGAAAGATCTGTGAATGATTTAGCATGTGCAGTACATGATTCTCAGGCTATGCCAAATGCAAAGCTATCGCATGCATGCACGCTTTGGTCATTTGAATTTTGCTAGTTTGCTACACCTGCAGAAATCTGAAATGGTGTCCTCTCTGCCCAAACTTGAGGCACCCAAAAAACATGGTTGTGAAGGCTGTATTTTGGGCAAAATGCAGCATTCCTCTTTTCCAAAAGATGGTTTAGTTTGGGCTACTAAAAAATTAGAGCTTGTACATTGTGATGTCTGTGGTCCTATGCAGACACCTTCTTTTAGAAACTATCTTTACTTTGTGACTTTCATTGATGACTTTTCTAGGCATGCATGGGTATATTCACTCCAAGCAAATTTCAAAGTGTTCATGTGCTTCAAATAGTTTTTGGTTTTGGCTGAAAATATGTAAGCATGTAAAATGGGCACCCTCCGTTCTGATCGAGGGGGGAATATATGTCTTCTGATTTTAATGCATTTCTAGTTGAACATGGCATAAAACATAAGTGTAAAGTGTCATATACACCTCAATAGAATGGAGTTGCTAAACAAAAGAACAGGTCACTCATGGAGATGGCGAGGTCTACGGTCAAGAGTCAAAGCACATAGTTTCTGGCTTGAGGCTGTCATGTGTGCAGCATATGTTCTTAACAGGTGTCCCACTAAAGCACTGTAGTCTATCACTCCATATGAAGCTTGGCAAGGTTGCAAGACATCTGTAGCTCATCTGCGTGTTTTTGGTTGTTTGGCATATGCATTGGTGCTTGAACAACATCACAAAAAACTGGATGATAAAGCAGTAAAATGTATTTTTGTTGGGTATAATTTTGAAAGTAAAGGTTATGGTCTATATCATCCACAAACTAAATGCATTTTGGTTAGCCATGATGTTGTTTTGTGGAAGATGCTATTCAGCCATTACTTTCATGTACTAAGGAGACATATGTTAGCTCTAAAGACATGTATGATACTTTGCTGCCTCTTTTTACAAGTGGACAGTCTAGTATTGGTCCTAATGAGGCAACTACTCAGCCTTTACAACTTTCATGTGATGATGCAGATCATTCCATTTCTAATGTAGATTTACACGATGCACTTGTTGATGAGAGAGCTGATATTGAGTAGGCTAAAACTATGCCAAAATGGCTGGTGCAGACTCTGTGTGATAGCAAATTAGATGCACCTCTATCATATTGTACTTGTTTAGGAGCTCATAGTGCCTCTTTTGCATCAGATTACTATGGTATGGTTGTGTCTAGTCTCTGTGATGAGAATGAACTTGTTTCATTTGATGAAGCACAAAATCTAGAAAATTGGATGGCCACTATGCAATCTGAATATGATGCTATAATGAAGAATGGTACCTGATCTTTATGTGACTTACCTCCTAGCAAGAAGGCCATTGGCACTAAGTGGGTATACAAGCTGAAGTGTAAGCGTGATGGAACAGTTGATAGGTATAAGGCCATGCTTGTTGCAAAGGGTTATGCAAAGGAAAGAGGCATTTATTTCGATGAAACATTTGCACCTACTTGCCAAATGACTCCTGTTCATAGCATCTGTGCACTTGCAACTCATCATGGATGGAATGTACATGAGTTGGACATAAAAACAACATTTTTGAATGGTGACATGAATGGAGAAGTGTATGTTTTTCATCCCCGTGGCTTTATGCAAAAGGGGCATGAAAACCAAGTGTGCAGGTTAAAGAAGGCATTATATGGTTTAAAGCAAGCACCACGTGCTAGGTATAAAAAGATACATGCCTACCTAATTTCACATGGTTTTGAGAACAATCCAACTGAACACACCTTGTATGTTAAGCGTGTTAATGATGTACTTCTTATCATTGTTGTGTACGTTGATGACATGCTGCTCACTGGTCCTCATGAGAAGTATAGTGCTGATTTCAAGGCTGATTTACATGTCTCATTTGAGATGTCTGATTTGGGGCATTTGAATCATTATTTTGACATTCAGTTTATGCATGTTGATGGGCTTTGTGTCAAACAAAATATATTGACACATTATTGCAGCGTTTTGGCCTTGAAGACTGTAAAACTATTGCCACTCCTATGGAGACAGGTTTATGATTGAGTCTTCATGATGCTGGAGATGCATTTGATAATGTTCTCTATCAGTAAGCTATTGGATGCTTGATTTACTTATGCATTACTCGGCCAGATATTTAGTTTGCTATCTCATAGATGAGGAGGTTTATGCATTGCCCAAATGTTAAGCATTGGCAGGTGGTTAAGCACATCTTTCACTACTTGGGTGGTACTTGGCTACTTGGATTGTTTTATCCCAAGGGGGGATCACTACCGCCAGATTTGCATGCTTTTTTTGACTCTGAATAGGCTGGTTGCTCTGACACTCATGTGTCCACTAGTGGCTTTTGCTTCATGCTTGGTAGCTTATGCATATCTTGGCTGAGCAAGAAGCAGCCTACTGTGGTCACTTCTAGTTGTGAGCCTAAGTATAGGGGCAACTTTCACAACGACTATTGATTGCGTGTGGCTCAGATGCCTTATGGTTGATTTGGGTGTTGGTCAGTCTTCTACCACCACCATCTTCATTGACAATGAGAGCACATTACGAGTTGCGAGGAACCCTATGTTCCATGCTCGCACTAAGCACATTGAGGTGCATTATCATTATGTTAGGGAGAGGTCCTCTGCTGGAGAGATCAGCTTGGCATATGTGCCCACACAGGATAACATTGTAGACCTTTTCACGAAGGCTCTGCTTAGGGAGAAGTTTAAAGCTTTCCACAAAGGTTTAGGCTTACTTCCTTTTGTGGATTGATTCGACATAGCTTGGCAGTTCCTTATATATGAGTGCCAGCTCCTTGTTCACTGCATCACTCCCACGGGGGATTTGTTGATATATTTAGGTAGTGATGTGTGTGAACACACTAGGACCACCAGGGCACTTTTTTCCCTCTTTAGGAGGTTTTTTTCCCCCATCTTTTATATATTCCTATAGCCCTAATGGGTTACTTATCTTTGTACATTCTAGTGGTAATACATTCAATATTGTGTGTTGTGCTCCAAGGAGGAGATGGAGGGAGAGAGAGGAGAGAAGAGATGCGTAGACATGCGTGGGAGCCTCAAAACCCACATAATGATCTCCCTTGAGGCAATGCTCTATATATGATGTATGAATATGGGGGTAAGGTCACATGACCCTTACATCCCCAACAATCTCCTACTTTAGGGTCAATGTGACAATAAGTGGTAACACATAGAAAGAATGATGTAGCACTATACAATAATTCACAGGAAGAGTCCATGTTTCTAACCATACAGATCAGCCTACAACAACTGCCTCGAACAAAGTGTATCCATGCACCTCAAACTACTGTAGACTCACATGAATAAGAGTCAAGCTCATACCTGACTGATGCAAAGCTCCCACTTGCTCTATGCCTATATCAATCATCGAATGACTGACAAATCCAAGTTCAAATGCTTCAATAGCAATTGCAATATCTGGTCTTGAGCATAACAACTCCTACATTAGACTCTTGAATGCTAAGAAAACCTGTACTATCCTGGCTAACCTAAGTATGTCAACCATGCCTATATCCAAGGTATCAAAAGCACCATCATCAAGACCAACATTGTTGGAACAAGTCCATGTAAAGTCTAAGTGTTGGCTTAAGTCTTCAAAAGACATAGAAACTTGAAGCAAATGCTAAAGCCTTGAAGAGTTCACTTGTGAACTCACCCTTGTAACTTTTGAGTTTTTACTTGATGTAAAAGTGAAAGAATCTAAAGTGGTTGAATCCACTTGATGAGTAGGAAAAAAACTCCACGAATTCATGATTGAATTAGTTGGAGAATCAATCACTAAAAGGTAGGAGAATGTTTTTAGGTGAGCAAGATTCAAATTCAAATCTTGGCTCCAATCATCACTATATGCACATGGTTTAGTCATGGGGTTTGTAACATCATTTAGCTGAGCTTCATGCCATATTAGAGTGTGATCTCAAGGCACACACATGTATCAGTAAGTCCATTATACTTTACATTTAATATACATTTACTTTCATGATCATTTGTGACCATATCCTCATGCCTATGTGAGTGTATTGTTCACTGCCATACTTCTCAATTTTTTAGTCAGATTGCAGAGATGGTTTCTCTGAGCATGGTGCATCATTTTTAGTGGTAAAGTTATCTCTATAATTCTACTATATACTCACAAAGTTTCATTCGATTTGGAGTTCACAATCGTGAGATATATTCATTTGAAGTCACCTATATCTCTGCATCTTCTACCTCTTGAAAAGTCAAGATCACATACCTGACTTGCTAAACTTATTTCTCTTAGTATGGTCGATCATTTTTTATGAAATAAATCCCAATAGGTTGCATCGCTTCCTAATTAGATTCCTCTAAAAGCTCTATGATCAATTCTAATCAGAGAATGAGTACTAAGTGAAATACTGAAGCATTCATGACCAAATTATAAAGTTTCATCATGTTGACTATTGGTCAAACTAGTATGTTTTAATTCAACCTTTTGAGAGTGATCTTCCAAGAACAACACCACTTCATCTTCACCAAATACAAATCCATCTTTTCACAGTGGTATCAGAGCAAGGTTGGACAACATGGAAGATGGATTTCCTTCATCAATTGACAAATTGAATAGAGGTAACTACTTAGCCTGGTCATTACGGATGGAAGCTTATCTTCAAGGCAGGAGTCTATATGGTTATATATCTAGAGATGAAGTTATGCCAAGTTTCAGGAATAAAGGTCAACCTACACAAGAAGAGCAAGAAAGATTGAGCACATGGTGCTCCAAGGATGCACTTGCAAGGTCTTATCTCCTCAACTCTATCTCAGATTTTTTGTTGCCTCACATTAGAAGTTGTAAAACATCTCAGGAAATGTGGAATGCACTTGAAGCCTTCTTCTCTTCAAGTACAATGGTAAGGAAGCATCAACTATGGCTGGACTTTACAACTCTCAAGAAAGCTCCCAAACAAAATGTGACTGGTTTTGTCACAAAGCTCAAGGACATAGCAAATCAGTTGGGAAGCATTGGAGAGGTGATAGAAGAATAGCAAATTGTAAGGCAGGTCATCGATGGCTTAAAGGCAAATGACAAGTGGGAAACATTCATAAAAACTATGGATCTATACATGGATATGCATGTACCAGATTTCAATACACTCATAGGACAACTACTTTCTCAAGAGGCCAAGCTTATCAAGAATGGAGAAGGCTCCAAAGGTAATCAATCTTCTGCTTTGTATATTATTAAAAGCAAGTCCAAAGCGAACAAAGGAAGAGGAAAGAAAGTGGATGATGAAGTAGGTACACATCAAGCTAAGTATGCAGGTAGAGGAAGACATGTTGGATTTAGACGTCTGCAGAAGCACGTGAACAAGCACAATGAAGAAGAAGAAGCTTGGAGCACAACACACAATACTGAATGTATTACTAGAGAATGTACAAAGATAAGTAGCCCATTATGGCAATAGGCATATATACAAGTCGAGGGAACAAAACCTCCTAAAGAGGGAAAAAAGTGCCCCGACGGTCCTAGAGTGTTCACACACATCACTACCTAAATATATCAACAAATCCCCCCGGGAGTGATGCGGTGAATGAGGAGCTAGCACTCATGTATAAGGAAGTGCCAAGCTATGTGGAAATCACTCCACAAAAGGAAGTAAGCCCAAAGCTTTGTGGAAAGCTTCAAACTTCTCCCTAGGCAGAGCCTTCGTGAAAAGGTCTGCAATGTTCTCCTGCATGGGCACATATGCCAAGCTGATCTCCCCAGCAGACAACCTCTCCTTGACATAATGATAATGCACCTCAATGTTCTTAGTGTGAGCATGGAACATAGGGTTCCTCGCAACTGCCAATGCACTCTGACTGTCAGTGAAGATGGTGGTGGCAGAAGACTCACCAACACCCAAATCAGCCATAAGGCGTCTGAGCCACACATGTTAAGGAAACACTCACGAATTTGACGCAATAAACGAGACAGAAACGGAATCTTCAGAAAATCGGTGCACAGGTGTACAGTATGCGAAGTTAGTGCGCGGTGTCCGCACAACAGAGCAATTAACCGCGGCGGGCGCGTAAGGCGCGCATAACGCGAATTGAAGAATGACAGAGCAGAGGAGCGCCAAAGAAATTGTATATATATATACAACAAAGGTTGAAGAAAAGGTGTGTGTGTGTGCGTGAATGCGAGTGACGCAGATATATGCGAGAGACACAGTGATACACAGAGGAGAACGAGAGACTGAGAGAAGACGCCATAGATTGCGTATGAGTGAAGAGAGAGTTAGAAGTTCTCAGAAGACGCCATAGATCGCGTATGTACAGATGAATAACACAAGCCTGAAGTGTCGGGTTTTTTCATCTGAAGAGAGATGGTAATAAGAAACTACTCACTGTAGGAGAGTTTCTGTAGCTTGAGCTAGAAGAGGCCAAGCTTACTTGTACACATCTTCTCAAATCGAAAACACATGTTCATGTGGATGTCTGCGCGTAATCTTTACTTGTGAAGAATCTGAAGTTATTTCGTGTTACGGTAGGAAGCTTAGTTTATCGTTTGCTGTCACGACTCGTTACTAAACGTGCTTCAGTACCTTCTCTGTAAACGCATGTTTCGGTGTATAACAGTTTACTCAGTAAACATATTTCAGTAATTTTTCTGTCAGTTACAGTTTCTCAGAAAACAAGTTTTTTCGGTAAATCAACGAAGTATAACTCATAGCAGAGTTCGAAGCTTTGTATGAGAGATAGCTCATCTTGTAGCTAGACGTCTCTACTTTAAGCTGATCACAGTTTCCGGTGGAATGAAGATGTACACACAGTACAAAAGTTAACCGGAAAGTAGTAGTTCAGAACTGTGAAGTTTCCAGAAGGAAGTTCATTCGGTGAAAGAAACTCCACACCACTTCCTTACTTCACATAAGTTCATCTGAAGCAATTACGAACAGAACTAAGTTTATTTCGGTAAAGTTCCGGCACAACTACGGTGTCAGTCCAGTAACAGTCTGGTGAAGTTCCGGTGGAACTTGTGTTGCAGGATAACGCAGTTAAAGCGACGTTAATTAGGCTGAGCTACTGTTGATTACAGAGGTGTTCTGAATCACTCTAGTTTAGCATTCTACTATGGTGGCGCGGCATTTTCCGCAGGCCTGACAGAGTTCACGCCTTGTCGCGAAATCCACCTTCAGGGCGAAAGTATTTCCGCAACAGTAGGCGTTAGAGCCGAAGTTTTTCGCCAACAATTGGTATCAGAGCGAGTTAATCTCCCAACATTTGGTATAAGAGCCGGATCACTCCACGAGTGGAAGAAGATCATGGCAGATCATGTCCAAATTGATAAACTGGACAGAGATAATTATCCCGCATGGGTAATGCGCATGGAACCCTTACTTATGAGTAAGGACTTAATGATGTACGTGACCGGAGAAGAAAAGAAACCCACTTTCGAAGATGATAGTCAACCAGAAAAAGAAGAACTAGACGCCCTAAAGCTATGGCAGAAGAAAGATGCAACGGCAAGAGCCTACATCTACAACACTGTGTCAGATCATCTACTACCACACATTAGAGGTCTGGAGAAAGCAGAGGACATATGGAGTGCATTGGAAGATCACTTCCAAAATACTACGAAAGCTAGGAAGGCCAGCCTATGGTCCGAGTTCACAACATTCAAAAAGAAGCCAAGTCAAAGCATCAGTGACTACGTCACTAAAATGAAGGATCTAGCAGATAGTCTTGGATCCATAAATGAAGAAGTCGAAGATCATAGATTGATAGCGCAAGTGCTCACAGGTTTGAGAGGAGATGAAAGGTGGAAACCTTTCGTACTATCAACTGAACTCTCCCTAAATCATTTTGTACCAGAGTTAAATCAGTTGCTTGGTTTGATGCTCACATATGAGCAAGACCTGAAAGGAGACGCAGAAAAAGGACATAGTTCAGCAATGTATATGAAGAACAAGAAGAAAGAAAAGGGTAAGTCAAAGGACGAAGAAGAGTCGAGCTCTCAAGCCTATTACGCAAGAGGTAAAGGCACTGGCAGAGGAAGAGCAAGAGGAAGAAGCCGCCAGAATACCACCAAGAAAGTTTGCTGGATTTGCGGACTAAGTAATCATCTGGCGCATGATTGTTGGCACAATCAACAAGGATCAAATCAAAATCAAAACAACAATAGCAGAGGCAATAGCGGAAGAAATCAAAGTAACTTCCAAAGAGGAAGACAAAGCCAAAGAGGAGGCTACGGTAGAGGTGGAACAAGAAGTTGGGGACAGAGCCAATCCTACAACACCACCTACAACAACTACGCAAGTGACACACAGAATGAAAGTCATACATCATTGATGATGAATTCAATCAGCACATCAGATAACGAAGATCTAAAGGTATTTTACATTGATTCTGGATGCTCTAATCATCTGTCAGGAAACATAGAACTGATGTCAGAATTGGAAAAAGGAAGTGCGAGTCACACTGTTCAAACAGGTGATAATACAAGACACAAAGTACAATCAATCGGAAAAGTGAAATGCAAGAGTGGAGCAGATTTGCTAACCAATGTTTTGTATGTTCCAACGATACCGAAAAATCTGATCAGTGTGGGACAGATAGTCGAAAAAGGTTTTCAGGTCAGATTTACAAATAAAGGAGTATTTGTAGAAGATCCCAAGAACGGATATTATCAGATCGTTTCTGGTAAGAAAGAAGGCAGACTCTTTACCTTAAGAGTACAAGGGAACATTGGCCAAGCGCTGCTCACACATGATGAAAAGGTAATTACAGAACTTGATCTCTGGCACAAGAGATTAGGTCACTTTCACGAAAAAGGAATCAAAGCTATGATAGCGAATCAGTCTGTACTAGGATTACCGAACGTACAGAACCAACATATGATTCACAAATGCGAAGCCTGTCAAATGGGAAAAGCCCACAGGTTACCTTTCCAGAAGAAAGGATTCAAACATGATGGCGTGCTAGAACTCATACATACAGATGTATGGGGACCAACGAAAGAAGGATCAATCAGCGGGTCAAGGTACTATGTTTTATTCATTGATGATGCAACAAGGTGGATAACTCTTTATGTTTTGAAAGAGAAATCAGAAGTGTTCGGAGCTTTCAGGCACTTTCATGCATATGCCGAAAGACTCACCGGACGAAAACTTAAAAGACTGAGGTCTGATGGAGGGGGAGAATACTTCTCCCGAGAATTCAATGACTATCTTTGGAATGCAGGTATTAAGAGAGAAATAACCTGTAGATATACACCACAACAAAACGGTGTAGCAGAAAGGAGAAACCGAACTCTAGTCGAGTTTGCACGGGCTATGCTAAAAGAAAAGAATTGCCCGGATTACCTTTGGGCTGAAGCCGTAAATACAGCTACATACTTGGTAAACAGGTTACCATGTACAGCCTTAGAAGGAATGACCCCTTATGAAGCCTGGTGGGGAAAGAAGCCAACACTTGATCACTGCAAAGTGTTTGGATCAGTAGCGTATGCTTATGTACCGTCTCAACTCAGACATAAGCTTGAACCGAAAGCAGAGAAATATGTATTCGTCGGATATGATGAGAAACAGATGGGTTACCGGTTATGGAGCCCTCTAACCAAACATTTTACTGTTTCCAGGGATGTAACATTTGATGAACAGAAAAGCTGGTATGCAGATCAGAGTCATACAGCTGAAGAATTTGAAGAAGAGATAAAAAGAAGAGAGAAAGGAAAATCAATCGTACAGGTAAACAAAGAAGACGAAGCAAGTACGTCCAGGACCGGAACAGGTATAAGGAACGAAGATGAAGACAGGTACTCAGACACACACGAAGAATATGAGCTAAGAAGGTCAAACAGAGTAAGAAGACAACCGGAAAGATACTCGTATGATACATCATATATAACTCAACAAGATTATGCATATATGGTTAAAGAAGAGGAAGAGCCTCAGAGCTATGACGAAGCCAAAAACAAGAAGCAATGGCAAGAAGCAATGAAAGAAGAATTCACCGCACTGGAAGAGAACAAGACATGGGAGCTTGTTCCTAAACCGAACGGTAAGAAAGTAATTGGAAATAAATGGGTGTTCAAAATAAAGAAACTTGCAGATGGAAGGATAGCCAGACATAAAGCGAGACTGGTTATCAAGGGCTATGCTCAGACGCATGGCATAGACTATGACGAGACGTTCAGTCCGGTGGCAAAGATGTCAACCATAAGAACAGTGATTGCTATAGCAGCATCAAAAGGATGGAAGCTAAGTCAGCTAGATATAAAGAATGCATTCCTGAATGGATACATATCAGATGAAGTCTATATGGAACAACCGGAAGGATTTATAAGCTCCAGATACCCAAATTTTGTTTGCAGGTTAAGAAAAGCTCTCTATGGACTGAAGCAAGCTCCAAGAGCTTGGAACTACAGGCTCGTGAAGTATCTAAACGAACTTGGATACCAAAGTTCGAAGGCAGATGCAAGTCTACTCATCAAAAGGACAGAAGAAGGAATGATCTACATTTGTATCTATGTAGATGACATAATAATTACAGGAACCTCAGATGCAGGAATCACAGAGGTAAAGAAACTGCTAGAAAAGGAATTCAAAATCAGTGACCTAGGAAAGTTATCATACTTTCTAGGTATGGAAATCACATATACAGATCATGGTGTATATGTCACACAAGAAAGGTATCTCCTGAACTTACTGAAGAAGTTCAAAATGGAGAATTGCAGAGAAGCTTCAACACCGCTTGAAGTAAATCATAAACTCAGCAAATATAGTGGAACAGAATTCAAGGATATGAAGAAGTATCAATCGTTAGTAGGAAGTTTAATATATGCTACGCTGACAAGACCGGATCTTAGTTTTCCGGTGGGAGTTCTCTCACAGTTTATGCATTGTCCGACAGATCAACATTGGGTTGCAGGACAAAGAGTTCTCAGATATATCAAAAGAACTATAAAGGAAGGATTATATTATCCTTTTACGTCAGATATAAAGCTCAGAGCATATAGTGACTCAGATTGGGCAGGAAGTCAAGATGACCGAAGATCAACGCACGGGTATATGATATACCTAGGAGATAAGCTGGTAAGCTGGTGTTCGAAGAAACAACACACAGTAGCTTTATCATCAACAGAAGCAGAATACAAAGGACTGGTAGAAGCATCAAAAGAAGTAATATGGATGCAGACGTTACTTAAAAGCATGGGTATAGATCAAAGTATACCGATCATACATGGAGATAATATGAGCTCGCTGTATCTTGCAGCGAATCCTGTGTTTCATGCAAGAACAAAACACATAGAGATTCAATACCATTTCCTAAGGGAAAAAGTAATGGAGAAAGAGATAGAAATAGTCTACACTCCTACGAAAGATCAAATTGCAGATATTCTGACAAAGAGCTTGGATGGAACAAAGACAAACAGATTCAAAGAGATGGCAGGTATAAAAGAAAGAAAGATATATGAAAGACCGGAAGAGGTCAAATTAGTGATTGAGGGGGAGCTGTTAAGGAAACACTCACGAATTTGACGCAATAAACGAGACAGAAACGGAATCTTCAGAAAATCGGTGCACAGGTGTACAGTATGCGAAGTTAGTGCGCGGTGTCCGCACAACAGAGCAATTAACCGCGGCGGGCGCGTAAGGCGCGCATAACGCGAATTGAAGAATGACAGAGCAGAGGAGCGCCAAAGAAATTGTATATATATATACAGCAAAGGTTGAAGAAAAGGTGTGTGTGTGTGCGTGAATGCGAGTGACGCAGATATATGCGAGAGACACAGTGATACACAGAGGAGAACGAGAGACTGAGAGAAGACGCCATAGATTGCGTATGAGTGAAGAGAGAGTTAGAAGTTCTCAGAAGACGCCATAGATCGCGTATGTACAGATGAATAACACAAGCCTGAAGTGTCGGGTTTTTTCATCTGAAGAGAGATGGTAATAAGAAACTACTCACTGTAGGAGAGTTTCTGTAGCTTGAGCTAGAAGAGGCCAAGCTTACTTGTACACATCTTCTCAAATCGAAAACACATGTTCATGTGGATGTCTGCGCGTAATCTTTACTTGTGAAGAATCTGAAGTTATTTCGTGTTACGGTAGGAAGCTTAGTTTATCGTTTGCTGTCACGACTCGTTACTAAACGTGCTTCAGTACCTTCTCTGTAAACGCATGTTTCGGTGTATAACAGTTTACTCAGTAAACATATTTCAGTAATTTTTCTGTCAGTTACAGTTTCTCAGAAAACAAGTTTTTTCGGTAAATCAACGAAGTATAACTCATAGCAGAGTTCGAAGCTTTGTATGAGAGATAGCTCATCTTGTAGCTAGACGTCTCTACTTTAAGCTGATCACAGTTTCCGGTGGAATGAAGATGTACACACAGTACAAAAGTTAACCGGAAAGTAGTAGTTCAGAACTGTGAAGTTTCCAGAAGGAAGTTCATTCGGTGAAAGAAACTCCACACCACTTCCTTACTTCACATAAGTTCATCTGAAGCAATTACGAACAGAACTAAGTTTATTTCGGTAAAGTTCCGGCACAACTACGGTGTCAGTCCAGTAACAGTCTGGTGAAGTTCCGGTGGAACTTGTGTTGCAGGATAACGCAGTTAAAGCGACGTTAATTAGGCTGAGCTACTGTTGATTACAGAGGTGTTCTGAATCACTCTAGTTTAGCATTCTACTACGGTGGCGCGGCATTTTCCGCAGGCCTGACAGAGTTCACGCCTTGTCGCGAAATCCACCTTCAGGGCGAAAGTATTTCCGCAACAGTAGGCGTTAGAGCCGAAGTTTTTCGCCAACAACACACACTCAACAGTCGTTATGAAAGTTGCCCTATACTCAGCCTCACAACTAGAAGTGGTCATAGTAGGATGCTTCTTGCTCAACCAAGATATACATGAGCTACCAAGCATGAAGCAAAAGCCACTAGTGGACACACGAGTGTCATAGCAACCAGCCCAATCAGAGTTAGAGAAAGCATGCAAATCTGGCGGTAGTGATCCCCCCTTGGGATAAAACAACCCAAGTAGACGAGTACCACTCAAGTAGCGAAAGATGCGCTTAACCATCTGGCAATGCTTGATTCCTGGGCAATGCATAAACCTACTCATCTGTAAGACAACAAATTGAATATCTGGCTGAGTAATGCATAAGTAAATCAGGCACCCAATAGCCTGCTGATAGAGAACAACATCAAATGCATCTCTAGCATCATGAAGACTCAATCGTAAACCTGTCTCCATAGGAGTGGCAATAGGTTTACAATCTTCAAGGCCAAAATGCTGCAATAATGTGTCAATATATTTCGTTTGACACAAAGCCATTCCACCATCAACTTGCATAAACTGAATGCCCAAATAATGATGCAAATGCTTCAAATCAGATATCTCAAATGAGGCATGCAAATCAGCCTTAAAATCAGCAATATGCCTCTCATGAGGACCAATGAGCAACATGTCATCAACATAAACCACAATGATCAGAAGTACATCGTTAGCATGCTTAACATATAAGGTGCTTTCAGTTGGACTTTTCTCAAAACGATCTACAATCAGATAGGCATTTATCTTTTCATACCAAGCACGTGGTGCTTGCTTTAAACCGTATAATGCCTTCTTTAACCTTCACACCTGATTTTCATGCCCTTTCTGCACAAAGCCACAGGGCTGAAAAACATACACTTCTTCATGCAAGTCACCATTTAGAAATGTTGTTTTAATGTCCAACTGATGTACATTCCAACCATGATGAGTTGCAAGTGCACAGATGCTACGAATAGTAGTCATTCGGCAACTAGAAGCAAAGGTTTCATCAAAATCAATGCCTCTTTCCTGCACATAACCCTGTGCAACAAGCCTAGCCTTATACCTGTCAACTGTTCCATCAGGTTTATGCTTCAACTTGTATACCCACTTAGTGCCAATGGCCTTCTTGCCAGGAGGCAAGTCTCATAAAGACCAAGTACCATTCTTCATTATTGCATCATATTCAGATTGCATAGGAGCCATCCAATTTTCTGAATTTTGCACTTCATCAAACGAAACAGGCTCAATCTCATCACAGAGACTAGATGCAGCCATAGCATAGCAATTTTATGCAAAAGAGGCACTATGAGAGCCTGATCGAGTACGATATGACAGAGGTGCATCTAATTTGTTGTCACGCAAGGTCTACACCAGCCATTTTGGCATAGTTCTTGGCTACTCAATATCAGAGCTCTCATCAATAAGTGCATCATGTAAATTTGCATCAGAAATGGAATGATTTGCATCATCACATGAAACTTGCAAAGGCTAAGAAGTTTCCTCATCAGGACCAGCACTAGACTATCCACCTATAAAAAGAGGAAGCAAAGTATCATACATGTCTTTGGATCTAACAAATAAACTTGCAAAGGCTAAGAAGTTTCCTCATTAGGACCAGCACTAGACTATCCACCTGTAAAAAGAGGAAGCAAAGTATCATACATGTCTTTGGAGCACTAGACTATCCACCTGTAAAAAGAGGAAGCAAAGTATCATACATGTCTTTCCTTAGTACATGAAAGCAATGGCTGAATAGCATCTTCCACAAAAACAACATCACGGCTAACTAGAATGCATTGAGTCTGTGGATGATACAAACGATAGCCTTTACTTTCAGAACTATACCCAACAAAAATACATTTTATTGCTTTATCATCCAATTTTCTACGATGTTGTTCGGGCACTAATGCATATGCCAAACAACCAAAAACACGCAGATGAGCAACAGATGGCTTGCGGTCATGCCAAGCCTCATATGGAGTGATAGACTGCAACGCTTTAGTGGGACACCTGTTAAGTACATATGTTGCACACATGATAGCCTCAAGCCAGAAACTATGTGGTAAAGCCTGACTCTTGACCATACACTTTGCCATCTCCATGAGTGAACTGTTCTTTCATTCAATAACTCCATTCTGTTGAGGTGTATATGGCACTGTACACTGGTGTTTTATCTCACGTTCAGCGAGAAATGCATTAAAATCATAAGACATATATTCCCCTCCTCGATCAGAATAGAGGGTGCCCATTTTACATGTTGACAAATTTTCAGCAAAAACCAAAAACTGTTTGAAGCACATGAACACTTCGGACTTTGCCTTCAATGGATATACCCATGCATGCCTAGAAAAATCATTGATGAAAGTCACAAAGTAAAGATAATTCCCAAAAGAAGGTGTCTACATAGGACCACAAACATCACTATGTACAAGCTGCAATTTCTGAGTAGCCCAAACTGAACCATCTTTTGGAAAGGACAAACACTGCATTTTGCCCAAAATACAACCTTCACAAACATGTCTTCCAGGTGCCTCAAGTTTGGGCAAAGAGGACACCATTTTAGATTTCTGCAGGCATAGCAAACTAGCAAAATTTAGATGACCAAAGCATGCATGCCAAAGCTTTGCATCTGACATAGCCTGAGAATCATGTACTGCACATGCCGAATCATTTATAGATCTTTCATAGTCTATGAGCTTATACAAACCACGACATAAAATGCCAGAAGCAATAATCATGTCCCCATTTGATAGATCATGAACTGTACAACTCTCATCAACAAATTTCACAACCAAGCCAATCTTGGCTAATGCAAAAAGTGATAACAGTTTTTTCTCGATCCATGGGATAAACAAAGAATCTGAAAAAGTGAAAGAACTATCATCAACAGTAGTCAAAATGATCTTACCAACTCCCATAACAGGATAAGAGTTGTTGGCACATGTAACAGTATTCCCTATAGGGATAGGCTCGAGTGAAGATAAGAAACTGCACTGCGAGGTAATATGTTTGGTCGCTCCACTGTCAAAGTATTAAACATATGAGCCTACCGCAAACATGCACTGCTCATGAGAAGATGGGTCAAAACTGCAAACAATAGAAACACCCATTCTTCTTCCTGCACAAGATTAGCAGACTCTGTTTTTGGTGTAGAGGCCTCTCCAACAACCATTCTAGCCTCTTTCTTCTTTGCCTCTTTAGCAGCCACTTTTGGATAGTTCTTTATGATATGATCATTTCCTTTACAGTACTTGCAAAACAATTTCTGCTTTTCTGATGTCTTTTCATCTTTGTCTTCCCTCTTTGTTTGTGCAAAATTAGGATATTTTTGCTTACTAGTTGAAGAGCTCCATTTTCCTTTGCCCTTCCAACTAGCCAGGAAATCACGCATAATGGACCTGTTCTACCTAGACTGATCCTCCTGCAATAAAATAGAGACCAACTCTTCAAAAGACAAGGCATTTGTATTGCCTTTCATCATCAACCGAAGAGTAGAAGCAAAACTCTAATATGAATCAGGAAGACCATTCAGAACGGTCTGCACAAGTGAGCTATCTGGTATAACCTCATCAACAGAAATCAATTGTTCCTTCAAGTCTTTGATCTTTGTTAGAAAAATATCCATAAAATCACCTTCATTCATGTGCTCACTCTTCAACTGTTTTCGGAGGTAAGCAACATGAGCCCCATTCCTAGCTTGGTACAATGTGGTAAGTGTATCCCAAGCATCCTTAGCTGTTTGGCAAGATCGAATGTGAGGAATAATGGCACGTTTGACAGACAAAGCTATCAATGCATGCTTGGGCATCTCTGCCATCCCAACAAATTTGCTCTACAGTAGGTGTAGCCAAACCGTAGCATGAATAGTAATATGCAGAATATCATCATCTTCGACACCTTCTGCATCAGCTTCAGTACCTATAGTTGTAATAGTTGCAGGTGTGATAGGACGTTTTTCAAGACCCTACAGAATGTTCCACAGTCCTTTTGCAACCAATACATGTCGCATCTGTTGGCAGTAGCCAGAGGCACAGACGACGCGGAAGCATGTGAAGACAAAGCACAATGAAGTAGCAGGGAGTCAGTCAAATCATTTTTTCAACCAAACATGTTTTAAAATACTTTTTAAGAAACCTCCAACAATGATTTTCATCACTTTTGTACCATATGTAGCATAGGAAAAACCCTTTTTGTAATTTGTAGCTCCATTTTGTGCAAGCCAAGGAGTCCTCGAGCTTCAGGAGCTTAAGTAGAACGAGCCTACCAATTTTGGTTATTTTTAGACATTTACCCCTTCAAATAGCACCTAGAACCTATTTTTTAACTATGTCGATCACTAGATGTGAAACCGGTCAAAACTAGCCTAGAACCTATAAAAAGAGCTAGAGAGCTCATTTTTGAGGTTAGCTTGTTTGATTAGAGAAGAGCTTAGAGCTATTTTTGAGCTTGTAAGGGTGTTGTTGAGTAAGAGAGTTCATTTTCCTACCTTCCATTGTGTCTTGCTTGTCTCTTCATTGTGTGTGTGTATGTGTGTGTGCATCTCTATGCTTCTCACCTTCACTCTCACTCCATCTCACATTCACGATCTTCATATCACTCCTATCTCTTCCGCGGATTGACATTAAGGAGGTGGAGCTTCTTAACGTGGTTCTCACCATTGTGCTAGAGCAACACCAAATTTGGCGCCGTTGCCGGGGATTGAGTCTAGGACGAATGTGTGATGGTAAGAGTGTAGCAAGAAGTGGCGTTGGAAGGTAAAAATTTCAGTTTTTGTTGTTGTTTTTACTTAGTTTTTTGTGTTTTTCATCTCCCCTACACTCCATCTTCACCACCGCATCATCTTTTGACACTCCAAAAAAATCAAAAAATTCACCATATCCACTCATTTTCCTCATTTCCCCTCATTTGTGCATGTGAGAGAGAGAGCTTTTGTGACTGCATGTACTTGTGTGTTTTTGAGTTTTCTTGCAGGTATAGTGCTCCAGAGCATCAGGAAAGCTTCCAAAAGGTAAAAATTCACTTTCTGTCAGAAATCTGTTGTGTGTGTCAGAGCATCGTGATGGTCTACCAAGTTTGGCATTTTTGGTAAGCGACCACACCACGAGGTAGGCGACACAAGCGCATACACGAATCCACACTTGCATTCAAATTGGTGGACCATCGCGATTTGCTCACGCCATCACGATTGTGTCACACCATCGCGATTGGCTCACACCATCGCGACGGCTCGGCCAGACCATCACGACAGTCTCACACCATCGCGACGGTTCACTTGAACCATCGCGACGGTTCACTTGAACCATCGCGACGGTTCACTTGAACCATCGCGACGGTCCCTCACCATCGTGACGGTTCCCTCGACCCCATGCCATCGCGATTGGCTCAAGCCATCGCGCTGATGCTGCCACATGTCAACCCAGACCATCGCAATTGTTCACTAGCCACGCCATCGCGACGACACCAGGTACACCATCGCGATGCTTCAAAAATTGGACCATCGCGATTGGCTCATGCCATCGTGCCTTGTGACCATTGCGATGAGCTCACGCCATCGTGATTGTTATGTTGACTGTTGACCGATGCCATCGTGATTGTTCTTCGATCATGCCATCGTGATGCCTCGCACCCTCGAACCATCACGATTGTGCCACGCCATCGCGATGGTTCACTTGAGCCATCGCGACGGTCCCAGACCATCGGGATTGTCCCCCCCAACACAAAAATTAGGGTTTCATTTTTTGGGCTATTTTAAGCAAATTTTTGGGTGATTGCACTCATAGGAGACCTCTTAGCTCATAAGTGAAGAAAAACATGTTTGTCAGTTTTTACCCCCAAGAGCTTGAACGCTCATATCTTTTTAATATGAAATCCGTTTTTTGAGCTTTATAGTTCGTTAGAAAGCTCTTTAGAGAGGATAATTTGAGGTTAACTATTGTTGGGACTAGAAAGCCAGGGGCACTAAAAGTTTGGCCATAAGAGGAAGGACTGAAAAGTGTATATATCAAAGTGCTTGATCATCAATTGTGAATTGGTCTAAACATTGGATTCTTACAGGTCTAGCAAGGACTATCAAGGGCAAGCCAGGCAAGGCAGTGACGAATGCAGGGCTTGGGAAGTGCGACTTTTTGGGCATCAGAGAGGTTGGAAGAATACTCAACCCCCTCAGTCAATTATTAGCTTAGGTTAAACGGTAGCATTGTGGATTAAATTAGAATGATGATAGGAATGCATCAAGTTCAAGAGACTTAATTTTTCAAGTCCAAGACTAAAGTAAAAGTGTGCGATACAAAAACTTAAAGGAAAGAATTAAAGTCTGACAGAACCAGAACTCAAAAGTACCACGGAAAGTCAACTCCTGACGTATACATTGAGACAAGACAAGAATCTAAAGGAATTTAAAAAGAATCAAGTAAGTAAGAAAAAGAACCATTGACGATCAGAGAGTACCGCGAAGTAAATTCATGAACCTTAGATCGGGCAAGCATATAGGTAAGTCAGACTGACGAAGCCTTAGATCATCAGAAGCAAGTGTAGGAACTATTGCACGTTCGTGGGCACAACAATTGAATAATAGTTATCCCTATGAGTTGAGCTCAGATACAAGTGAATCAGAAATGTCTTTTAGCACGGAAAGACCAGAAAGAGGGTCAAACATAGCGTATTTGGAAAGACCTGAAGGACCCTATAGAACTCAATTAGAATTTCTCCGAACCAACTGCTTAGGTGCTCGCATCTATGAGGATGGTTTGTGAAGACAGGTGGTACAAATGCACAATCGAGACCAACCCATTGGATTGGAACGCCCATTGGTGAAATTTGAGAGAGACTCATACATAGACAAAGAAGGAACAATGTACATCATAAGTACTCAGCCAAACAATACCAATGAGTTTGGTGTAATTCAGTTAGAGACGGAAGCTAAAGCCCAAGGGAAAGAGCCAGTAGGAGAAGAACCTAGGACACCTAGAGGGAAATATGTACTAACAAGAGTAATAATCCCTGAGTGGATCCCTCAGGATAATAGAAGCATAGAGTTGTTTGTGAATAAAGAGACTGATGAAGCATTTTGGAGGTACCGGATGGAACAACTTTGTGAGGTAGGCTCCATCATGATTTACGAGTTCAAGGACCCTGATACACCTGGAAAGGTTATATACCTGGATGAAACTTGAGAAAGAGTATTTGTAGTACCAGATCATGCAAGAAATACCTACACATGGAGAGGCGATTTGGTATTCCCTCCATCTCGAGCAAATGTAAACACAAGCCATCAGGGTGCTGGAACATCCTCAGCCCACAATACTCAAAGAGAGAAGAACAAAGAGAGACCGGAAGTAGGTTTCACTCATCCCATAGGGAGAGATAGAACGAACATGGACAGAGATAGAATGGAAAGACAAAGGGAACCTAGAATACCAGGTGGTAGAGATGAATTTCCTCTACCTAGACCACGTGAACACAAGAATACTGACACTCAATTAGTGAAGTCCATGAAAAACTACTTTGATGGGACAGGAGATCTCTACGACCATGTTGTAGAATTTAAGCAAGTGCTACGAGCAGAACAAGTAGAAGACATGTTCATGCAATATAATGCATTTGGACTAACGTTAAAGAACATAGCTTTAACTTGGTTCCAACCATTGCAACAAAGGCAATTTAGAGACATCCATCACTTTTTAGAGTCATTCATCACGGAATTCTCTAAAAGTGGAATCAGACATGATACATCTTTGTTGATTCACAGCTTCAAACAGACCCTTCAAGAAACAGTTAGACTCGCAAGACGTAGGTTTAGACAATATGTTGAGAGATGTCCAATGCAAGAATTACCCTCACAGGCTAAGCAAGTGTCATTGTTTTTAGATCACCTCTTAAACTCTAAACTACGCTCCTATGTATACTTGAAGGAACCCAAAATGCTAGAGCAATGTGTAAGAATTTGTATAGACATTGAGGACAACTTACGAGACGAGTTGGAACTCTTAAAGGTCTATAAGGACTCAGACTCTGTTCATCTCTAGCATCCTCAAAACTGTCTAGCTCGATAGAAGACCTAGCAGAAAAAGTGGCCCAGAAACTAGGAGTTTCTAGCAAACAGATGCCTAGGTTAACAACAAACAAGCATTGTTACACCTGTGGTGGTGATCATATGGCAAATGTGTGTCCCAATGCAACACAACCGCAAGCCAACCCTAGTGGCTAGTACTGTACGATTGAGAGACGATACACGAATCATACGGCTCAAGACTGCCCATACAACAAACAAGTAGTTAGACAGAGCTACCCGCAAGCATACGCACAACCAAGTAGGTATCAAGGTCAACATAATACTCAGCCTCATTACTATAGGCCTCCTCAAAACTATCCTTATCAAGCTCAACAGAGACCACAACCTATTTTAGCTTAGCAGCCACCCCCACCAGCTAATGTCATCTCAGCTAAATATGCTGCTACAGAAGAAAACCTCAATAGGGCTTTAGTGCCTTCATCACCCTTGATAATGGAGAGTGACCCGAACTCAAACAGTTTTGACTCTACTCATGTAGATAGTCCACCCGCATATTATTCAGAGTCACCAGAACATGTGGAAACATATCAATATGATAGTCCACCATTGGAACCCAGTTGGGAGCCTGACTACGCTAATGTGATGTATACCAACCCTAATCCACGACCCCAACTAAGACAACAAAGACAATAAGGCCCTAGAGGACCATGCTTTAGGTGCCAAGGAAATCATTTCATAAAGGATTGTCCACATCCTCCAATAGTAGGACAATCACAATACTATAATATACCAAGTTTTTGTGCCGATTGTGGTAAAGAGCATGTCATCAAAGATTGTCCTAAGAACCCTACAAATGCTTCAAAAGTGACACCGATCAACGTGATAGGTATTGTGAACAACACAGATGGATCCAACCCTACATACGCGCCTATCCAAGCTATAACAAGAGCCTAGGCGCTCTTACAGAATCATCAGTCTAATCAGGAGAAAATAGCCGAAACTAGTGAAGTTGGAGAATCTAGCAGTAAAAAGACGAAATCTTGAAAAGATTCTAGGGAAAGAATCAAGAGAAAGTGGAGTAAAAGGATAACTGAGTTGGAAGGAAGTTTAAAAGAATCTAGAGCCAAAATCCTAGAATTGACTTCGCAAGAATCTAGTCAAGAGAACCTAGCTGAGAAATCAGGATCAGTTTTAGTGGAACGTGTACCAAAAAACTTAGACATGATGTTTCGTGCATATCAGGCTAGATTAAAAGAAGGACCCCAGATAGCAGAAATGAGTAAGAACTACCCACGAGCAGATATAGAAATCGAGAGAACAAAACTCTACATGAAGATGGTAGAACTAGCACAAACTATGTTCGAAGCCTCTCGATATCTTAATTGGAATAACATGGAAAAACCTGAATTACACTTTCAAGGATTAATGGAGAGGCTAGAATACTTGATTGATAGCAAGGAGAAAAAGAATCAGCATAGGAACCCTATTATCCCGGAGACACAGGAAAGGAATGCACCATCCCTGTCTCAAGTACCAAACACAGAGGGTGAAGACAACCTGTCTTCCATACATAGGTACTCACTTGAATTTCCGAGAGAGATCCAAGAAGAGAAATGGAGAAAAGAACAAGGAACTCATCCTCCTATTCAAGAAATAGATGACTTGCAAGATCAATTTCCCCAAGACATTCGCTTTATTTACGATGATGTAGAGGAAGAGCAACAGAGTGAACACACAGGTTTCGAATCTAATTCTTTGCAAGAATTACCTCAGTTCACAGGACCTTGGGAAGCCAAGTCTATTAGCATGAGAGCACCCACGATAATAGTGAGGAATGAAGAATCAGTAATCCCAAGAACCACGGAAGTGGTAAAGAACACCAAAGTACAATGTCACCTCACTCTAGAGGAATTGTTGAAGGTTAAACCAGAATTGTGGAAGCATGTAGCAAATCAATTCCCTGAGCTTGCTACTACTCCCTCACAGATAGGATCACACAAGAAGGTACCAGAGATATCCGTAGAAAGAATTGGAGATGTAAGCAAAGGAGAGGAAGGTAACACTTATCTTCCAATAACCCATCAGGGCTACACCACCAAAGCCATATTAGATTCAGGAGCCGGAGTAGCCATCGCTACCACCGCTTTATGGAAACGTTGGGGTAAGCCAGCATTAAGACCCACCAGGATGAAGCTACAAATGGCTGATAGACATATACAAAAACCATTAGGCTTACTAGAAGGCATGTCTCTCACCAGTTGTGGTGTGGAGTTTGAGCATACTTTCGCCATTTGTGATTTTGGAAAAATTCATGCTTACGAGATGATTTTAGGATGGCCATTCATGTGTGAGTTGCAAATTGTACAGGATTGGGGAACTAATTCTTTGTACTTGCAACATTTAGGAGTGACTACTAAAGTCAATCTTAAAGACTATTCACATCGAGATGTACCCCCAATACAATGGGATACCATCCATAAAACACAAGAAGAAACAGAATCAGTACACTCATTGGAATCAGACCCCTCATGGTTGCATGAGGATACTCATTTATGGATGTGTAAAGTAGCCAAACAAGAGGAAGAACGGTTAGAATCCAGGACTTTAGGTTCAGAACAACATCCACGAACCCTTCAAGACCCAACATACGCACCTATAATATTTCCAGATGAGGAATTCGAGCCTCACGATTGGGCAGAAATTTTGCAACATTGGATGTAGCCATCAATGAAGAACAATGGACTCCCCACTGTGACGAGGATGGCTATGACATCTCAGTCTTCACAATAGAGCCAATCAGGTGTGATTTCCTTATTGAAGAATGCGAACCTAGCACTGATGCATTTGAGGATGCAAGCGACTTCGATCTAGAGTCAATCATTATGGATCCACCCTTTGCATCAGATGAAGAATACTTCTACAAAGTAGAAACTCACCCTCAGAGACACAAAGAGATTACAAATGATGTGAGGTTAACCACACAAGTGACCACCAAAAGTGAAGGTAAGAAAATAAAGAAAAAAGAAACCATGTCAGAAGAAGGTGAATCTCTGTTTGAGGGTCCCGAAAATTTTAAGAAGTATGAAATAGAAGATAGACAAATCATGGTAAGAATGCCTAAAAGAAAAGCTGATGTCGGAGAAGTATATGATAATCGAGAGAAAACCAAAAAAATAATAGTTGCCATAGAAGGAGAAGAAGAGAAATGTACCTACATAGGGCATGATTAGACGACTGAAGAAGAAGAAGAAGAGTTAGTTGCCCTATTGCGAGAATATAGAGATGTGTTCGCCTGGAGTTACAACGACTTGAAAGGAGTAGACCCAGATATATGCTCCCATAGAATCCCTATGACTCCAGATGCAAAACCTACAAAACAAAAACCATACACGTACAATGATAACTACACTGCGAAGATTAAAGAAGAAATAGATCGTTTGATAGAAGCAAGATTCATTTACGAAATTGAGCATACCGAATGGGTATCCCACACTGTGGGTGTGCCCAAGAAGAATGGAAAATTGCGTGTGTGTATTAACGTTAAAAAAATTAATGCCACCACGATTAGAGACAGTTATCCTCTTCCTATCATGGAACATTTATTGGAAAGAGTTGCAGGCAAAGAAGTTTATAGCTTTCTTGATGGATTTTCAGGCTATAATCAAGTAGCCATTGCTCCAAAAGATCAACACAAGATGGCTTTTGCCACAGAATGGGGCATTTTCGCATTTTGCGTGATGCCATTTGGCTTAACAAATGCACCCGCCACTTTCCAGCGACTCATGTGTCATTTTTAAGGAATTCTTATGCAAGAATTTGGAAGTTTATGTCGATGACATATGTGCACATTCGAATATGAGGCAGACTCATATCCCAGAATTAAGGCAAGTATTTGACAAATGTCGAGAATATCAGGTTTGTCTGAACCCAAAAAAATGCGTGTTCATGGTTGTTGAAGCTCAAGGTCAAGGACAAAGCATGGAAGCACATCAAAGAAGTGGACATAGAAGAAGAGAGAGCAAGTAGGGAGCTCCAAGAAGTGTATGTCAAATTTTCAGAAGAATCCCCTACAAAAATAGTGATTTTCATCACTAGAAACCATTGTAAATACCATTATCTATTTTTAGTAACTCCATTTTGTTCAAGCCGAGGAGTCCTCGAGCTTGAGGAGTATTAGAAGTACCATCGTACCAATTTTCATAATTTTTAGACTTCGTTTGAGCCCTCAAATAAGCCCTGGAACCTAATTTTTAACTAGGCCGGACACTAGGTCTGGACAGGGCCAAAACTAGTCAAAAAACTATAAAAAGAGCTAGAGAGCTCATTTTTGAGGTTAGCTTGTTAGAGAATAGAACTTTTGTAAGAGAACTCTTTTGCAATCTAAGCTTTCCATCGTTCCTCTCTTTGATCTTACTTTGTGCGCGTGTGTGTGTATGTGTGTGCATTTTTGTGTGCCTTCACTCACGCACTTGTGCCTTCACTTGCTCGTGGTCTTCATACCGGTCCTCACGTCTCCGCGGATTGACAAGTAAAGGAGGTGGTGCTTACGCTTGAGCTACACCAAATTTTGGCGCCGTTGCCGGGGAGAGAGCTTCGAGGACGAGCGTTGTGATGGTAAGATCGTAGATTTGCGACGTTGGAAGGTAAAAAAACTGTCATTTCAGTTCATTTTCTGTTTTTTCCTCTTCATCTTCATCATCATCATCATCTCCACCTTCTTCCATCTTCTTCTTCATAGAAAATTCTTGTTTTTTAGTGCATTTTCACCATTTTCATACCATTTTTCATGCATTATTGTGTGGGAAGGAGTTAGGAGGTGCAAGGGAGAGCAAGCGCTGCATTTTTTTCATGATTTTCTGCTCATACGGAGCTCGCCATAGCCGGCGCTCAGAAATTTGAATTTCCCGCCAAAAAACGCGATTCTGTGATGAAAATCGCGATTCTGTGAAAATTCAAAATTTTTTGAAAAATCACGATTTTCAGTTTTCCCGCCTAAAAGTTGGTTGAAAAAATCGCGATTCTGTGTTTTTCTCAAAAAAAAAACACGATTCTCTGCTCAAAATCGCGATTCTATAAAAAAAATAAAAAAAAAATAAAAAAAATAAAAAAAAAAAAAAAACGATTCTTTGCTCAAAATCGCGATTCTCACCAATCACGATTTTCAGCAAAAACACGATTTTGTGAAAAAGGCGATTCTGTGAAAACACGATTTTTTGCTCAAAATCACGATTTTCAAAAACACGATTTTGTGCTCAACGTCGCGATTTTCATGTGAAAAATACGATTTTCAAAAAACACGATTCTCTGCTCAAAATCGCGATTCTCACCAATCACGAATTTCAGCAAAAAACACGATTTGGTGAAAAACACGACTTTCTGCTCAAAATCGCGATTTTCATGTCAAAAACACGATTCTGAGAAAACACGATTTTCAATCAAAAACAGGATTTTGTGAATCACGATTCTCTGAGTCAAAATCGCGATTTTCAGAAACACGATTTTGTGATCAACATCGCGATTCTCTGAAACACGATTTTGTGACCAACATCGCGATTTTCAGATCACGATTTTCTGCTCAACATCGCGATTTTCATAAACACGATTTTGTGATCAACATCGCGATTCTCTGAAACACGATTTTGTGATCAACATCGCGATTCTCTGAAACACGATTTTGTGATCAACATCGCGATTCTCTGAAACACGATTTTGTGATCAACATCGCGATTCTCTGAAACACGATTTTGTGACCAACATCGCGATTTTCAGATCACGATTTTCTGCTCAACATCGCGATTTTCATATCAAAAACACGATTCTGAAAAAAAACACGATTTTGTGAAAAAACACGATTTTGTAAATCACGATTCTCTGAGTCAAAATCGCGATTTTCAAAAATACGATTTTGTGATCAACATCGCGATTTTCAGAAACACGATTTTGTGCTCAACATCGCGATTTTCAGAAACACGATTTTGTGCTCAACATCGCGATTTTCAAAAACACGATTTTGTGCTCAACATCGCGATTTTTTTGACTTCACAGCATCGCGATTTTCAGAAAGTTCACAAAATCGCGATTTTCTCCAAAGGTCCTGTTTGCCTGTTTTGACCCCCAGGAGCCTGATTTGACATAACTTTCTCATCCAAAGTCCATTTTTGGAGCTCTATAGCTTGTTGGAAAGCTCGTTTCAAATCCTACACGATCTCAACTGTTTTTTTCAAGAATAATGCGTTGATTTTGAGATAGGATAATTTGAAGATGACCCTCAGGTGGGACTAGGGAACCAAGGGGGCTCTAAAGAATTTTGAACCATACCAAAGGGAAAATTTGGATTCTTGACTAAAGCTTATGAACCTGAGATCTGGTAGACACTTAGGCAAGGATAAACAAAGCATTAGATCTTCTGAGGCTAGTGTCAACCATACATCCAAGTCTTGGGCACAACAACTAAGTGGTCATCTTTTACTCAGATCAGACACAAGTGATTCAGAAATGTCTTTTAGTATGGGAAAACCTGCAGGTGGCTCAGGGACTGCCCATCTACAAACACCGGAAGGTCCCTATAAGACACAGTTGGAATATATTCGGACCAACCAATTAGGTGCTCGCATCTATGAGGATGGTCTGAGGCGATCAGTGGTCCAACTCAAAAATCCAGATCAATCCTTTGGACTTGAACACCCGGTGGTCAAGTTCGAAGAGGGTTCATACATTGATAAGGAAGGAACCATGTATGTGGTTACCAACCAACCCGATAGGACCGATGAGTTTGGAAATATCATTCATGAGAATGAGATAGGAGACCTAGAACAAGGAAATATAGGACAAGGACCCCAGACTCCTAGAGGCAAGTCAGTTTTGACCCGAGTGATCACTCCAGACTGGATTCCTCAAGACAACAAAAGCATAGAACTATTTTTGAATAGAGAAACAGAGGAAGCCTTTTGGAGATTCAAGCCAGAACAACCTAGCCAATTGGGCATAGTCATCATCTACGAGTTCAAGGATCCAGAGATACCAGGAAAGGTTGTCTACCTGGATAACACATCAGAGAAAATTTTCTTGGTAACAGAACATGATAGACATGCATATACTTGGAAGAATGAAGTGATTTTCCCCCCACCAAGATCCAATGTTTCCCACGGCCTCCAAGGAGTAGGGACATCCCAAGCTCAGGAAGCCCAGAGAGAAAGAACTAGAGAGAGACCGGAGGTAAGTTTTGCACACACAGTGGGCAGGAATAGGTCAGGATGTGAAAATGAAAGACCTGAAAGAGAGAGATATCAAGCACATAGGCAACAAAGAGACGATCATGATTTCCCATTGCTTAGACCAAGAGAGCACTCAAGAACCCTTAGACCCTCTCAAGTGGTTAAGACAATGAAGAACTACTTTGATGGATTTGGAGATCCTTATGATCATGTGGCGGAGTTCAAACAAGTGCTAAGAGCTGAACAGGTTGAAGACTTGTTCACCCAGTTCGAGGCATTTGGTTTGACTCTTAAGGGGACTGCCTTAGCTTGGTTTCAACCTCTAAACAGTCGCAACTATAGAGAGATAGGTCAGCTTCTAGGAGAATTCATTGTAGAATTTTCCAAGAGTGGTATCAGACATAACACATCATCCTTGATCCACAGCTTCAAGCAGACACCCCAAGAAACAGTGCGACTTGCAGGAAGAAGGTTTAGACAGTACTTGGAAAGATGCCCTGTACCAGAATTACCCACATCAGCCAAACAAGTGGCACTGTTTTTAGATGGCCTATTGAGCACAAAATTAAGGTCATATGTATACTTGAAAGAGCCTAGATCCATAGAAGAGTGTATACGGATGTGCATTGACATAGAAGACAACTTGGGTGAGGAGTTAGGACTATCCAAACTCTATAAGGACTCTGATAGTTCTACAAGTCATACCTCTAGAGCCTCCACTGAGATAGATGAGATAGCTGAGCAGGTGGCCAAAAAGCTAGGAGTTCAAAATAGACAAATGCCAAGGGTCACCCCAGTGAAGCGATGTTATGCATGTGGAGGAGATCACATGGCTAATGGTTGCCCGTTGACGACTCAACCCCAAGGAAACCCTAATGCTCTATATTGCACCATTGAGAGAAAATACACAAATCATACGGCCCAAGATTGTCCCTATAACAGGCAGGCTGTTAGACAAAATTATCAGCAACCTTACCAGCAGGGTAGGTATCAGAATCAGTACCAACAGCCATATTATAGGCCACAACAATATCAACCTCAATACCAGCAACAATATTAGGCACCATATAGGCCACAACCTGTCTTGGTAAACCAACCACCAGCTCCAGCCAACGTGATTCCAATCAAGTATGCTGTGGGAGAGGAAAATCCAAATAGAGCTTTGGTGCCACTAACCCCATTGATACCAGATAATGACTCTCATGCTCATAGTTCAGACTACTCCCATGAAGGTAGTCCACATGCTTATTACACAGAGTCACCTGAACATAGTGAGATTTACTCGTATCAATATGAGGCACCGCCTATGGAGCAAAATTGGGAGCCAGAATACTCCAATGTCATGTACACAAATCCTAACCCTAGGCCCCAGTTGAGACAAATGAGACCACAAGCCCCTAGAGGATCTTGTTTCAGATGTCATGGTGACCATTTCATTCGTGACTGTCCCCACCCACCATCTCCGAGTCAAGGACAGGCTATCACAATACAGGCTTTTTGTCCTGATTGTGGCAAAGACCATCTCCCCAGAGATTGTCCAAGAAACCCCTCTAGTGCACCCAAGATTACACCCATTAATGTGGTAGGCTTAGTGGCAGATCCAAGTTCAAGTAGTAGCAATGTGGCTCCTATACAAGCTGTCACTAGAGCACAAGCCTTAAAACAGGATAAACCAGTAGAACAATCAGAGTCGAGTGAATCGGGAGAGCCTAGTAAGAGGAAAACAAGAACATGGAAGGATACCAGAGAGAAGGCCAATCGCAAGTGGAATAAAAAGTTATCGGAACTAGAAGAAAGCTTAAAAGAAGCGAAAACAAAAATAGAAGACATTGCATCTCAAAGCCCCTCGCATGCCGAAACTCCATCCACTCCACCTCATCCCACCCCACCACCCATTGTAAATAGACCGCAACCAGGGTCTGTTCTTGCAGATCCAACCCCAGAAGGCTTGGACATGATGTTCAAGGCCTACCAGGCTCGACTTCAAGAAGGGCCTACAGCGGCAAACCTAGACAAGAGTTACCCTAGAGCAGATTTAGAGATTGAACGGATGAAAATGTGCATGAAAATGGTAGAACAAGCTCAAGCCATACTTGAGACTAGTCAAAAGTTCAATCAGACAAACTCTATCAAATCGGATTTGCATTTCCAGGGCTTACTAGAACGATTAGAGCAGTTGGTAAACAAACCACAAGTTTCTCTACCTCCACAGGCTCAACCAGTTATTGAAAGAGGAAGCTCACCACCAAGGGGAGCTTATGTTCCTAATTCCACGGATGCTGGAATACCTCCTTCTATTCAACAGTACTCTCAAGAGTTCTTGCGGGAAATACAAGAGGAGAAATGGGCCAAGGAGAAGGGTAATTCCCCTCCTATTCCTGAGATTGATGATCTTCATGATCAATTTCCCCAAGACATTCCATCTATTTACGAAGATGAAGCAGAACAAGGAGACGAAAAATTAGATTTTGAATCTAATAACTTAGAAGAACTGCCTCAATTTCCAGGCCCATGGGAATCTGAATCACTCCAGATTAGAGCTCCCACAATACTAGTAAGAAATGAAGACTCAGTGGTTCCAAGGAACACTGATGTCGTGAAGAACACTAAGGTTCAGTGTCATCTCACTGTAGAAGAGCTGCTCAAAGCAAAACCTGAGTTATGGAATCATGTGAAGGATCAGGTCCCAGAACTTGATTCCAACATGCCAAAAGTAGGCTCCAAGCAAAGGGTACCCGAGATACCTCTAGACAAAATAGGGGACATGTGTGAAGGTGAAGAAGGTAATACTTATCTTCCAATCACCTACCAAGATTACACAACCAAAGCAATCATAGATTCAGGTGCTGGTGTTGCTATTGCGACCACCTCCTTGTGGAAGCAATGGGGCAAACCCACATTAAGACCAACTAGAATGAAGCTCCAAATGGCTGATGGTCATTTTGAAAGACCTCTAGGATTGCTAGAAGGGATCACTCTAACCACTTGTGGTGTAGAGTTTGAGCACACATTTGCTATATGTGACTTTGAGGAAAATAATGTCTTTGAGATGATCCTAGGAAGACCCTTCCTACGACAATTGCAAATAGTACAGGATTGGGGAACTAACTCCTTGTACTTACAGCACTTAGGGGTCACCACTAAGGTCAATCTGAAGGATTACACCTTCAGAGATGTACCACCCCTACAGTGGAATTCTATCCACAAAGTGAAGGAAGATTCCATCTCTGTGCATTCTGAAAGTTCACCTGATCCATCATGGCTGCATGAAGATACTCATTTGTGGATGTGCAAGGTTGCAAAGGAAGAGGAAAAACGTTTAAAGGCAAGAGAAGAAGGAACTTCGTTAGGAGATAGACCAGTTAGAGACCCAGCCTACACACCGATGATCTTTCCAGATGAGGAGTTTGAGCCTCATGGCTGGCCGGAAATCTTAGCCACCATGGACATTGCTGTCAATGAGGAACAGTGGACACCTCATTGTGATGAGGAGGGTTATGATATCTCAGTGTTCATGTGTCAACCCTTGCTAGAAGAATGTGACCCTAGTGATGTCATAGAAGAGGAAGAGAATGACGATGATCTGGAGTCTATTGTGATGGATAGTTGCTTTAACTCAGAGCAGCACTATCTAGAAGATATAGGAGTGTTCACCCAGAAAGAAGAAGAACCTCTCACAAGTATTAAAACAGTAAACTCAAAGGATGGAAGTGAGAGTAGTCAAAAGAAAAAGAAAAGAAAAGCAGTGAAACAAGAAAAGGAGGAATCATTGTTTGAAGTACCAGAAAACTTCAAGAAATATGAAGTTGACGACCGCAAAATTTTGGTACGAATGCCTAAGAGAGAGGCCATCATAGGAGAATCATATGATAATAAAGAAAAGACCAAGAAGATTGTAGTGACCATTGAAGAGAACGAAGAGAGATGCACATATATAGGAGATGACCTAAGTGCAAGAGAAGAAATGGAGCTCATAGCTCTATTAAGGGAATATAGGGATGTGTTTGCATGGCACTATAGAGACTTGAAAGGGGTAGATCCAGGAATTTGCTCTCATACTATCCCCATGACTGCTGATGCTAAGCCCACCAAACAGAAGCCCTACACATATAATGATACCTATGCAGCCAAAATCAAAGAAGAAATTGATAGGTTGATTGAGGCTGGATTCATCTATGAGATTGAGCATACCGAATGGGTGTCCCCCATTGTTGTGGTACCCAAGAAGAACGGGAAGTTGCGAGTGTGTATTAACCTTAAAAAAGTTAATGCCGCTACGATTAGAGATAGTTATCCACTTCCAATCACAGAACACCTTTTGGAGCGTGTTGCAGGCAAGGAAGTTTATAGCTTCCTTGATGGATTTTCAGGTTACAATCAAGTGGCCATTGCCCCAGAAGATCAACACAAAACAGCTTTTGCTACAGAGTGGGGAATCTTTGCATTTCGGGTGATGCCATTTGGGCTCACCAATGCACCTGCAACATTCCAAAGGCTCATGTGTCATGTCTTCAAAGAGTTCTTGCGAAAGAGCTTAGAAGTGTATGTGGATGATTTATGTGCTCATTCCCAAGAAAGAAGGGTTCACATCCCTGAACTCAGACAAATCTTCAACAAATGTAGAGAATATCGAGTGTGTCTGAACCCAGAAAAGTGTGTGTTCATGGTGCGTCAAGGTAAAATCCTCGGTCATATTGTTTCTAAGAATGGAATCTCAACGGATGAAGATAAGGTACGAGCCATAGCGGAGCTGCCAAGGCCAAGGAATGTTAAAGAGGTACAAGCCTTTATGGGCCATTGTGGATATTACCGTAGGTTTATCCACATGTACGCGATCATAGCTAGACCCCTTTATGCCTTGTTGTCTAATTTTGAGTGGAACGACGAATGCGAGAATTCTTTCAATGAACTGAAGAAACGTTTGTGCACAGCACCAATACTGACCACTCCTGATTGGAATAAACCATTCCATGTCGATGTGGATGCATCCAATCATGCCATAGGATGTGTGCTGGCACAACCCACAGGTGAAGGGAATTTAGATTTGCCCATAGCATATGCTAGTAGACAACTAAACCCAGCCGAAAGAAATTATACCACAACCGAGCGAGAAGGGTTAGGCATGGTATATGCTGTAAAGAAGTTTAGACACTATTTATTGGCCAACAAGTTCAAGTTCTTCACTGATCATCAAGCTTTGTTATATTTGGTCAATAAACCTTGCAATACTGGACGCTTAGTAAGATGGTTCCTCTTACTAATGGAGTACGACTTTGAAGTTGTTGTCAGGAAAGGTAGAACCCACCTTCGGGCAGATCACCTTTCTCGCATTACTTCAGGAGAGTCACCACAAGGAGTGTCTGATGAACTACCTGATGCTTATCTGTTCAATTTAGAAGTTGTTCCTAAATGGGCAAATAAGTTGGTACCAGTCCTAACCTTTGGCCCTGCAAATAAGAATGTGAAAACATCACAAGAAGAAATTGTAAAATCACAAAAATATCACATATTAGCAGGAAGCATGTACAAACAAGATACGGACGGCGTATTAGCTTGTTGTGTCGAGGATGATGAACATAGTAGTTGGTTACAGCAAGCTCATGAGGGATTGCTAGGAAATCACTATTCTAAACAACGAACATTGCAGAATTTGAAACGTTTAGGAGTGTATTGGCCTAGCATGGACAAAGAAATACATGAGTGGATTAAGAATTGTCCAAGGTGCAGAGAGAGACCCCCAGTGGAGCATGCGACCCTTTATCAAGTGTCATTAATTCCAGATTGGAGTGCTCCATTGGTAGAGTTTATGAGATCGGGAAAATTACCCAAAGAGGCTAGTCTAGCAAGAAGAAGAAGCATGGAGCAAGAGGCTCAAGGCTATGCCCTAGTAGGGGACAACCTATACCGAAGAGGCAAAGATGGTTACTTAAGACTGTGCGTTCACGAATCAGATTATTTGAAAGTCTTAGAAACTGCACACAGCAGTGTTGCAGGTGGACATTTTGGTCCTGACCGAGTGATCAAGACCATTCTATTCTCAGGACTTTGGTGGCCCACTCTTCATATGGATGCACATACCTATGTGAAGAAATGTGACACATGCCAACGTGCACAATATCCAGTGAGAAAAGACGAGATGCCCTTGAGGCCAATGATGGGAGGACGTGCATTTTCGAAGTGGGGCATAGACTTCATAGGTCCTATTAACCCCCCAGCTAGAAACTCCCATGCAGAGTACATCATTGTAGCCACAGATTACCTTACAAAGTGGGTAGAAGTCAAAGCCACAACAAAGAATGATGCTCAGACTACGGCTAAGTTCTTATTCGAGAATGTGTTCACGAGATATGGACTACCAATAGAGTTGGTGAGCGATAGAGGCACACACTTCTTGAATGAAGTCATTAGCAAACACCACCGTTCACGACAACTGCTACATCAAATAGAAAGACACCATTCGGTAAAAAAGCGGTTCCGGGCATGAAGCAGATCTGGGTACGCAAAGGAGAGCAACCACCAGCCTTACCCCCACAAATCCCATCCATGCACACTAACCAAGCCAGAAGACGAAGGAAGCAGCTCAGACAAGCTCCGTCACAAGATATCCAACAAGTTTGGGTGCCTAAGAAGTTAGCTGCAGCTCAACAAGGGCAATTACAGATGTGGGTACCTAAGAAGATCCTACACCCACAACAACCTTTGTTCTCCCACATGCAAAAGGTTTCAACAAAGAGGCCAAAAAGAGAAAAGGGTAAGAACCACATACAGAGACCAAAGGAAGATCAAATCAGCTCTTCAACATTAGTAGGAAGACATGCAAAAAGGATATGGGTTTGGAAGCCAAAAGTGCAAGTAGCCTCCACCGAACCAAAGCATCAACCACACTGGATACCACAGTTCAGAAAGCATCCAAAGAGAAAGACGCCTGAAGTGACCTCTACAGTGCCAAATGATGTTCTAAAATGGACTCCAATAAGGAGGATTACATCAGTTCGAGACTCAATGGATACCTCCACTAAGGCCGACATCAACCTCCACAAATAACATCGAAAGCCTCGAACGAGCAACAACCATGTGCTCCTTGCACAACCCTGTCTTTTGCACCATTCAGGTCATGCATTTCCAAAGTATGCATTAATATAGGGCCACATTACACGGCCGTGCATAGACACACTTGAGAATCCCATGCACAAGAGGACAGTGACATATGTCGAACATTTCTATTGATACTAACTTTTGTGTTCTTGTTTTGTGATATCCTGTTCCTCAAAAAAAAAAAAAAAAAAAAAAAAAAAAAAAAAAGAGAGAGAAGTGGGAGAGAGCTTGTTCCCAGTGTGTCTCGGCCAGCAGTGAGATTATTGCTGCCTTATCTGGTAGAGGACAAGCATTTGGCATGAACATGGCATCTACAGCTATGATTTTCTCTTACCATGGTAGGAATGAAGAGCTTGAAGGTCCGCAACTTGCGTGATGCTTAACTACTTCATGTACCAGAGCATCCAAGGAGATATCTGCAAAAGGTAGTTCTGGAGGAGAAGACTCCTGCATATGGTGAGCTAAAGAGTATATGTGAAACACAGCTTGGTGTAGTTACCCGATGTTGCTTGCCAAGGAATATAAAGCAATTCAATTCTCAGTATTTCCTGAACCAGTATGGAACAGTAGCACTGGTGAATGGTCTATGTCAATCAGCATGGTAATCTCTTAGAAACCGGCACGTGTCCAATATTCCTCTGAGTGTCAATATAGGGAAGTGAACGTGCATGAGCCCAAGCTCAGAAATGCACATTGTTAGTGACAAATGTTGCTTTGAAAAGAGGAGAGGGGATCCACCACTCAAAAGATCTCATCAGTGGACAATCAACATGGACATTCATCAACAAGGTTCCATCCCAAAGGCCGAGTGTACAACACGAAGAGGCAAACATCCATCAACCTTCGCCATGGTAAGTATCTTTACTCTGGAAACACCATAACCATGATAGTTTAGGAAACCTCTTCGTCAGCATACCCTTGAGCACTTAGCTCAAGACCCGCAATTTTTGCACCATACTTCTTCCAATGCATTTTCCAAGTAAGCATGCGTAGGGCTACATTACAAGGCCGTGCACAAGGCACATACTTTTTTCAACCCATGCACGAACACACTTACCCATCACTCAATATGGGTTATGAGTACTTGGCTTGACTACTATGAAGATCAACTTTGGAAGATCTAGAAAACATCAACGGAGACTCACAACGACACAGTCATGCTGGAATACAAGGCAGAAGCACATACCAAGAGACTACAACCTGCAAAGACTCACAAGTGATAGATGAAGAACGTCGGACGACTTGTGTTCATACAGAAGGGACACTCCCTCTCAAGGCACTACTTGGAACAATCACTACAACAAGGGTCTGTCAGGGACGACAGACTCGAGAGGGGGGGGAGTGTTGAAGCTCAAGGTCAAGGACAAAGCATGGAAGCACATCAAAGAAGTGGACATAGAAGAAGAGAGAGCAAGTAGGGAGCTCCAAGAAGTGTATGTCAAATTTTCAGAAGAATCCCCTACAAAAATAGTGATTTTCATCACTAGAAACCATTGTAAATACCATTATCTATTTTTAGTAACTCCATTTTGTTCAAGCCGAGGAGTCCTCGAGCTTGAGGAGTATTAGAAGTACCATCGTACCAATTTTCATAATTTTTAGACTTCGTTTGAGCCCTCAAATAAGCCCTGGAACCTAATTTTTAACTAGGCCGGACACTAGGTCTGGACAGGGCCAAAACTAGTCAAAAAACTATAAAAAGAGCTAGAGAGCTCATTTTTGAGGTTAGCTTGTTAGAGAATAGAACTTTTGTAAGAGAACTCTTTTGCAATCTAAGCTTTCCATCGTTCCTCTCTTTGATCTTACTTTGTGCGCGTGTGTGTGTATGTGTGTGCATTTTTGTGTGCCTTCACTCACGCACTTGTGCCTTCACTTGCTCGTGGTCTTCATACCGGTCCTCACGTCTCCGCGGATTGACAAGTAAAGGAGGTGGTGCTTACGCTTGAGCTACAATGGTCAGACAAGGCAAAATTCTAGGACACATTGTGTCAAAGAATGGAATCTCTACGGACGAAGAAAAAGTAAAAGTAATTGCAGAATTACCTAGACCAAACAATGTGAAAGAAGTACAAGCATTTATGGGTCATTGCGGTTATTACAGACGATTCATACACATGTATGCAATCATAGCCAAGCCATTGTACTCTCTTTTGACCAAGTTTGAATGGATAGATGAGTATGAAAATTCATTCAATGAACTTAAATGACGTTTGTGCTCAGCACCTATATTGACAACCCCGGATTGGAGTAAGCCATTCCATGTACATGTGGATGCATCCAACTATGCCATAGGATGTGTGTTAGCACAACCCACAAATGAAGGTAATATAGATCTCCCCATAGCTTATGCGAGCAGACAGTTGAATGCAGCAGAAAGAAATTACACCACTACGGAACGAGAAGGATTAGGAATGATCTATGCAGTAAAGAAATTCAGGCATTATTTGTTGGCAAACAAGTTCAAATTCTTTACGGATCATCAAGCATTATTGTATTTAGTCAACAAGCCATGTAATACAGGACGACTAATACGTTGGTTTCTATTACTCATGGAGTACGACTTCGAAGTAGTATTTAGGAAAGGAAAAACACATCTTAGATCTGACCACCTTTCAAGATTAACCACAGGAGAAGCTCCTCAAAGAATAGTGGATGAATTACCTGACACATATTTGTTTAACCTTGAGATAGTACCAGAATGGGCTAAGCCGATAGTCCCTATTCTCACATATGGACCCAAGAATCCTAGGCTAAGGATCAAAGAAGGAGAGATTACCAAGTCTCAGAGATATCAAATAATAGCATGAAGTATATATAAACAGGATAATCAGAAGATTCTTGCTTGTTGTGTAGACGAATCAGAACATGCGAATTGGTTGCAATTAGCACATGTAGGTGCATTAAAGCAACATCATTCGAAATATCGTACATTGCAGACTCTGCATAGATTAGGAGTATATTGGCCTTCTATGGAAGCAGATGTCTACAAGTTGTGTAAAGAATGCCCTGTTTGTTGTGAAAGACCACCTGTAGAACATGCTACATTATATCACATGTCTCTCACACCAGACCGAAGTGAACCATTAGTGACGTACTTGAGGACAAAAACATTCCCTCAAGGAATGACCTTAGCACGACAACGAAGTCTAGAGCAGGAAGCTCAAGACTATTCACTTATTGGTGACAATCTATACAAAAGAGGACGAGATGGATACTTAAGAGAATGTGTTCATGAAAGCGATTATTTGAGCGCACTAGAGACTGCACACCAAAGTGTTGCAGGAGGTCATTTTGGCCTTGATAGGATAATCAAAGCCATCCTCTTTGTAGGATTATGGTGGCCCACTCTTCACATGGATGCACATACCTATGTTAAGAGATGTGATGTGTGCCAAAGAACTCAATTTCCTACTCGCAGAGATGAAATTCCATTGAAACCCATGATGGGAGGACGTGCATTCTCTAAGTGGGGTATAGACTTTGTAGGACCCATTAACCCTCCTGCAAAAGGTACACATGCAGAATACATTATTGTTGTGATAGATTATCTTACCAAATGGGTAGAGGCAAAGGCCACAAAAAAGAATGATGCACACACGACTGCAAAATTCTTACTTGAAAATGTCTTTACAAGATATGGATTGCCTATTGAGTTAGTGAGCGATCGAGGAACTCACTTTCTAAACCAAGTCATTGAATACTTGTTATAGGATTTTATGGTGATTCACAAGAAATCTGCACCATATCATCCTCAGGCCAATGGTCAGGCAGAAAGCACTAACAAGATCATTTGTAACATACTGATGTAACTCGTGAACAACAAACGTTCAGATTGGGACAAATAGTTACATCATGCTATTTGGGCATATCGAGTAGCCTACAAGACCGTACTCAATGCAACTCCCTTTCAGATGGTTTTTGGTCAAAATGCTGTGCTTGCTTTGGACTTCTTGATACCGACTCTTAAGGTTGCACAAGAACATCAGTGGACCGGCCATGAATTATCATCAAGGATAATGGACTTGGAACGATTAGGAGAAACCACGCTGAAAGCAGCAACATGAATATACATAGCAAAGAAGTGACAGAAAGCCTATTTTGATGCACATGTGAAAGATAAAGGCTTAAAAGAAGGAGATTTAGTCCTAGTATATACGCTGAAACAACACACACGAAAGTTAGAAAAGCGAGGTTATGGACCTATGATCATTAACAGACTCTCGACAAGTGGAGCAGTACAATTAGCCACCCTTGAAGGAGACATAATGCCTAATTACATTAGTGGCTGTAGAGTCAAGCTTTATCAGGAACCTCTTACTGAGGATATGCTTAGAAGACTCACATTGGCAAAGAAGCGTAAGGAGGAAGAAAATAGAATACGAGCGAAAGCTCAGGCAGAAGCTATAGAACACATTAAGCGCATGAAGTTAAGAAGACAAGGACCAGGGAGAGAACATTATAACCATCTGGAAACAACACCCAGATATCCCATGGCCATGTGTCAAGTAAAGTCAACCACTCATCCTAGCATAGTGGATAGGAGACCATTCATTACAGTCTGGCTAGAGCACGGCAACCCTTGCTAAGAGCTTAGGGCTTTAATTGACTCAGGTGCTGTGACTAGTGGGATTAGATGGTCCCACTATAAGGACTCAGGAATGGAAATGCGGCCAATTGAGGCATACCTCATAGGGATAGGAGGCATGGAAACCCATTGCATGGGCGAGGTGGACCTTCCTATCCTCATAAACGAAGTGACCATGACAGCGAAGCTACTAGTGTGCCATGACGAGGACCTGATAGAACCCCTAATCCTTGGCCAAGATTGGCTATACGATCACTCAGTGGACCTAAATCTTAGACAAGGCTCCTTGCAGATTGGAACCTTAGATCAGTAGCAAGTGATACCGCTTGACTTCCCTAACAACACTCCGCCTGAGGTATGTAACCCTAGACCCTATGAAACGCTTGCGACGAAGGACCGGAAGATATTTGGCCAAATCCCTCGGCTAAGCATGCTCCCTCCAAAGTCAACCCATAAGAGCTTGCCGATGGATAGGGGCCAAACAAGAAAATGTCGACAAGTTTTCTCCTGGTCTTCTAGCTGCGGACAAATGGGGACCATTACGGGATAGATGGGGACAATCAGCGGTCAGGTGGACTGCATCAGCAGCCACATGGGCAAAACACCCTGTAGTGCCCATCCTTCCACACTTACTATGGATTGGCCTAGATTTTTGATACAAAACGATGCACTTCCTAATGGGCAGGTTTCACAAGTGTTGGACCTCCCTTCTTTTCCAAAGCAAAGCGTCCATCCGACCTCTCAACCTCAACCACAAAGGAATCATCCAGAACGGAGGAACCTAGACCGACGACCATATCAGACGACACAAAGAAAGCAGCAGTATCAGTATCACAAAGCAAGAGGCACGCGACAAATATGGGTGCCAAAAGGACATCAACCATCGAAAGATTTCAACAATGCGGACAATAACAAGAAGAAGTTACGGCAGAATCAGAAGCAGTATCCAAAGCCTTTTCGATCTTCTTCTACAAGTACGAACATTCGACAAATTTGGATCGCCAAGAAGTACCTTACGAATCGACCCACACCCACGCATATTTGGGTACCCAAATAGTGTATTATAGCTCAACCCTCAAGCCATGTAATATATACCCCTCAGAAATCTATTCACCCTTCAATACCACCACATCCGATATCACCTTTTGTCCCTCAGTAGAAACATATCACCCACTTAGAAACTCTTAGGAAGTGGATACCGAAACGTATCCAGACATCTTCTCCGATCCCCTTATCTAACATAACTCCCACCTTGACTAATCTGCAACCTTGTCATAACTCATTCACAACTGAACCTTGTACAAATCCACACACTATAACCCAACAGCACTTGTAATAACATCTCATCAAGAAAGGTATGCATTATCTGAAGCATATAGGTGTCTAGAGACCTACACTAGTTTTGCAAACATCATTCCATAAACCACATCACAAAACTCGGCTACACGGGTTACACATCGGTTATGGAAAGGGATTGCGGTCTCACTTTAATGGGATCATGATTAGTTTCCATGCTAATGTGTTAATCTTTTGTAGCAGATCTTCTACACACTCGCATCACTCATCATGAAGGCAGAAGGACCACCTGAAGCTGGCCCCAGTGTACCTACGGTAAATATTGGTGAGTTACTGGTAGAGCCTCATCCCGCAGAACAACCGCCAGAATTTCAAGGATTCCCAGGACCTATGCCAATTGATGACCCTCCTAGGGGATACACAGAAAAGGTCCATCGCAATTCACACTAGTTCCAAGGTTTAGCAGGCCCATTGGCAGATGCAAATTTCATTTTTGAGGCTAGTTTGACTTTTGATAACCGTACATGGGGCAAGTACCAATTTTTCTCAAGAGAGTTTGAAGCCCTACAAAACACAGAAGACTTGAAGCATGTTTGGGCGAGAGCTGGCTTCACTGAATACTTCAGTGATCCATTGCCTAAACCAGATTTCTACAGATGTTACTACTTGGTAACCACATTGACAGCTTTTGAGAACAAGGATTTGCCAGGCACATTCATTTTGCCGTCCTTAGTAAACGACCCACCGTTTAAGAAGTTTTATTTTTCTAAAGATTGGATTAGAGCTGCAATCGAGATACATGGAACCCACACGCCGACAGAGCGAGAAAGGCTAATTCCAGAGCCTATGAAGCGTGGAGATGTTACAAAATGGGAAGATATTTTGGCCATCATACATGAGCTCTCTAAGCCATTAAGAATCTGTATGCAACATTTCGCATTTCCATCTCAGGACCGATTCACCATGCCCCACAAACGCATTTGGTTTGGATTGTATTTAGCATGCATTTGACCGCAAACCATAGATCTGGCAAGCTGGATCACCGATCAGCTGTATTTAGCACAGCACAGATGGGAAAGAAAAAAGGTTATCCATGGATGCTGCGCTCTCACGCGCATTGTTTATATGTGTTTGGCATACGACTTGCCAATAGAGCGTTCTATGATGAGTGAAGAGTTGAAGGCGTTTAAAGGGAAGGCCAAGAAAGCCAGAAAATCTAGCAAGGGACGAGCAGGAAAGCGCATGCGGGGAACCATTCCATGCCTACAAGTTCCAGAATCACCATCATCGCAACCCTCCCTAGAACAGTCTCCTACAGAAGCCCTTGCAACTGTACAACCCATTCGCATATGCCTGTCACGACCAGTTATCACCGAAGGCACTACACGTGCAGTCACCTCTCAGGCAACATCCGTTCAGGAACCTACCACCATTGCAACCAAAGTTCCCATCACTATTGGTGCAGAAGCATTTTCTTTTCCGATACCCAACCTGGAAGCAGAACCCATAGATACAACATTTGACTTTGAAATGCTGGATGCTTTCTCAAATGAATTTCACTTTTCTGAAGGCCAGATTTTCTCTCAGGAATATGAACAACCAAGCTACCCTACCACTCCGCTTGATCAACAACAAGGACAAGTAGTATCCAGCTTAGAAGAAGAAAGGATAGAAACAGATGATGACAACGGAGATGATGAAGCTAGTCAAGGAAGCCAAGAATCTCAAGAGAATGTGTAGACGGATGAACAAGAACAACGCACTGATACCCAGGGTGACACTAGCACTTATGAAGATGAAACATTTGAAGCAGCTACCTACACCTTGGCGATTAAGAAGCTATACCGAACCATGGAAAAAGTTTGGGCGCATAAAAAGCCATCTGAGGAAGAAAGCCAAGCGCTTATAGAACAGGAGCTCGTCACAGGAGGCTTTGAAGAAGCGTATATCAAAGGCTTCAAAGAACTTGTTAAATCAGTGGGCACCAATGAAGCATTAAGATATTTGCAGCGAAAGCCGTTACCGCAGTTTGACCCATGCAGGGTTCGCTTACTAACAAAACCCGGTCAATACATTCGTGTACCAACAGATGGCCAATCTTCAGAACAGGCCAAGGAAGCCCGTCTTATCCCTGACGAATCTTTAGCAGAAGACACAATCATCATTGAATCCCCACCCGACACTACTATTGTACATACCACCATTGTTACCGAAGTACCCACCACACCAACCGCTCCTCCTTCACCTCCCATCCCTCCAGTCTCTCCTATACACCCTGCCTCTCCTAGACCATCCACATCCCTCGACAGTGCAGTAGTAGAAGCCCTTGTTGCTTCGATTCCTCTAACCCTTTTCGCACCTACGCAACCTAGCTACCTCCTCGAACATCCACCTTTCTATCCAGTCCATTTCTCCATCCATCCTTCCCTTCCTTCCCCACACCTCCCAGACACCTATTTCCATTTCCACCTCCATTGACCTTTTCCCCAGTTTCACCTCCCCGACCCACCGCATTTCCTCTTTCTCCTCTCCACCAAGTAGTACAAGAGACCCCCTCTATAAATTACTCTGCCACCTTTGTAAATCCTGTATTTACACCCACGAACGCACCCACTATCACTCCACTATTCACAGTCACGGCACTCGACACCACATCAAGTGACATGGATATATCACCACCCACTGCACCATCACTCACTTCATCCACTGCACCACAATATATGGGCACATCACTTTTTCCCACCATCACCACTGCATCCACATTCCCATCACTATTTCCCTTTTCCCTTGCATCGACACCCACACACATAGAGGAGGCTCAGTTACATGCAATGGCCATGATAGAAGAACGCATATTACAATCACCTTACTTTGCTCACTTGGTCCCTCGTAGATACATATCTGGGCATGAGCTACAATACAAACCGTATTTTATGTTAATGGAAGAATATCAGCTGGCCATCAAAAAGGAAACAGGCAAGAAGCCTTCCCACGCAACTCAATTTGAGCCTGAAGACTTGCTGACAGATGTGCAGAGAGGAGAAATATATCAACCCACTTGGCGCCAGGATTTATTACAGGAATATCCCGAAATGATGAGCACCTAGGCCAAGGCACCACTCCACTTGAAGTACAAACCATGTTGGGGACCCGTGCCACGTCGCCACTCCTGGAAGGCATTTGCCATTAAAGTACAGAACAAAAAGAAATGCCAGGATTGGCTCAATTACCCATATTTCAGGCCACCCACAAGACCACCAATAGTTGGATACATGATGGAAACGATCCGTCACTGGCTCCCTCGCTTACGAAGAATGGATGATGTAGTAGCGCATATGACTGTCAAAATATTTGACATGATGCAAATGGTATTCAAAGTCTTCCATCGCGTCAAGGCACCACATGTAAACATCCCGGGATTCGAGCATGGAAACCAAGATTTAGCATATGATATGAGTACGACACCATCGCTCTCGGTGTGTTATGCCTGGCACTGTCAAATCAAATACTTACCGGCATGCTATAAGCAGACCTTCGAAGAAATGTTCACTACAGGTTTTTGGGAGTATCACTCCGAAGTGTTCATAAGCAGGCCTACACATCTATTACAATTATTTGCCTGTGAACAACTGGTGTACTCCACACATTACAGACTCCCACCACCAAAGGAACCTCAACCCATCGATTGGGAGAAGCTGGACATCGATCTTGCCAGAGGTATCCGTCTGTCAGAGCACACCCTCGCTCAAGACCTCCTACAAAATTATATCCGACAGACCCCACAACAAGGTTCTGTCGAGGACGACAGAAGCGATAGGGAGGGGGGTGTTGGCAGTAGCCAGAGGCAAAGACGACGCGGAAGCATGTGAAGACAAAGCACAATGAAGTAGTAGGGAGTCATTCGAATCATTTTTTCAACCAAATATGTTTTAAAATACGTCTCAAAAAACCTCCAATAGTGATTTTCATCACTTTTGTACCATATGTAACATAGAAAAAACCCTTTTTGTAATTTGTAGCTCCATTTTGTGCAAGCCGAGGAGTCCTCGAGCTTGAGGAGCTTAGGTAGAACGAGCCTACCAATTTTGGTTATTTTTAAACATCGTTTACCCCTTCAAATAGAACCTAGAACCTATTTTTTAACTATGCCGGTCACTAGATGTGAAACCGGTCAAAACTAGTCTAGAACCTATAAAAAGAGCTAGAGAGCTCATTTTTGAGGTTAGCTTGTTTGATTAGAGAAGAGCTTAGAGCTATTTTTGAGCTTGTAAGAGTGTTGTTGAGTAAGAGAGTTCATTTTCCTACCTTCCATTGTGTCTTGCTTGTCTCTTCATTGTGTGTGTGTATGTGTGTGTGCATCTCTATGCTTCTCACCTTCACTCTCACTCCATCTCACTTTCACAATCTTCATATCACTCCTATCTCTTCCGCGGATTGACATTTAGGAGGTGGAGCTTCTTAACGTGGTTCTCACCATTGTGCTAGAGCAACATCATCATATAAGCCCATAATGGGCAGTTGGTACCATCCAACTTATCCTCAACAGCCAACATACGGAATACATCACTGCTTTTAGCCATGGCTGGTAACTAAAATATCTTGATGTAGAAAATTGACTGTATCTCAAAAAGTTGAACAGAACTGCCCAAACGAATTCTGCTAGACCTGTAGCAGACTTCAAGACGCTTATACTAGTGAACTGAAATTGGTATATACCTTTGGCACAAAAAGACAAAATAGCCTGCACAACCACTGTGATAGTGTGTTCGGAGGCCGAAACGAGCTCAGATCGTGATTTGGGCACCACAGATCGAAGCTAGTTTGATCTCGAAAACATGCTAAGTATGCTCACCAAAATTCGTGCGATTCTGAGACTACATCTAGAGAGGTGTTGACGACGCCCTAGATGAAGCGGCAACCTGCTCTGGTACCAATTGTTGGAGTTAGAGGTCTGCAGAAGCACGTGAACAACACAAGGAAGAAGAAGAAGCTTGGAGCACAACACACAATAGCATGAACATCCCATTAAGGAGGTTGAACTGAGAAGAGTGGTGTTTGAGGATACTAGTCCTCCGGCTAGCATGCATAAAAATGTTGCACATAGGGATGTTCAAGAGAATTTCCATTCAGATCAGTCTGCACATATTCATGTTCAACAACCATTGAGACGTTCTGCACGTGTCTCACATCCACCTGATAGATATGTTCCAGGTTTAGATTTTGTTATGCTAACACATGTCGATGATCCTTCTTTCTACAAAGAGGCTATGGAGACAGAGGATCATGTCAAGTGGGAGCGTGTCATGAAGAGTGAGTTGGATTCTATTCACAAGAATGGTACTTGGGATTTAGTACCTTTGCCAAAGGGCATGAATGCTTTACCATGTAAATGGGTATATAAGCTGAAATTCACATCAGATAGTGCTTCTCCAAAGTATAAAGCACGACTTGTTGCAAAGGGTTTTAAGCAACAACATGGTGTTGATTTTGAGGAAATCTTCTCTTCAGTGGTCAAGATGACTACCCTGCATATGTTGCTTGGATTTGTTGCAATGGAGGACTTAGAGCTAGTCCAAATGGATATGAAAACTGCTTTCTTGCATGGAGATCTTACACATGAGATCTATATGGAACAACCAGAGGGTTATGTAGTTCCTGGCAAGGAAAGTCTAGTTTGTAAGCTTAAGAAGAGCTTGTATGGACTTAAACAGTCCCCTAGACAATGGTACCAAAAGTTTGATGCTTTCATGAAGTCTCAAGGCTATTCCCGAAGCAATGAGGATCATTGTCTCTACACAAAGAGATGCTGAGATGGTAGCTTGATATGCTTGATACTTTATGTCGATGATATGCTCATTGCTGGGAAGTCCTCTTATGATTTGTCAATTCTCAAAAAGAAGTTGAGTCAGACATTTGATATGAAGGATTTGGGGGATGTCAAACATATTCTTGGCATGTGCATTACTCATGATAGGAGCAAAAGATGCATATACTTGTCTCAAAGTGAGTAAATATCCAAAGTACTTCACATGTTCAATATGCAGGGTGGAAAGACATTGAGTACACCTTTACCCACATATGTGAAATTGAGCAAGGATGATTGCCCCAATTCAGATGAGGAAAAGGAATTCATGACCAGAATTCCCTATCAGTCTGCTCTTGGTAGTCTCATGTATACTATGGTAGCTACAAGACCAGACATTGCATTTGCAGTGGGAGTTGTGCGTAGATATATGTCTAATCCTAGCAAGAAACATTGGGAAGCGGTCAAGATGATTTTAAGATATCTGACTGGCACTAAGGACAAGTGTCTATGCTTAGGTAGAGGGAAAGCATCCATTATTGGTTACACAGATTCTGACTATGATGGTTGTGTAGACAATCATAAGTCTACATCAGGGTACATTTTTCATTTTGTGGGAGGTGCTATCTCTTGGAGACCTCATCTTCGAGAATGTACAGTTGTTTCCACCACAGAAGCAAAGTATGTTGCAGCAAGTGAGGCATGTAAGGAAGCATTGTGGCTTTCTCGTCTTGCTTGTGATATGGGTTTACCTCAGCATGTACCTTGTTTGCTGAATGATAGTCAGAGTGCCATCGCTTTGGCTAAGAATCCGGTCTATCATGCAAAGACCAAGCACATTGAGGTGAGGTATCACTTTATTCAAGATTGCTTAGTCACTGAGCGCATTATTCTTGAGAAGGTTCACACTCGAGAAATGTTGCAGATGCTTTGACTAAAGCTCTACCATAGGATAGCTTTTGACACTGTTGTCATGTGATAGGGGTTACTTGATTCATGATCTTACACTATCACTTGTATATTGTGTAACATGCCCATCAGGTGGGAAGTATAGTTTGTATACTTACACTCAGGTATTCTTTATCATTCTTTATTTTTCTCCCATAGTTACTTTGGCCATATTGGCCTTTAGTGGGAGATTGTTACCGTTAGTGTCCATGTGAAAGGCCAAAATGGAATTGGACACTTATTTGTATATGTTCTTTAATAAAACATATAGTGGCTTGGTCAGTCACATACTGTAAGTTCGATCGCATTTGTAAGACCTAAGAAGTCTGTCTTCTTGCTCCCTATGTACTATGTGTTTTTGCGTATTCAATAGTCTCTATGCAGAGTACCGTGTGCAGCCTTAGGAGCTCAGTTTTCTACTCCGAGGATATCATCGTGGAGATCGCAAGAAGGAGAGCGCACTGTGGTGCATCGCCATCGAAATACTTCAGTCTGATTTTGGGCGTTTGCATCACTATTTGGGCATTCAATTTATGCAAGTTGATGGTGGAATGGCTTTGTGTCAAACAAAATATATTGACACATTATTGCAACGTTTTGGCCTTGAACACTGTAAGCCTATTGCCACTCTTATGGAGACAGGTTTACGATTGAGTCTTCATGATGCTGCAAATGCATTTGATGTTGTTCTCTATCAGCAGGCTGTTCGATGCTTGATTTACTTATGCATTACTCGGCCATATATTCTGTTTGCTGCCTCACAGATGAGTAGGTTTATGCATTACCCAGGATTCAAGCATTGGTAGGCGGTTAAGCGCATCTTTCGCTACTTGAGTGGTACTCGACTACTTGGGTTGTTTTATCCCAAGGGGGGATCGCTACCGCTAGATTTGCATGCTTTTTTTGACTCTGATTGGGCTGGTTGCTATGACACTCGTGTGTCCACTAGTGGCATTTGCTTCATGCTTGGTAGCTCATGTATATCTTGGTTGAGCAAGAAGCAGCCTACTGTGGCCACTTCTAGTTGTGCGGCTAAGTATAGGGCAGCTTTCACAGCAACTGATGAGTGTGTGTGGCTCAGACGCCTTATGGCTGATTTGGGTGTTGGTCAGTCTTCTGCCACCACCATCTTCATTGACAGTCAGAGTGCATTGGCAGCTGCGAGAAACCTTGTGTTCCATGCTCGCACTAAGCACATAGGTGCATTATCATTATGTAAGGGAGAGGTTCTCTACTGGGGGGATCAGCTTGGCATATGTGCCCACGCAGGAGAACATTGCAGAACTTTTCACGAAGGCTCTGCCTAGGGAGAAGTTTGAAGCTTTCCACAAAGCTTTGGGCTTACTTCCTTTTGTGGAGTAATTTCCACATAGCTTGGCACCTATTGCCCTAATGGGCTATTTATTTTTGTACATTCTAGTGGTAATACATTCATTATTGTGTGTTGTGCTCCAAGCTTCTTCTTCTTCCTTGTGTTGTTCGCGTGCTTTCGCAAACGTCTAACTCAACAGTTGAAATCGCGATCCGAGCTCGTTTCGGCATCCGAATATAGTATCATAGTTCTTGTGTAGGATATTTTGTCTTTTTATACCAAAAATATATACATATTTCGGTTCACCAATATAAGCATCTCTAAGTTTGCTACATGTTTAGCAGAACGCATAAGGGTAGTTCTGTTCAACTTTTTTAGATACAATCATTTTTCTACAGTAGGGTATTTTAGTCAATGGCCATGGCTGAAAGCAGTGATGTATTCCATATGTTGGCTATTGAGGATAAGTTGGACAGTACAATTACCCATTGTGGGCTTATATAATGTGACATGTATTGGTTGCAAAAGGACCGTGGAACATTGTGCAAGGTGTTTAAAAACATCCTATAACCTACAAATACAAGTATTGAAGTTGATGCAGATGGCATTGAAGATGTTGATATTCTTCAGATTCATGTTCGTGCTACGATTTTTGCTGCACCTACTGTAGAGCGAATTTGTTGGGATGGCATAGATGCTCAAGAACATGCATTGATAGCCTTTTCTATCAAACATGCCATTATTCCTCACATTCACTCTTACAAAATAGCTAAGGATGCTTGGGATACCCTTACCACATTGTACCAAGCTAGGAATGATGCTCATGTTGCTTACCTCTGAGAACAGTTGGAGAGTGAGCATATGAATGAAGGTGATTCTATGGACAATTTTCTAACAAAGATCAAAGACTTGAAGGAATAGTTGATTTTTACTAACGAAGTTATACCAAATAGCTCACTGTGTAGACTATTCTGAATGGTCTTCTTGATTCATATCAGAGTTTTGCTTTTACTATTTGTTTGATGATGAAAGTCAATCCAAATGCCTTGACATTTGAGGATTCAGTCTCTATTATGTTGCAGGAAGATCAATCTAGGCAGAACAGGTCCATTACGCGTGTTGCAGATCAAGCTTTGCTAGCTCGACAAAAGGGCAAAGGTAAATGGAGCTCATCTTTATTATACATCTCAAAGCTTTTGTCGATGGAACTACTCTCTGCCTTATGCACACATAGAGGTATTTGCCTCCCAGCCTGCCAAGCCTCTTTGCATGAGTCTCATTCATGAGACTCCCTCGTGAGTCCTCTCTTTATTCCTCATAAGAGAACATACTTTCTTAGTTCTTCTACCATATGATATAAGTCAAAGTAGGTGCCAAGTGGCATCTCTACCATCTCACCCAAAGAGGTGTTCTCACACAACCTCTATGATGTGACATTTCCTTCCCCTTAGGAGCATTTTTGTCCTCAAAAATGTATATGAAATGTCCATAATGGTAGAGAAAATGCTCGGACTCCCTTGAACCCCATGTACTCTATGTACATGGTCATCTTTGTGTGTTGTTTCCCCGTATCCTTCCTCTTAAGAAGCCTCATATGAGATCATCTCAAGGGTGGGAAATGGTCTGAGTGGTGCCTACTATCTCCCATATATAGTCAACTTTCAAACTATCACTCCCATGAAAAGTAACATCATCAAAATGACCTAAGTCCATATGATGTATCCTCTATGGAGTAATAATATGAGGAGCAAGTGTAAAGTGGCAAGCTTATAGGCTTGACCATATCATAATGGAGATAGTAAACCATAAAATCCTATGAAATATAGAATGAAGTCCGTTTAAAATTTATTCGAAACCCATCCAAGACTAAATGATAGATCTCCCTCATAACACTCTAGGTTTTCCTAACCTTGAGTGTAATCACAAGTAATAGTTTAATCTAAAATACCTTGTGAACTATGGAAATCTATCATCTAGCTCATATATAAGAATTTCTTAGTAGTGAAATGTAATCTATACATTTCACGAGCCAAGAAGTCTGTGGTTTGTCATCCTTTACCATTGGACTAAGTTCTATTGGAAGAGCATCTATTGGCACTAGTGAAAACTCTAAAATATTCTCTTCCCTGTAGTTTGCCATCTGGATGAAAAAAACATACCCTTTGAGATTCAGATAATCCATAAGTACCCATTCTGCTAATTGATGCTTACACATAATCCTCATTATGTAACATCAACTAAGAATTTGGTACCCCAATAGATTAGATGTTTCCCTATCTCCTAAAAAATCTAAAGAGAGGTATCATCAATCCACTCCCAGTCTAACTAATGTCAAATAGCTAGATTATCTCATCTAGTCAAGAACCATCACTGAAAATAGCATAACTGCTTCTCTCTAGAGTCTACAAGTGACATTGAATCTAACCATCATGATTAACTAATCTCCCTATTGCCTTGATAGAAGAGTGCCACTCCTAACAAGACAATCTAGAAGAGAGAAAGTGAAACTCTCTCTCTCACTCTCTCTGTAATCTCCTCTAAGGAAAAGAGTTATGGTAGTGGAATCTATTCCACTTTCTCTTTCCCTTTGAAAGAGATTCTCTTGAATTCAATTTCTCTACTCATCCATAATTGAGAACATGTATATAAGCTCTCCATACTTTTCCTTTGAAAATAATAGAGAATCAAACTTTCATGTTAAGGAAAATTACATTGAAAGGTAGAGTAAATGAATTCCTTTTGAACTAAAGACTAAGATGTGTTTTCTAAACCCCTCTTCTCTCTAAAGGAAAACATACTCTATTGTTCTCCTATGAAGAAATCATGTTTTTCTTTCCTTTTTCTCTTTCAAAGAACATGAGCTAAAGTGAGACCACTGAGCTAAAGTGAGATCTCTCACCGATTTCTAAGCTAATTCCCACTTTCACCTTTCCTTAAAAGAGAAACTTATGGATTCATTTGGTCCTTCCTTCCATAACTAATGCATAATGCCTCGTTACATATATTCCTATGAAGATGGTGAACAAATCTCTCCTAACTAATGAAGGTATATGTAGTGAAGAGTGGAGAAAATAAATTCCTTATAAGGGTCAAAGCCCTCTGCTAAAATGATCAGCAATGATATGACATGATACCATAAACACATGTGTATCCATACTAAAGAGCTATCTCTGCCAACCATCCTCTATGAGTGGATCTTATATGATCCAATCAGACTAATGGAATTATCCTTCCTGAAAAACTCAAAATGAGTATGTGATACCAATGGTGCTAAAATCACCCATCACATTCTCTACTGGAAGAATAAATCTTCCCTAAACTATGAAGGATAACTTCCAGTCCCAAGGAGATGTCTACTCCACTGATCTAGTGAGACATGATGCCATCAATGATGAGTCCTTTTCTCCCTGGCCATAGAAGAAGAGTCCTCAAAGGGAAGTCGTTTCCACTGTCCCATACCAGTGGAACTTTCTTCCAATTCATGGTGTCATACCTACACTAAACCAAATATATATTCCATATATATGCAATGGAATATATAGGTGTACTTTAATGAATTCCATAACCTAAACTCATATCGGTGGACTCAAATCAGTCCCATGTCCTAAAACTAGCTAGTTTGGTTCTAGTCAATATGTGACAATGGATATCCCTTTCTTATTCCAAACTAACTTGTTCCTAGGTACCAAGACATGAGTCTAAGCACCTCTCTCTAGATCCCAATATACATATATGTATTGGGTACCCCAACTATTCCTGACTAAGGGATCTATGCTTTATTTCATAGAGCTAGTGCCATGACTATGGCCTTCATAATCATCACTCGAATCACATAAGCACCCATCGATGCTTTCTCATGAAACCCATCTTTGTGATCCCATCTAATTGGTTTATTAGTAGTTGAGCAGAAATGCTTCACTACTTGCTCAGGTGATGTGCATGAGTGAAACTAGTCACTCTTTGGGTATTCATCATGATACCCTATAGTCCTCTAATCATACTATGAGACTCTTGTGAAGATAAGTAAATCTTCACTACCTTGGAGATTATCATAAATGTAACTCCTGTGCCTCTATGCAACTTCCTATAACCTATAGGATTGCTTGTGCACATTCCCAATGGTGAAGGTATATCTCCTTCCCCTTAGCAATCCTATGGTCTAAATCCATAAGGATTATGTGTAGGGATCCTATTACTACTGAAGGTTCAAAAGCATGATAACACCTTATTGATGTTTGCAGAAAAGGCATATTACCATGCCATAACATTCTTACCTAAAGGTAAGTACGCATATAATGCCATGAGGTGGGAAAAATTTTGACAGCATTTCCCCAAGGAAATGGAATCCCAAAAAATTTTAACCATAAACGCAATGGCACACAGGCTCTGATACCAGTATTATACATCTCAAAGTTTTTGTCGATGGAACTACTCTCCACCCTATGCACACATAGAGGTGTTTGCCTCCCAGCATGCCGAGCCTCTTTGCATGAGTCCCATTCATGAGACTCCCTTGTGAGTTCTCTCTTTTATTCCTCATAAGAGAACATACTTTCTTAGTTCTTCTACCATATGATATAAGTCAAAATAGGTGCTAGGTGGCATCTCTGCCATCTCACCCTAAGAGGTGTTCTCACACAACCTCTATGATGTGACAATCTACTAGTAAACAGAAATCTGCAAATGTTGCACATTTCAAGAAGGAAGACAAAGATGAGAAGAAATCAGAAAAGCAAAAATTCTTTTGTAAGTACTATAAAGGAAAAAATCATATCATAAAGAACTCTCCAAAACTGGCTGCAAAAGGGGTAAACAAAAAGAGGCTGGAATGGTTGTTGCAGAGGCCTCTACACCAAAAATAGAGTCTACAAATCTTGTGTAGAATGAAGAATGGGCGTTTACTACTGTTTGTAGTTTTGATCCATCTTCTCATGAGTAGTGTATGTCTGCAGTAGACTCAGATGTTTGGTATTTTGATAGTGGGGCAACCAAACATATTACCTTGTGGTGAAGTTTCTTAACTTCACTTGAGCCTGCCCCTACACGGAATACTATCACATGCACCAACAACTCCTCTTATCGTATCATGGGATTTGGTAAGATCATTCTGACTATTGCTGATGGTAGTTCTTTCACTTTGTCGGATGCTTTATTTGTGCCAGGGATCAATAAAAATTTGTTATCAATTTCTTCATTAACCAAGATTTTTTTGGTTGTGGAATTTGTTGATGACATATGTACAGTGCATGATCCATCAATTGGCAACATGATTATTGATTTTGGCATTTTAGGTTGCAGGTTGTATAAGATCGTAGACTATGAAAAATCTATGAATGATTCAGCATCTGTAGTACATGATTCTCAAGCTATGTCAAATGCAAACCTTCGGCATGCATGCTTTGTTCATCTGAATTTTGCTAGTTTGCTACGCCTACAAAAATCTGAAATGGTGTCCTCTTTACCCAAACTTGAGGCACCACGAAAACATGTCTATGAATGCTATATTTTGGGCAAAATGAAGCATTCCTGCTTTCCAAAAGATGGTTCAGTTCGAGCTACTAAAAAATTGTAGCTTGTTCATAGTGACGTCTATGGTCCTATGCAAATGCCCTCTTTTGGAAACTATCTTTACTTTGTGACTTTCATTGATGATTTTTCTAGGCATGCATGGGTATATCCATTGAAAGCAAAGTCCGAAGTAATCATGTGCTTCAAATAGCTTTTTGCTTTCATTGAAAATCTATCAGCATGTAAAATGGGCACCCTCCATTTTGATCGAGGGTGGGAATATATGTCTTCTGACATTAATGCATTTCTGGCTCGATGTGGGATAAAACATCAGTGTACAGTGCTGTATACACCTCAATAGAATGGAATTGGTGAACAGAAGAACAGGTCAGTCATGGAGATGGCGAGGTCTATGGTCAAGACTTAGGCTTTACCACATAGTTTCTAGCTTGAGGGTGTCATGTGTGCAGCATACGTACTTAACAGGTGACCCATTAAAGCACTACAGTCTATCACTCCATATGAGGCTAGCATGGTTGCAAGCCATCTATTGCTCATCTATGTGTTTTTGGTTGTCTGGCATATGCATTAGTGCCTGAAAAACATCGCACCAAATTGGATGATAAAACATTAAAATGTATTTTTGTTGGGTACAGTTGTGAAAGCAATGGCTATTGTTTGTATCATCCACAAACTAAACACATTTTGGTTAGCCGTGATATTGTTTTTGTGGAATATGCTATTCAGCCTTTACTTTCATGTATGAAAGAGACATCTGTTAGCTCCAAAGACATCTATGATACTTTGATACCTCTTTTTATAGGTGGACCTAGTGGTGGTCCTAAAGAGGTAATTTCTCACCCTTTACAAGCTTCATGTGATGATGCATATCAATCTATTTCTGATGTAGATTTACATGATGCACTTGTTGATGAGAGAGCTGATATTGAGGAGGCAAAAACTATGCCAAAATGGTTGGTTCTGACTTTGCGTGACAACAAATTAGATGCAACTTTGTCATATCATACTCGTTTAGATTCTCATAGTACTTCTTTTGCATCAGATCGCTATGCTATGGCTGCCTCTAGTCTCTGTGATGAGAGTGAGCCCGTTTCATTTGATGAAGCACAAACTTCTGAACATTGGATGGCTGCAATGCAATTTGAATATGATGCAATCATGAAAAATGGTACCTCGTCTTTATGTGACTTGCCTCCTGGCAAGAAGTCCATTGGCACTAAGTGGGTATACAAGCTTAAGCATAAGCTTGATGGAATAGTTGACAAGTATAAGGCTAGGCTTGTTGCAAAGGGTTATGCTCAGGAAAGAGGCATTGATTTTGATGAGACCTTTGCTCCTACTTGCCCAATGACTATTGTTCATAGCATTTGTGCACTTGCAGCTCATCATGGTTGGAATGTACATAAGTTGGACATTAAAACAACATTTTTGAATGGTGAATTGCATGAAGAAGTTTATGTTTTTCAGCCCTGTGGCTTTATGCAGAAAGGGCATGAAAAATAGGTGTGCAAGTTAAAGAAGGCATTATATGGTTTAAAGCAAGCACCATGTGCTTGGTATGAAAAGATACATGCCTATCCGATTCCACATGGTTTTGAGAACAGTCCAACTAAAAGCACCTTATATGTTAAGCATGCTAATGATGTACTTATGATCATTGTTGTGTATGTTGATGACATGCTGCTCACTAGTCCTTATGAGAAGCATATTGCTGATTTTAAGGCTGATTTGCATGCCTCATTTGAGATGTCTGATTTAGGGCATTTGCATCATTATCTAAACATTCAATTTATGCAAGTTGATGGTGGAATGGCTTTGTGTCAAATGAAATATACTGACACATTATTGTAGCGTTTTGGCCTTGAAGACTATAAACCTATTGCCACTCCTATGGAGAGAGGTTTATGATTGAGTCTTCATGATGCTAGAGATGCATTTGATGTTGTTCTCTATCAGGATGCTGTTGGATGCTTGCTTTACTTATGCATTACTCAGCCAGATATTCAGTTTGTTGTCTCACAGATGAGCAGGTTTATGCATTGCCCAGATGTGAAGCATTGGCAGGTGGTTAAGTGCATCTTTCGCTACTTGAGTGGTATCCGACTACTTGGATTGTTTTATCTTGAGGGATCACTACCTCCAGATTTACATGTTTTTTTTTTTTACTCTGACTGGGTTGGTTGCTATGACACTCGTGTGTCCACTAGTGGTTTTTGCTTCATGCTTGGTAGCTCATGTATATCTTGGTTGAGCAAGAAGCAGCCTACTGTGGCCACTTCCAATTGTGAGGCTAAGTATAGGGCAGCTTTCAGAGCTATTGTTGAGTGTGTGTCGCTAAGAATCCTTATGGCTGATTTGGGTGTTGGCTAGTCTTCTGCCACCACCATCGTCACTGATAGTTAGAGTGCATTGGCAGTTGTGAGAAACCCTATGTTCCATGCTCACACTAAGCACATTGAGGTGCATTATCATTATGTAAGGGAGAGGTTCTTTGCTGGAGAGATCAGCTTAGCATATGTGCCCACACAAGAGAACATTGTAGACCTCTTCATGAAGGCTCTGCCGAGGGAGAAGTTTGAAGCTTTTTGCAAAGCTTTGGGCTTGCTTCCTTTTGTGGATTGATTCCACGTAGCTTGGCACTTCCTTATACATGAGTGCTATCTCCTTGTTCACTGCATCACTCCCAGGGGGATTTGTTGATATATTTAGGTAATGATGTGTGTGAACACACTAGGACTACCAGGGCACTTTTTTCACTCTTTAAGAGGTTTTTTTCCCCGGCTTGTATATATGCCTATAGCCCTAACAGGTTTACTTATCTTTGTAAATTCTAGTGGCAATACATTCAGTAGTGTGCGTTGTGCTCCAAGCTTCTTCTTCTTCTTCTTCCTCGTGTTGTTTGCATGCTTCTACACACATCTAACTCCAACAATTAAAACCCTTAAAGCTTATCCAAATAATACGAAATTTACAGAAGTGCATGCTAACACTATGTCCAAGCACATATCAAAAAAATGTACCATTTGGACAATGCAATGAAGAGAAACTCCTAGGTTTCTGAACACGTGCAACAACTTGTAAGAGAAAATTCCCTACACAATGACGAGATCCATTTTTACTTTTCTCTTTACTCAGGATCTCAAATTTACTAAAATTCGAGGGGGCAAAAATTATAGTATACATGCTTTCAATTTCAATAAAAAACTCATCAATTGGACACTCTCATAAGGAGATATGGCCCTGCAAAGAGACCCCTCTACACCTTTTAGAAGGTGATCTATGAACAATATCCTTTTATGTTGCAAAAAATAAGTTCACTGTATTATCATGATTCTTTATATGCATTTGAACTACATTTTGCCTATAATTAAAACATTTTAATAGTTTGGTAGCATAAATATATGGATTCATTAGTAATCAGTTCATTTATTTGCAATAAATCGTCTACCAAGAGGATATCTGTTTGCAAAATCAAATCATGTTTTGGTTCTTGTAATTTCAAAACACACATAAAAATACTAGATGCTTAACTCAATAAAAAAATCATATGTATTTTGATTATTAGTGCATATTATTTAATGATATTAGACATGATACAAGAGATCCCATAGATGAATATCGTAAGTATGAGAGAAGATACTTGAATTACAAGAACTCCCTTGGGGGAGATGGACTATGCATAAGAAATAACTAAATAAGATCTTCTACTATGAGATAACAAGAGGACAAGCTAGGACGTCCAAAATAATAGATTAGATAAGAATATAACTTCAACTAGAACTTGGAAAGTACTCACTTGGAGATCACCACTCCTTGAGCTCCCAAGATTGGCATCCACAAGACGAGGAGTGGCCAATCCCTCCTGAAATAGATGTTGAAGGTCGATTATGAAATGATGATATCATCAACTCGAAACAAGACCTTCGACTATTCTAATCAAGTAAATAGATGGTAGATCTTAGGGCTTTGGCATATTTCAGATATGATAGTAGCATTAGTTACTCTACATTTTGAATCAATCATGATATATAATAAATATATATATAATCTAGGCTTGGTGAAGGTTTCTTCATGTGTCTCCATGACGTTACCTCCCTACAACTGACAAGTTCCATGAGGAGTGGCCATGTTCTATAGCAAAGGATTTATTGGATACTTGTTGTGGGATTCATGAGCCTTGATTGGTTCTCTTTAGATCTTCTAAGACTTGAATCTTCATAGTTTGTAGTCCTTGTAGAGTTCCTAATATGTGGTACTTGAACACAATGATGATGGATATCCATGATGAAACTGGAAAGGTTTTGTAGTATATCTAGGTGCAGAATCAAGTGTAGAGTTTGTTTAGGACAACAAACTTGAGAGGGGGGGGGGGTTTGTTAGTGGCCAAAAAAGATAAAGGGATCTTGAGGGAAGAAAGACAAAGAGAAGGATGAGGCTCAAACATGGGCTTAAGTAGACAGAGAAATTAGAGGAGAATAGGCAAAGAATAAAGGCCTCGACAAAATTTCAAAACTTTATTAAACAAGAGACTTTCATCACTACACTCATTGTATATAATCGTTTTTGACACTTTCAAATCCACTTTGTGCAAGCGGAGGAGTCTTTGAGCTTGAGGAGTATTAGTAGAGCCTAAGTTTCAAATTTCATAATTTTTGGAGCTCATTTGAGCCCTCCTAGGAGCACTAACACTAGACCCCAATCCACCAGATGTGCTTGAGATATCTAATGCCATGATGATAGAGAGCTAACTAGAATAATAATGGAGCTAGAAGAGTTTGAACACCATTAAGGCTAAAAAAAGGATGACCAAGTGTCAGATTTTGAGAAAAATGCAACAAAGTCTCCCCAAAAAATGTACTAATGAACAAGGAATAGTATTAGTATTTGAATTTCATAATTTTTGGAGCTCATTTGAGGCCTCAAAGCATCATATCATTGACACAAAATTTGGTGTCGTTGCCGGATGAGCGTGTCATGGTAAGACGTAGAGTATTGATGTTGGAATCATTGGGATATAAGATTTTTTGCTATTTTCTTTACTTATTTCATCATCGTCATCTCCACCATCTGTAGTCTCCTCCTCCTTCCATCTCAATCATCTCCAAAACTTTCAGCTTTTTGTCATATCCCCACATTCCCTATCCATTCCCTCATTTCACCAAAGAGAGTTTTCTTGCTTGCTATTTTTGTGCATCTGTGAGTGTTTGCTATAGGAAATAGCTTCATCGTCAGCTCCAGCACTGTCATTAGGTACAAGAAGCTCTACACATGGCCCATGATTATCTCTATATATCGTGATAGACATAAAAAGTCCGTACTTTTGAAATATATTCATTGCACAATAGATACCTCCGTAGCGCAAACACAATTCACTAGATGCATCTAAGGAATTTGTGTTTTTCTTGGTCTATCATGATAGACAACGTCTATTAAGATAGACTAGTTTCACAACATACGAGACCCATTTTCCATCACAAACACCTGTCTATTGCAATAGATGCCCATCTATCACAACAGATACCCGTCTATCATGACATACACCCCATCCATCACTGGTATAGACATTGTCTATTGTGACAAACAAAAATCACAACAAATCCATCTATCGTAAGAGATAATCAAATGATCAAATGATCAAATGATCAAATGAGAAAGGATGATAAATGAAAGTTACTCCTAATGACATGACAACAAAAACAAGATCTCACACGAAAAGAAACTAAAAAGAACAAGTGCTTGATACAGAAAAGAACATTGCAACATGATTGTACTCTAAATTTGGGAAAGTAAGGTGGATCAAATTCATGAACCTTAGATCACACTGAGACACAAGAAAAGCTGACTGAAAAATCCTCAGATCACCTGAAGCTAGTGTCAATCTTATGGCTAGATATTGCACCCCACAATTGAGTGATTACCCCTATGTAGTAAGCTCACACACTAGTGACTCAAAGATGTCTTTCAACATGGAAAGATGTGCAGATACTTCAAGGTTGACATACCTAGAGACCCCAGAAGGACCATGTAGGACTCAACTTGAATATATTCGAGCCAACCAATGGGGTGCTTGCATCTATGAGGAAGTTTTAATAAGTTCGGTGATCCAACTAAGAAATCTAGAGCACCCCTTTGGAATTGATCACCCTGTGGTCAAATTTGAAGAAGGGTCTTGCATAGATAAGCAAGGTGCCATGTATGTGGTGACCAACTTGCCTGATAGGATGCATGAATTTGGATAAGTTTTATGTGAGTATGAAATAGGAGATCTTGAACACTAGAACAAAGAGAGAGAACCTAGAACTCCTAGAGGTAAATCAGTCCTATCGAGGATCATAACACGAGAATGGACTCCTCAAGATAACATGAGCATAGAACTCTTTGTTCATAGAGAAACTAGCAAAGCATTTTGGAGATTTACACTAGACAAACCTAGCGATGTAGATGGGGTTATCATATATGAGTTCAAGGATCCTGATGTTCTAAGAAACATCATATACTTGGAGAACATGTCAAAAAGAATGCATGTTGTTATTGAATATAGAAGACATGCATACACATGGAAGGGTGACCCAATTTTCCCCTCCCACAAGTCCATTAACCCTCATAATCATAATGGATCATGATCTTCTCATGTCCTAGGAGCTCAAAAAGAGAAATCCATAGAATGACCCAAAGTGAACTTTGTTCACACGATGTGAAGAGAAAGATTTGGGCTAAAAATAGAAAGAACAGAACAACGAAGAGCCAGAGGGCATAGGAATCTGAGAGCTATGGATGAATTTCCATTGTCTAGAATAAGGGAGCACCCTAGAATCTTGAAACGCACTAAGGTAGTGAAAGCCATGAAGAATTATTTTGATGACATGGGAGATCCCTATGAACACATCACCAAATTCAAGAATGCTCCCATGTTTTGCAATTATCGAGGCCTCCATTCCAATCTAGGACCCACCATTAGGACTCACATAGAGGGTTCATGCACACTCTCATTGGTTTAGTGAGTTGGTCGGACCTTTGGGGGAAGCACACCACATTTGGAAGTCCAAATGCAAATTCAACAATAAGTGGGCTAGATTTCAATTCTTCTCTAACGAATTCAAGGACTTATAGAATTTGACAAAATTGCAAAATATTTGGTAAAGAGCAGGCTTGCTTGATTACTTGCGTGCCAATTTTCCCAAGCCAAATTCCTTAAGGTCCTATTATCTAGTTCAAACTCTAAAACCTTGGTATAAAGACCTTCCTAGGGTAGATAAAGACCTTACTCGTTCATTCATGGTGCCATCATCAATGTCCAATCAGGATTCAAAGAGATTTAATCTATCATAGAAATTGGTAAGTGATGCCTTGAATATGAAGGACAGACATATCCCCAAATTGTCATAGAAATTGGTAAGTGATGCCTTGAATATGCAAGACACACATATCCCCATGGATAAAGAGATGCAAATCCTTGAAGCCATGAAGAAGAGAGACAACATGAAGAAAAATCAGATGGCCACCATGACACTGATTTTATCTAAGTTTATTTGTACCTCTCAAAATATGTATGCAACATTTCACCATTCCAAGGTAGGATATATTCACTCAGCCACATACAAAGATTTGGTTAAGTCTTTACCTCGTAGAATCAACAGAGATCAAAATCAATCCACCCCATTGGATTATTGATCGAATGTATGCACTGAATGCAAGGTGGCAACACAAACCCGTATTGAACGAATGTTGTGCTATCACCATGATTATTTATAGATGCTTGGAATGGGCTCTAACTAGAGCAACACTATAGATTTTCAAGCAGAGAAAGGCTTCAGTAGCTCCACAACAAAAGTCGATGCGTCAAAACATTCCATGCATGCAACCACAAGGTGCAGTCACCACCCCTGAACTAACTCCAACCACAAAACCAACTATCCCGTGATTCAAAATTCTTCTTCCTAAACCCATGAAAGCTCATGCAACAACTACTACAAGTGCAACAGCTACAACACAACCATTAGCCTCACCCATTCCACCTAAATTTGAGTTCCTAGTAATTAAAGGACTTAAGGACATGGAAACCTTTGATTTCAAGAAAGTCCTCCAAGGATTTCCACTGTGGAATTTGAGTTGGAAGAAGAGGATGAGAAAGAAGCAACAAGATTTTCAAGAAGGATTGATGAACAACAATGCGTTGAAGATGTTCACCACGTCCATTGGGAGGAAGAACTGCATTCGCCAAGATCCCAGGGAAAGGATAGATAGGCAAGCGACAAGGAAGAAGAAGGAGAGGTTGCATATATGATGACTCTTAAAATATTAAGGAAGACCATGGAAGATCTTCATGCCCGTAGCTGCCTATGCGAGCAATGTAGTCGAGCAATTTTGGAACAATTACAGGTGGTGGACAACGTGGACCTATGGGTTATCGATTCTTAGCATGCATTGTCTGAAGTAGTTGGTGTGGTGGAAGGGATTGACCACATGCTGAAGAATCTGAGTATACTATATGATGAATGACGAGTTAGGACACTCCCATGATCTAGTAAGAAAATTCAAATCCCTATGACTTCCAGTCCGATTTCTACATTGAATCTCATCTCTTCTATACATATGAACATTGTAGAGACCATTAGACAAACCATCGAGACTACATTTTAGACTCGTCCCCACTCACCTTGCCCTGTACCATCACCATTGAGAACCCTTGATCCCACTCCATTCACCATTGCAGAGTTTCCAATAACCACAAACCCTATGATTACCTCAATTCCCATGCCTAGCTTTGAATTTTGTAGTCTTGTGTCACATATGCAACTTTCTTCATCCCATGATAACCCCTTGTATAATACTAGTAATTCTACATCCACAAGCTTCCTATTATAGCCAATACCCATTCATGCCACATCCACCACATCCTACATTAACCCACCAACCACACCATCCCCACCTTCACTCCACCCCTCCCTGGCTACATTCCCACAACCACAATGCTACTCGTTCCCCCTCCAATTCTCTTCATCTTTCTCTTCAACATTTTTCCCACAACCTAGATGTCCTTTGTCTTGGTACACTTTCATTTCATTACAAGTTCCCCTCAGCCCCCTCCTATGACCACTAGATTCTCAAGTCATCTCCATCAGAACATAGTTTTTGTCAAGCATCATAAGCACACCACTATGCACCATAACCACCATCTCACTATTCACTATTGATGCCATGCAAACTAACACGTCTGACCCTATGGACATCCCACCTCCACTCACTGCACCTCCCACAGTAACACAATCCACAATCTCCCCTCCACCAACATCATTGCCACCCATTATTACATTTTCACTGCATCCACTCTCCCCATCCCCATTGCCATTCCCATTCCTCCTGCATACAACATCTTTAGTATTGCATCCACCATGCCAACACTAATTGTAGATTCCACCATCATAACAATGATAAATTGTGCCAACCAACTATGACAAGAAAAAAATTTGGTAAGTGATGCCCTGAATATGCAAGACACACATATCCCCATGGATAAAGAGATGCAAATCCTTGAAGCCATGAAGAAGAGAGACAACATGAAGAAAAATCAGATGGCCACCATCACACTGATTTTATCTAAGTTTATTTGTACCTCTCAAAATATGTATGCAACATTTCACCATTCCAAGGTAGGATATATTCACTCAGCCACATACAAGTATTTGGTTAAGTCTTTACCTCGTAGAATCAACAAAGATCAAAATCAATCCACCCCATTGGATTATTGATCAAATGTATGTAGTGAGCGGAAGGTGGCAACACAAACCGGTATTGAACGGATGTTGTGCTATCACCATGATTATTTATAGATGCTTGGAATGGGCCTTGAATATGCAAGACAAGAAGGATTGATGAACAACAATGCATTGAAGATGTTCACCATGTCCATTGGGAGGAAGAACTGCATTCGCCAAGATCCTAGGGAAAGGATAGATAGGCAAGCGACAAGGAAGAAGAAGGAGAGTTTGCATATATGATGACTCTTAAAATATTAAGGATGACCATGGAAGATCTTCATGCCCATAGCTGCCTATCCGAGCAATGTAGTCGAGTAATTTTGGAACAATTGCAAGAGGTAGCAGCCAGTACTCATTCATCCCACATATCTTACATTAACCCACCAACCACACCATCCCCACCTCCACTCCACAATTCTCTTCATCTTTCTCTTCAACATTTTTCCCACAACCTAGATGTCCTTTGTCTTGGGACACTTTCATTTCATTACAAGTTCCCCTCAGCCCCCTCCTATGACCACTAGATTCTCAAGTCATCTCCATCAGAACATAGTTTTTGTCAAGCATCATAAGCACACCACTATGCACCACAACCACCATCTCACTATTCACTAATGATGCCATGCAAAATAAGACGTCTGACCCTATGGACATCTCACCTCCACTCATTGCACCTCCCACAGTAACACAATCCCCAATCTCCCCTCCACCAACATCATTGCCACCCATTATTACATTTTTCATTACATCCACTCTCCCCATCCCCATCGCCATTCCCATTCCTCCTGCATACAACAAGTTTAGTATTGCATCCACCATGCCAACACTAATTGTAGATTCCACCATCATAACAATGATAAATTGTGCCAACCAACTATGACAAGAAAACAATTTGTTGGCACAGAGGAACATCATGATCCAAGACCAATTGACTCAACTACATGAAATAATTTCATATATAGTCACTACTAATGCTATGATACAAGATTGGTATGCCACCCTAGAACAATCACATATTTAGCTAGAGGCATAGGTACAGGGAGAAAATCCAAGAATGCAGATGGAACTAAATGCCAATATCGACTATAATATGGCATTATTGAGATGGCATTTGGAAACAATTAAGGAGGAGAACCGAAGACATCAACAAAAAAATACGGAGAATTTGGAAATGGCTATCCAAAATGCGCTCGATGCTCCCATTAGCCCCTCTAAGCTCCAAGTGGTTCTTCTTGAGACCATTAGAATTATTTTGGAAGATTATGCCAATCCCCTAGATGCACATGCTAAGTTGGCTGAAGAGGTCAACCAACTATAAAGGCAATCCCTTATAGGACTTCCCATACCACCTAGAATAGTCACTGATCCTCCCATTTCTACTTCAGCTTCGGACCTTTGTTGGGGATGTAAGGGTCATGTTATCTTACTCCATATTCATATATATATATATATATATATATATATATATATATATATATATATATATATATATATATATATATATATATATATATATATATATATATATATATATATATACATACATACATACATACATCATATATAGAGCATTGCCTTAAGGGAGATTATTATGTGGGTTTTGAGACTCCCACGCATGTCTGCACGTCTCTTCTCTCCTCTCTCTCTCCCTCCATCTCCTCCTTGCTCCTCTTGTTCTACACATCAAAACCCTTCATTGGTATCACAGTTTGTTGAAGGATGGTGTGCCAAAAGCTTCAACGGAAGCTTAGGTCACAAGAGGTGAAAGTGCAGGTCGACATCTCTCAATAGTTGTTTAGTATTTTGTCCATAACTCAAGCTAGGAAGCTTTGATTGGTGCGTTTTAAAGTTATGTGTGTAGCTAAGAGAGAGGAATACAACTTCAACAATAGGGTGCATAGCCTCGTTTGGAGTTCTAAACTGCCACAAATTCGAAAGCACAAACTAATGTAGAAGATGAATCTACAATCACTTGGATAGTAGGTCAGTTCTTGGGTCATAAGTTGAGTTTTACAAGTTTGATTCAAGGGATTCAACTTGGTCTACCTAGCTTGGAATAATAGCCACAACTTTGTAGAAGAACTCACTTCTTAATTTGGAGTGCTTGGTCACCGAAATTGCAAAATACAGAGAAGTAATGATGAAGGTGAAGGTGAAGGTGAAATTCACATAAGATGCTTGTTTTATGTATATATTGAGCTACACACCTCCAATTGAGGTGTTCTTTATATCGTTACGTAGCCAAGAAAGTCTTCTTGAATTTTGCTAAAGAGATAAAGTTCAAATTCAGAGGTTATTAGCTCTGAAATAGCAAAACACAGAGCATTATATTTTCACCATAAGATCCTAATTGCTTTTGGAGGTTCATTTTGCTTTGGAACTTCTTCGAGAGAGAACTTTTGGTGTGCAAGCTCTTAATTTTAGAGCTTGAAGGCATTATCCTTGTATGATCACTGTGGTAGCTCCTCCGTATGAGAGTAGAGCATGATCTTGTCATGTGTTTGACATGTAAGATAACATTGTGGTATAGCTTTTTTGAGGTTTATGTCATCTTGAGTTTGATCATATCATTGTTAGTGGATGTATAGTGGCATTGTGGTCTCTATCTTGCTTATGCCACTTGGTTATGGATTTACTTACTGGTTGCACATAAGTTTATGAGAGTTGATTTTGGACATTCATTGGTACTTGTATCTTTGTTTTTTTGAAGGTACATGATCCAAATTGGAGCCTCAGTTGCACATCCATTTGTCACCTCGATTAGCTATTATTTTAGCATATATCATTGATTTGATATCTTATTTCTCAGTGTGATACTTGGCATATGTGTTTATGATTCCCATATGATTATTTTGGTTCAAAGTCTATTTGATGCTACTAAAATTTTGTCAGACCTTATGCTAGATAGATGATCTAGTAGATCCTTTATGCTTGTGTGATATCTTTGGATCATTGCTTACCTCCATTCACTTGGACATGGTCATAGGTTATTCGTGACAAGTTGGACCATCTTAGAGGATTCATTCTCTAGTGGGAGGTGTATCGTCATTTTATTGGCATGTATTGCTATCAGTTTTTGGCATGTGTATTTTCCATTATCTTTGATTGGATCAATGACAGGTGGTGACATGTTACTCATTTTTCTTTTGCTATTGCTTATCTTGTTTGATTGATCAATTTATAGGGGATACTTTTCCAAATTTTTCCCATGATTCTTTCACATCTACTTGATCAGTTTGGGGACTTAGTGAACAGGCTTATGCTCATGGTTTTATGTGCATGCTAGATGCATGGTTATATGACAGGTGATTCACATGGTTTCCTCTCTAGTGGGACATTTGTTATGTGAATTATGCATATGGATATGCAAGTGTGACCCCATTGATGATAGAGTATTATTTCTAGTCTCTTGTTACATTGCAAGTCTCTTGGATTGCCACCATGGTGTCTTCTCAATTTGATGGTACTGACTTTTTGATATGGAAAGATCAGATGTGGCATCCATTGGTTCTTGTAGGGCTACACATGTATGTGCATAGAGATGCACAGAGGCCTCGTGACATGCCCGACCACGTATGGATGGATATGGATAAATTGGTCAGCTCCACTATCCGGTTAGAGCTTGTGGATTCTATATATGAGTCTGTTATGTATGAGGAGATGAGTAGTGCATTATGGCAGACACTACATGATATGTATGTGAGTCCATTGAATCATGTGAGACATAATCACATCGACAGATTCGATGTTGGCATTGTGGTCATGAAGGCCATACTCGATGATGTTGCTTTAGGCGAATGCAACGAGGACGTCAGAGACATGCATGTGATGCAGGTCAGGTAGTGATTTCAAGAGAGTCTCTAGCATTTGATTGTGCTAGTAATAGTGATATCACTTTCTCCTATAGTTCATCTTAGGATTCCTCTTGTTCATTGGATGGCACACATATGGCTTTGTTGATTAATGCATTAGCCAATTTTCATGTTACTCCACATCATGAGTGGTTTTGTCGATTCTCAGGTGAGAGTCGTGGATGTGTGCACTTGCCTGATGATATGACATATGATATTGAGGGTGCAGATGTATGCCTTATGCTACCTAGTGGAGCATCACTTATACTCAGATATGTACGTTATGTGCCTTCATTCCCTATGAGCTTGATTTCAATTAGCCAGTTACAAGAGAGCAGATGTTATGCATTCCTTGGTGAGCATCATTTTCAGTTGCAGTTGGGATAGCTTATGCTTATTAGAGGTGTTAGGATTGGGCACATGTATCCATTGCAGGTACTTCGTGTGAGACACAATCTCGTCTCAGTGAGAGTTCAGCCTTATGTGCGATGTGAGACTCGTAATGTCTCATTTTTTCTACCTACACATAGGTCTATTGACATTCATGATGCACATGTATGGCATGATTCAGATGCTCAGATGGATGCACATGTAGAGCATACTTTGGATGCTCATGATGCTTATATAAAGCATGATTTTGTTGATCATATGGATGCTCATTGTGGAACATACTTTGGATGATCATTTTGATGCTTTAGAGCATGATGTTGATGCTCACATAGAGCATTGTGATGATATCCAGTTAGAGTTAGATCATCAGTTTGACCTTGGTATTGATGTTGTGCAGTTAGCTCAAGTGGAGCATGATGATACACTTAGTGCGACAGAGCAGGATAGATCTTATGATACATAGTGTATGCCAGAGCATACTAACTCTCACAATGCATAGCTAGAAACATACTTGGTGGAGAGGATGATTGATTTAGATGTTGATGAGTCAGGCAATCATGCAGTCATTCTTGGATTCCTCATGCCAGATGTTGACATAAATATGTCAGGACATGTTTGTGAAGAGATGGATTTGTATTTGGTGAAGATGAAATGGTGCAGCAGAAACTTTGCACTACGCCAGCCAAATGAACTCCACGGATATGTAATGGTCCCTTCTAGCTTGCCAAAGGATGTATTAGACACCCTATGTATCTTGGAAGATCACTCTCAAAAAGTTGAATCAAAACAAACTAGTTTGATCAATACTCAACATGATGAAACTTTCTAATTTGGTCATGAATGCTTCAGTATTTCACTCAGTGCTCATTCTCTGATTACAATTGATCAGAGATCTTTTAGAGGAATCTAATTGGGAAGTAATGCAACCTATTGAGAGTTATGTCATAAAAAAATGATTGACCATACTAAGAGAAATAAGTTTAGCAAGTCAAGTATGTGATCTCGACTTTTCAAGAGGTAGAAAATGCAAAGATACATATGACTTCAAATGAATATATCTCACGACTGTGAACTCCAAATGCAATGAAAATTTGGGAGTATATAGTAGATTTTTGCTAACTTTAACAAGTTAGATCACTGAAAATGATGTACCATGATCAGAGAAACCATATCTACAATCTGACTGAAAACTAAGAAATATGGTAGTGAACAATATACTCACATAGGCATGAGGATATGGTCACAAATGATCATGAAAATAAATGTATATTGAATGTAAGCTACAATGGACTTACTCATACATGTGCGTGCCTTGAGATCACAGTTTGATATGGCGTGAAGCTCAACTCAATGGTGTTACGAACCCCGTGACTAAACCATGTGTATATATAGTGATGATTGGAGCCAAGATTTGAATTTGAATCTTGCTCACCTAAAACAATTCTCCTATGTTGTGGTCAGGCTCACGCGCGCTTAGGGGTGCACACAGGGTGCCAAGAAAGTGACCTTAACTCTCTAACATAGTACTTGTGGAAAGGAAGAGAGATGAGTGACAAGAGCTAGATTGAAAAAATATGAGAACATAGTGTACCTTGAGTATTCGCAAAGTTTACATCTTGGATTTGATTGAAATCTATGGAACTCTATGAAATTGGGGTTTTTAAGCGGAGTAGCCATCCATAAAACTTATGAGAGCTAAAATTTTTTCCTCTTAAGAGAACTCATACCATAGACAAGAATATCATTTACGAAATCCCTTTCCTCATTAGCTTTTCGTGTGTTTACATTTTGCTTTTATATCTTGGAATCAAGGAGCATAAACAAATAAAAAGGATAAATAATCAAAGTAAAGGCCATGGTTTAGGCTGAAAATGCATCAATCATGTCGCAAATCATAAACTTCAATTGTGTGATGTGACAACAAATTCAAACATTGGATGAATTACATGAACTTCTCTTCGGGTGTGAATTTGGAACTGAGTTTCTTCAAAATATGTTAGGAACAAAGAGAGAGAATACATGCATAATTCGTTCTTTACAAAAATCATTACAATACATATGTTATATCTTGCAAACCTATTACATCTACATGCAAAAGACTCACTTCAGCATTTCAAACCTCAACTTTCAAACCGCAAGAAAAGTGTAACAACCTCTAGAAAGCTTTTACAACAGAGTATGACATTTGAGTTCACATTCAGAAACAAATATAAGCCCTCCCTTCGGTTTTTCTGAACAAAGGCTCTAAACAAAAAAAGTGCACAGCAACATGATCATCAATGGATACCAGAAGATGTAAATGTAACCTTTAAAGACGCAACACCGTATGTATTTTGAAAGACTTCTACAACATAAATTCTTGCTTTAACATTGCAACGTTATATTGCTTTATGATTTAGTTATGCGCAAACATCAACACTTCCTTATTTGAATCACAACAGTATCAAAAACATCGACAGCAATGTAAAATGCTCTATGTCCAAACTAGTCCTTTCAACATCATTTCAGTAATACATGGTTTCCATCAAATCGGTTTCATGAATGATAGCATTTAGATCATGCGATAGAGAAACAATACACATCGCGATAAAATTTCATTGAAGCTTTTCAATGAGCTTTGCATAAAAAAAAACACACAAATGATGTGCATTTATTCGTGATACAGTAGAGAAAATACACATAACATATCACAAAGTGCAGTCCAAGTCTGAGTAATTGTTGCATAATCAACCTGCTTCAAAAGCTTCGCTTCATAAAACATCCCAATCATATATTATCAATAGTCTTAAGAAAATCCAAGGTCCATGTGATCTCAGGTATTCCCTCTCTATTCCCTTAGCGTCATTCGTAAAACAACAAAGCAAAGGAAATTTGTTGATGAACAATCAATTAGCATCGATTACTTCTCTTTTAATATCACATCAATAACTCACTTTTTGCATTATTTTCATACAAACAACAAGCGCACCATTTAATTAACATCTCCAGCCAACATGATTCGAAATTGAAAGAATTTTCATAACAGGTTCTCAAAAGACAGTTGTGCGAGCGCTTAAATTATCATTCAAACTTATTTAAAAGCAAAGAGTAAACACTCATATGCACAACCATATTGGTTTCTGTACCTTTTTGAAATTTCTTGCTACGCTCTTCGAAGTTTTCATTTGCACCAATTGAGGAAGATTATTTAGCCATTTTTTGCTCACAGCCTTTGAAATCTATGGTAGTAGCCTTTTGCAGACCTTCCATCAGCTTCAAGTGCATACAAGATCGCGAGAGTTTTTTTCTGCCCTTCATCGAAGAATGAGTTCTTAAACTTCATGCGACAGCATGCCAATCCCTTTATTCTAGTCCGTAGCTAGTTCTCCCTCTTCACAAAAATGGCAGTTGTCGATTGTCTTCCGAACGCCATTCAAACACCAAAGATGATAGCAACATTCCCTCATAGCACCCATAACAGCTACATCTGATGTTCCCCTTTTTCCTACAAACTTTCTCGAGGCCCTCCAGAACACAAAAATGAAGAGAGTGAATGAGCGCCCAGCGCCCACTCCTCAGGACCTCCTTTTCTTTCTCTATCCCTCTCGAAAACAGAAAAAGACCCCAAAGCCCCTCTGAGAGAGTCACAGTCTTTTTGTGTCTGTCTCCCCTTGATCCCTCTCCGAACAACAGTTAGTAACACGCGCCATTAAAATCCATCATCAATCATTAAAATCCATCAAGATTATGGAGCATCTGATCCCCTTTCTTCCGTCGTATGGCTCCTCCTTTCCTTTTGGAACTGTTTCCTCTAGAATTTTACACATCTTTTTCCTTCCTAAAATGACTTGAGAACATCCCTCACGTGATTTTTGTCTTTCCTTATAATACCCATTCAGTGCCACACCATGCTTCGAAATCAACCATGACATGCTCAATGATTGTCATAGTCATAGCTAAAACCAATTGGTGACCATGGTTTCTCCATCACTTATGAGAGTACTTTTATCTTCCATATGCTCAAAAGGTAGTCGATCATGAGAATGTGATCGTGGAGAAGAAATCTCCACGACAATGTTTTAGTGATTGATTCTCCAACTAATTCAATCTCAAATTCGTGGAGTTCTTTTCCTTCTCATCAAGTGGATTCAACCACTTTAGATTCTTTCACTTTTACATCAAGTAAAAACTCAAAAGTTACAAGGGTGAGTTCACAAGTGAACTCTTCAAGGATTTAGCATTTGCTTCCAGTTTCTATGTCTTTTGAAGACTCAAGTCAACACTTAGACTTGCCATGGACTTGTTCCAATAGCTTCCCCTCAAGTCAAGTGAGCTTCAGGTCTTCAATCTTCCAAGATTACCTGCAAACCAATCATACCTTTGAATTTACTGAGTTTTGTTCCATCTAATGCCTTAGTTAAAATGTATGCACATTGTTGATGGGTTGATACATAAGATAACTGAATTTCCTTGCTCACGATCTTCTCTCTTACATAGTGGTAGTGTACTTCAATATGTTTAGTCCTCGCATGAAAAATTGGATTGGCAGCCAAGTGAATGGAACTCATGTTGTCACCAAGAATACTTGGAGTTCTAATCTCCAATCCAAGATCTCTAAATAGTGTCTTCATCCACATTGCTTCTTGAGTGGCTATGGCAAGACCTCTGTATTCAGCTTCAATAGATGAGAGAGCAACAGTGGGTTGCTTCTTGGATGACCATACTCCTATGGAGACGGATCAGCCCCTCAAAACTCTTAGTACAACCAAGTTCAAGAAGAAAGTGACCATGGGAGAAACAAAATCTTTATTAAGAAACAAAGATCACAAGGGCCTAAGTTACCTATTGAGCAATATGAAAGGGCAAAGAGGGAGAAATTGTGTTTTAGGTGCATGTCTCCTAGCCATGCACAATGAAATTGTCCACTTAGGAAGGGGGAAGAAAAGAAAGGAGGACTAGGGAGTAGTATGACCCCTGATAAGGAAAAAAATGCAGTCGACCTAGTGCAGAAACTTCCCATTCATGGCATTTCTCGCTCCAAGGGAGTGGAAGTGATGCACCAGGATATTGAGCACACATGTTGTTTGACAGAGTCATTGTGGTACCGTAGTTTGGACCACATGAACTAGTTAAAATTCATGATAGTGTTTACAAGACCAGGGTGCGAGTTATGATCGATGAATCTACCACTCATAACTTCATAAACTCTGGTCTTGTCAAGAAGCTAAAGATTCCCCAATAGCCCAATGCACATAAATACATAGTATGTATGATGCAAGGGGAAGACAAGACCATACAGGATACTATGGTATCCAATTTGGAAGTCAAGATACATGATTACACTGATTATAAAGAGTTCTAAATCATGAATATGGAGAGGAGAGAACTTGTTTTAGGAAGAGGTTGGCTATGGGGGTTGGGAGATACACTTAAATGTAGTTACCCAAACAATGCTCTTGAATGTATAAAGAATGGAAGTAAATTTTGTATACAGGTAGAGAGAGATGTACCTAGTGCATCTCTCATCTCATCTTTAGAGTTGTATAGTCTTTCCTGCAAAGCTAAGATATCTTGAGGTGCTCCTTCTGTCTTCCTTGGAGCCAACTCAATCTGCATCAGAGAACAATTTAAAACTTAAATAAGATACATAAGGGTAGTATACCCCTTCATTCATGGTCCCTTTGAGATATCTAAGTATCCTCTTGGCAGCTTCCATGTGAGGTTTCCTGGGTGTGTGCATAAATTGACTTAGCACACTCACACTATAACATATATCTACTCTTGTCAATGTGGCATAGTTCAAACTACCCACAAGGCTTTGATAAGCTATGACATCTTCATGAGTTCACCTTCATGTGAGCTCAATTTATGATTAATCTCCATTGGAGTACCTACAATCCTGCAATCTTGCATCTTGAACTTTGTCAACAAGTCTTTAATGTATTTCCTTTGAGTAAGGAATAGACCATGATCTCTGTATAGCACTTCCAATCCTAGGAAGTATGTAAGTTATCCTAAGTCACTCACTTATCTTGAACTCTTCTTTCATCTGCTCCTTGACCTTCTTTATGCCATCTGCATCATTTCCTTTTCGTGTAATATCATCCACATACACAAACACAAAGATGACTTCAGAATTACTCTTTTTGATAAAGAGTGATGGATCTGCCTTGCTAGGTTGAAATCCTTTGTCATGCAAGAATGAGACAAGCCTATTCCAAGCCCTTGGGGCTTGTTTGAGTCCGTATAGAGATTTATTAAGATTTACACGCATAATCAAGATGTACTTGATTCTCAAAACTAGGCGGTTGTGCCATATACACCTCTACTATTATCCATCCGTCAAGAAATGCATTTTTTACATCCAATTGAAGTATCTTTGAATTCTTGGAAGAAGCAATGCTAAGAAAGACTCTAATTGTAGGCATCTTTGCCTCAGGAGAGAAATTCTCCTCATAGTCAATTCCCTGAGTTTGTGCAAAGCCTTTTGCCACAAGCCTTGCCTTATACCTGTTAATGGAGCCATCTGAGTTCTTCTTCAATTTGTAAATCCATCTTGAACCTATCACTTACATTGATGAAGACTTGGGAACTGATTCCCAGGTATTATTTTCCTCAAGAGCTTCAATTTCTTCTTCCATTGCATGCATGCATTCTGATTTTATCTTTGCTTCCTCAAATGTTGAGGGTTCCTCTTGGTTTATGTCCTGTGCTAGATACTTTAGTAACTAGGGAAGTACCCATACCTCTCTGGTTTTCTTTTCTTTCTCATGGACCTCCTTAGGCCATGATGTGATGATTTTGCCTCTTGGCCAAGTTCCTGCATTTTGGATTTACCTTTAGACTTCCACATTTTGAGTTTTCCAATCTGAATTGCTTCATCATCTTCTCAGGTATCCTAGCTCTTCAATTTTAGGAAGGTTGTCTTTGACAAGTTTTGGAAAATATTCTTCAAGATCATAAGGTAAGTTGATCTTCTTGCATGAATCTTCATACCAAGAACTATTCTCATCAAACACTACATCTCCACTCACCAAGAATCCTTTGGTTGTTGGGTTGTATAATTTGTAGCCCTTTTGGTTGTTGTCATATCCAATGAATACACACCTTTCTGATTTTGGATCCATCTTCCCTCTAACCTATGAAGGAACATGAGCATAAGCAATACATCCAAAAATCTTACAATGATCCAAGCTTGGTCTTCTTCCATTCCAAGCCTCATATGGTGTCATGCCATCAAGTGATTTTGAGGGTAACCTGTTAATCAAATAAGTGGCTGTGGATACAGTCTCAGCCCATAAATAATTAGGTAGGTGTTTTTCATTTAGCATAGACCTTGCAACTTCAACAATTGTCCTATTCCTTCTCTCTGCCACTCCATTTTGCTCAGGAGTGTACCTTGTAGTAATCTCTCTTTTAATTCCCCTCCCTTGAAGAAAAGAGTCAAATTCATGGGAGAAGTACTCTCCCCCTCCATCTGACCTTAGCCTTTTTAATGTTTTACCTGTTTGATTCTCCACAAGAGCTAAATATCTTTTGAATCATGAAAAAACTTCATCTTTGTTTTTCATAAAGTATAGCATAGTCCATCTACTGCAATCATCAATGAAGGAGACCATACCTTGATCCAGATATTGAAGCATCTTTGCTAGGTCCCCATACATCTGTATGAACCAAATCCAAGAGATCTCCATGCATATATCCTTTCTTCATGAATGGTAACCTGTGAGACTTTCCAAATTGACATGCACTACACTTATAAATCATGTGTTGTTTTAACAAATTAGGGAGTCTAAGTACACTTTGGTCCCTACAGATTTTCTTTAATGAACTTTCACCAATATGTGCTAACATTTTGTGCCATACTTCCAATTCTATGAGTGTCTGACTGCCATAATTAAAGACAGCAATGTTCCTAGTGTCTTGTTATTTAAATGTGAACAATCTACCTGTCTTTTCTCCTTTTGCAATTCTCTTGAATCCTTGACGTGGATCTTCAACAAATGCTCCTCCTTTTGTGAACCTAACTTGTAGGCCTTTCTCCACAATCTGTCCTACACTTATCAAGTTCTTTGTGATGGTAGGGACATACAATACCTTGCTAAGTAGGTTGATGTTTCCATCAGGTGCTTTTACATTTCTTATCTTCTCCACCAAATGCCTTGTATCATCACATGTTTGCACTTCATGCTTGTTCCTTGGATCTTCTAAATCTGATAGGAGGGCCACATTTCCTACCACATGATTGGAACAACCTAAATCTATGTAGAAAACATGCTCATCAGATTTACCTTTAGGCATTGCCATATTCATGATTAGCAATGAGTCCTCTTGATTTGAGTTTTCTGTGTAGTTATTGAATTCTCTTCTTTCTCTATTGCTTCCTTGATAGTTTGAATAGTTGTGCTATCCATTGAAGTTGTTGGTCCTTCCTATAGAGTAGCCATTACTTTGTCTATTGTAGCCTCTGTCTCTTTGATTCTTGCAATTCCTAAAGCAATTTTCAGTTGTATGATTAGTTAATCCACAAATAGAATAGGGATTAGAGTCTTGGGATCTCCCCCTGCCTTGTGTTCCTCCTTTGCCTCTACCTCTACCATGTCTTGTTGATATATTTAGGTAGTGACGTGTGTGAACACTCTAGGACCACCCAGACACTTTTTTCCCACTTTAGGAGGTTTTTCCCCCCAGCTTGTATATATGCCTATTGCCCTAACGGGGTACTTATCTTTGTACATTCTCTAGTAATACATTCAGTCTTAGACTCATTGAAAATGACATCACTACTTTTGATCACTGACCATGTTTTAGGATCCCATAAGCGATATCCAAATCGTCCTTCTCGACCATATCCAAGAAAAATGCATTTCTTTGACTTATGATCCAACTTTTGTCTAAGATTCTTTGGTATATGAACATATGCTTCAGACCCAAAAATTCAAAGATGATCATAATATGGTGGCTTCCCTGTGCATAACTTTTGTGCCACTTTCAAACCTTTGGCAGTGCTAGGTGAAAGGTTAATCACATGAACTATAGTCAATACTGCTTCTGCCCAAGAACCTTGTGAGAGGTTTGCATGATGCAACATAGAGGCTACTCTATCTTGAATAGTTCTATTCATTCCAGCTACACCATTCTATACTGGGGTATAAGGAGCTGTAAACTCTCTACGAATCCCTTTAGACTAACAGAAAAGGCTGAATTCATGTGAGGTATACTCACCCCCATTATCTGAACATAAAGCCTTAAGCTTAGTTCCTTTTTTAGTCTCAACTGAAGCAAACCATTTTTTGAAAGTAGGGAATACCTCATCCTTCCATTTGATAGGATATACCCAAACTTTTCTAGTAGCATCATCTATGAAAGTGACAAAGTAAAGAGAAGGACCTAAAGACCTAGTTCGCATAGGACCACACACATCTGTATGAACGAGATCTAAAGGCTGAATTGAAGAGTCAATGTACATTCTATGCACATTTCTAGTTTGCTTTCCATATTGACAATGCTCACAAAATGAAAAATTGGAGAAAGATAACACAGGTAAGTAGCCAGAACGAGAAAGATTTTCCATTCCACTACAAGATATCTGGCCCAAACAACCATGCCAAGTACAAGCCACAGGCTGTTTAGTAATAGCTAATGAGTGTTCTTTCTGTGATACAAATAAAGGATAGAGTGAGCCAACTTTGCATCCTTTTGCAATAACCATATTTCCCTTTGATATGCAAAAGGACTGAGCATAGAAGACCACCTTGTAACCAAGGTCATCAAGTTGACCAACTAACATCAAACTGGGTGACAACTGAGGTATAGGGCATACATTATACATAGTAAATTTTGAACCATCAATGAGCCGCACAACCACATCTCCAATCCCCACAACATCACACTGGTAAGAATCACCAAGTTCTTTGAAATTCCATTTATGGCTTCCATTGACTCCTTGAATCCACACATCTTTAATCTGGTTCTTCCATAGAGCAAAGTTTGTGCCATCAAATTTTTGGATCTCAAAATGGTCTTTGTCGTGCAAGTTATAACTCCTCCTTGGAACACTAGCACTAGACCTTTATCCATCAGATGTGCCTGAGACCTCTGATGCCATGATGGTAGAGAACTGAATGGAATGATAATGGAGCTAGAAGAGTCAGAACACCAACGAATAAGTGTGTCAAGGAGTAAATTGACCATTGTATAGTTGACAAAACCAAAAATCTGGAAAAATTTTGTCAGAGTATCCTCTGCAAAATGAGCGTATGACCAATGTCAAAATATCATAAAACTCCAAGTATTGACATGTTTGCCTACATAGTGAATCACTGACTCCACTGTATATAATCAGTTACCCAATAGAAGCCAACTAGGCTTATCAAGCACCTATGAACAACTATCATACATCTCCTATGGCGAGGCTGGGTAAGTCTTCCACCTACATCACCAAAGAGACCCCGGCATCTGGGTGTCTCCCAGTTAAGAAAACCTCACCACGACCCTCTTTATTAAACGTAAAAGGCTTTATGCAAAGAACGTAACCGCTATATCAATGACCACATGGATGTACATAAGCAGTATCCATAGAAGCATACATAATGTGTATGTGCTCAATATATGCAGTAAAATGACACTAAGAGGCTAAATGCACAACCCAAAGACCAGCCAATAACACCTGCAAGTGTTTGTCAACTTTGATGTTTTTGGCTCAAAAAACCTGCATAAATTTGCAGCGGCTGCTCCTAGCAAAACTAAAATCTTTCAAGAAACCTGTAGTTTTATGAGTGTGGCTGAAAACACAGCCCCAAAGGTTGATATTTAATATCGGAGAAGTACAAAGAACACTCTTCTTGATGTTCTTGGACCTGTGTGAAGAGAACTATGTGCAAAAGTACTCCAAAAAGGCTCCAAAAGACACCCCAAAAATGCTTCAAAAATAGGGTTTGAAAGCAAAGAAGGAAGCTTTGAGGGACCAAAACATGTTCAAGGTAATGTCAACCTTAGTCTTTCCCCTTCTTGAGACACCACAAGAGTGTAGCTTAGTGGCAAGAGGTTGCCACGGTTAAGCCAGCTCCAGGGGGAACAATACTGGGATGGGTGACCTCTCGGGAAGTACCGGAACTTCTATATTCCTTGATCATTGAGTTCCTCCCTCGCGCGCAGCCAACGAAACCAACGGTGAATTTGGTGACTCGGATGACAAGGTATGCCAAGGTCTATGCCTTGGTTGCCACCTTAGTCGTAAGCCTTGGAGAAAGCCAGGGGGTGCTCTGATACGAGTGACGTATTTCGATGGCGATGCACCACAGTGCGCTCTCCTTCTCGTGATCTCCATGATGATATCCTCGGAATAGAAAACCGAGCTCCTAAGGCCGCACATGGTACTTTGCACAGAGACTACAGAATACGCAGAAAAATACAGTACACAGGGAGCACAAAGAAAGACTTCTTAGGTCTTACAAATGCGGTCGAACTTACAGTCTATGACTGACCAGGCCACTATATGTTTTATTAAAGAACATATACAAAGAAGTGTCCAGTGGCCATTTTGGCCTTTCACATGGACACTAACGATAACACATACATCTCAAATAGGCATGCAAATGAGCCTTAAAATCAGCAATATGCGTGTCATGAGGACCAGTGAGCAGCATGTCATCAACATAAACCACAATGATCAGAAGTACATCATTACCACACTTAACATATAAGGTGCTTTCAGTTGGACTCTTCTCAAAACCATGTGCAATCAAATAGGCATGTATCTTTTCATACCAAGCACGTGGCACTTGCTTTAAACCATGTAATGCCTTCTTTAACTATAAGTCACCATTCAGACTGTTTTAATGTCCAACTGATGTACATTCCAACCATGATGAGCTGCAAGTGCATAGATGCTAGGAACGGTAGTCATTCGACAAGTAGGAGCAAAGGTTTCATCAAAATCAATGCCTCTTTCTTGCAGATAACCCTTTGCAACAAGCCTAGCCTTATACGTGTCAACTACTCCATCAGTTTTACGCTTCAGCTTGTATACCTACTTAGTGCCAATGGCCTTCTTGCCAGGAGGCAATTCACATAAAGACTAGGTACCATTTTTCATGATAGCATCATATTTAGATTGCATTGTAGCCATCCAATGTTTAGAATTTTGTGCTTCATCAAACAAAACAGGTTCAGTCTCATCACACAGACTAGAGGCAGCCATAACATAGTTGCGAGCATGATCGAGTACAATATGATAAAGGTGCATCTAATTTGCTAACACGCAAAGTCTGCACCAGCCATTTTGGCATAGTTTTTGCCTACTCAATATCAACTCTCTCATCAACAAGTGCATCATGTAAATCTGCATCAGAAATGGAATGATCTGCATCATCACATGAAACCTGCAAAGGTTGAGAAGTTTCCTCATTAGGACCAAGACTATACTATCCACCTGTAAAAAGAGGCAGCAAAGTATCATACATGTCTTTGGAGCTAACAGATGTCTCCTTAGTCCATGAAAGCAATGGTTGAATAGCATCTTCACATCATAGCTAAGCAGAATGCGTTTAGTCTATGGATGATATAGACGATAGCCTTTACTTTCGGAATTGTACCCAACAAAAATACATTTTACTGCTTTATCATCCAATCCTCTACAATGTTGTTCAGGCACTAATGCATATGCCAGACAACCAAAAACACGAAGATGAGGAACAGATGGCTTGCGATCATGCCAAGCCTCATATGGAGTGATAGACTGCAGTGCTTTAGTGGGACACCTGTTAAGTACATTTGCTACACACATAACAACCTCAAGCTAGAAACTATGTGGTAAGGCCTGACTCTTGACCATACACCTGACCATCTCCATGAGTGACCTGTTCTTTCGTTTAGCAGCTCCATTCTATTGAGGTGTATATGACATTGTACACTAGTGTTTTATCCCATGTTCAGTCAGAAATGCATTAAAATCAGAAGACATATATTCCTCCCCTCGATCAGAATGGAGGGTGTCTGGAAAAATCATCAATGAAAGTCACGAAGTAAAGATGATTTCCAAAAGAAGGTGTTTGCATAGGACCACAGAAATCACTATGTACAAGCTGCAATTTTTGAGCAGCCCGAACTATACCATCTTTTTGAAATGAGGAACACTGCATTTTGCCCAAAATACAACCTTCACAAACATGTTTTCCAGGTGCCTCAAGTTTGGGCAAGGAAGACACCATTTCATATTTCTGCAGGTGTAGCAAACTAGCAAAATTTAGATGACCAAAGCGTGGATGCCAAAGCTTTGCATCTGACATAGCCTGAGAGTTGTGTACTTCACATGCTGAATCATTCACAGATCTTTCATAGTCTATGAGCTTATACAACCCACGACATAAAATGCTAGAAGCAATAATCACATCGCCATTTGACAAATCATGAACTGTACACCTGTCATCAACAAATTTCACAACCAAGACAATCTTGGCTAAAGCTAAATCTGATAACAGATTCTTCTTGATCCTTAGTACAAATAAAGCATCTGACAAAGTGAAGGAACTACCATCAGCAATAGTCGAAATGATCTTATCAACTCCCATGATAGGATAAGAGGAATTGTTGGTGCATGTGACAATATTCCCTGTAGGGGCAACCTCGAGTGACTGCTCTGCGAGGTGATATGTTTGATCGCCCCACTATCAAAGTACCAAACATCTGAGTCTACTGCAGACATGCACTGCTCATGAGAAGATGGGTCAAATTGCAAATAGTAGTAAACCCCCATTCTTCTTCGTGCACAAGATTAGCAGACTCTATTTTGGTGTAGAGGCCTCTGCAACAACCATTCCAGCCTCTTTCTTCTTTGCCTCTATAGTAGCCAGTTTTGGATAGTTCTTTATGATATGATCATTTCCTTTACAATACTTGCAAAATTTCTGCTTTTCTGATTTCTTTCCATCTTTGTCTTCCCTCTTTGATTGTGCAGTATTGGCAGATTTCTGCTTACTAGTTGAAGAGCTCCATTTCCCTTTGCCCTTCTGAGTAGCCAGGAAAGCTTGATCTGCAACCCGCATTATGGACATGTTCTACCTGGATTGATCTTTCTGCAACATAACAAAGACTAACTCCTCAAATGATAAGGCATTTGGATTTCCTTTCATCCTCAAACGAAGAGTAGAAGCAAAACTCTAATATGAATCAGGAAGACCATTCAGAACGGTCTGCACAAGTGAGCTATCTGGTATAACCTCATCATCAAAAATCAATTGTTCCTTCAAGTCTTTGATCTTTGTTAGAAAACTATCCATAGAATCACCTTCATTCATGTGCTCATTCTCCAACTGTTTTCAGAGGTAAGCAACAAAAGTCTCATTCCTACTTGGTACAATGTGGTAAGTGTATCCCAATCATCTGTAGCTGTTTTGCAAGTGCGTATGTGAGGAATAATGGCACGTTTGACAGACAAAGCTATCAATGCATGTGGCTGGGCATCTTTGCCATCCCAACGAATTTGCTTTGCAGTAGGTGCAGCAGAAACCACAACACGAATAGGAATATGCAGAATATCATCATCTTCGACACCTTCTGCATCAACTTCAATATCTGTAGTTCTAACAGTTGTAGGTGTGATAGGACGTTTTTCAACACCCTGCACAATGTTCCAGAGCCTTTTGCAACCAATACATGTTGCATCATATAAACCCATAACGGGTTATTGGTACCATCCAACTTATCCTCAATAGCCAACATACGGAATACATCATTGCTTTCAACCATGGCTGGTGACTAAAATACCTTGATGCAGAAAATTGATTGTATCTCAAAAAGTTGAATAGAATTGCCTAGAAGAATTCTGCTAGACCTATAGCAGACTTCGAGACGCTTATACTGGTGAACCAAAACTAGTATATACCTTTGGCACAAGAAGATGAAATAGCTTTTACAAGCACTGTGATAGTGCGTTTGGAGGCTGAAACGAGCTCAGATCGCAATTTCAGAAACACGTTGAGTATGCTCACCGAAATTCATGTGATTCTGAGACTACAATCAGAGAGGTGTAGACAACGCCCTAGATGAAACAATGACCTGCTTTGATACCAATTGTTGGAGTTAGATGTCTACGAAATCACGCGAACAACACTAGGAAGAAGAAGAAGAAGCTTGGAGCACAACACACAATACTTAATGTATTACCACTAGAATGTACAAAGATAAGTAGCCCGTTAGGGCAATAGGCGTATATACAAGCTGAGGGAAAAAAACCTCCTAAAGAGGGAAAAAAGTGCCCCGGCGGTCCTAGTGTGTTCACAAACATCACTACCTAAATATATCAACATCAGCACCATAGACCAAAGCAATTTTAATCTCCTAATCACCCTGAGTATGCATACCAAATTTCGTGCGATTCTGAGATTGCGATCGAAGGGGTCTCGATGATGCCCTAGATGAAGCGATGACCTGCTCTGATACCAATTGTTGGAGTTAAATGTCTGTGGAAGCATGCAAACAACACAAGGAAGAAGGAGCTTGGAGCACAACATACAATAATGAATGTATTACCAAAGAATGTACAAATATAAGTAACCCATTAGGGCTATAGCCGTATATACAAGCTGATATGAAAAAACTTCCTAAAAAGGGAAATGTACCCCAGTGGTCCTAGTGTGTTCACACACATCACTACCTAAATATATCAACAATAATGTCTATTTTAGTTCTTTAGTACCTTTGGCAAGGACTCACTAGAGAAGTGCATAGATGTTTGGCAATTATGCCTTTGCTCTTTGGTGGAATATACAATAAAGATAGATCCTTTTGGACATTTTTTCCGGCTATTGCATCTTTTTTCTCACCAAGCTTGAAGTGAATTGGATTTAATTTGGGGAGTCTATGAATGCAATATTTCCTCTGGTCTAGTTTGTGAGTCATGCAAAATGTGTAGCTTATTTCTCTCGTGTGGGGAATGCTCTTGCAATGAAAATTGATATATTGATAAATGATTAGTTTAAAGCTTTCAAATGATCCAAATTGCATGTATCACTCTAAGGACCTCTTGCACATAGGTATAGGTTTGCAAAGATTTGGCCATAAAAGCATATTTATAGATCCAATTGACTTGATTCCACTTGGAGATGAAGGATAAATTTTAGGGCTACCAAAAACCATTATTTTTGGAGATTTTTAGGTGCTTCTAATTTTTGGTCTTTTTGTAGGTAATACCGTTTTTGACATAAAAAAGCTATGCAAAGTCATCAAAGAACTTAAATTGTAATTTTTTTTAGGGAAAATCACTTGGATTTATCTTGTATTAGACTTTTAGTTAGTATAGGCTAATTTATAATCATTTTTTTAAATGTATAAGCTTGTATAGCTTGTTCATGGAACTTATCACCATATGTATTTTAAGATTTGCCATAATTCATCATATAAACTTGTATAGGACATGGGGATTGAGTGAGGTTTGTCTTTTGTGGATATATGGGATTGAGAGAGGATTTCGAATACATCTTTTTAATTCATGTTCTACATTAACAAATTATTGACTAGGAGTATTGTCAGTTAGGTATTGCATTTTGCATTCAAATGGCTTATCAATTATGTTGTTTGTTTAGAATGAATCTAGACAAGATTGTAACTCCCATGGATGAGGTTGAACTTGAGCGGCCTTACACTATGGATATTATAGCTATCAATGCCAAGGTTAGAGGCATGGAGGATACTCTTCAGATGATCTCAAAGCAATTAAGAAACCAGAGGTTCCCTCAGTAGGTACACAAATGCAAATGGAAGTTCCATCTACTAAACCATCAAGTTTGTAGATACCACTTACAGATGTGGGGGCATCTACTAGTATCAAGTGGCAAGTAAAGGACTTGAATCCACCAAAGTGCCACGGACAGGTTAGTGCCATGATGATAGATGTGGTTGAGCAATGGATAAGTAAGTGGGAGCAGTTCTTCCAGCTTTGCAATATTGAGGATGAGAAACAAAAGATCTAGCATACCACTTATAGTTTGATGGATGTTGCCCATCGATGGTGGGAAAATAGAGCAAGACAAGATAGAACCTTCCACTTGGGCAGATTTTAAGGTCATATTTTACAATAATTTTGTTCCTCCAGACGAGCATACCAAGGCTTTAGATGCTTGGTTCTTCCTAATAGAAGAGACAACTTACAATGCAGGAGTATGCAGATAAGTATAGAGAGATTCTATTGAAGATATCAGATCAGGTGCTTGATTTTCTTCAAGTGCATAAGTTTGTGCTTACGCTTAGGGAGAAGTTGTGTCCCCTTGTGTGCAAGGAGCATTGCCACACCTTAAATGAGGTAGTAGAACTTTCCTTAGTGTTGGAGGATCGGTGATACTCTTGATTGCAATCTTTAGGGACAAAAGAATACTTGGACAAGATTCAGGAAGCCCATAGCTTCAATTCAAGCACCTAATAGAGTCGTGGGAAGAGAAAAGTAAATGCTTCCATGGTGGATAGAGATTTTTAGTGATCCAGTATGACATGGCAGTAGAAATAAAAGGCTCGATGTGAGGTTCTCTCTTATGAATGCCTAGGTTGGCATGCTTATAGGATGTGTCCTAAGAAGAAGAAGACGATATCTATAGCAATGGTGGTGGAGAGGAAGCAATCCTCATTGTCCACTCCATCATCTCCTTCAGATTTTGATCTTTTGACTATGGACACTGAGAAGGATCCTCTATCTGAAAATAAACAACCCATCTTAAACATAACAGTCACTAAGAATGTTAACAATCTTCCAAATGTGGTGTTATCCCCAATTGCTCAAAAACGATATTAGTTTCCGAGCACTGAGCTATTTGTCATGAGTGGGGAAGTTAATGGTCATCTTGTTAAAGTTTTATTTGACACAAGATCTACACATAATGTTATTAACTCTTCTCTAGCAAAGAAACTAAAGCTGAAGACTACTCTATCTGAATATACCTATAGAGTTGAGTTGGTAGATGGGAAGGGATCTGAGACCTGGGATCAATGAGTTGTTGGATTATCAGTCCAGATTAAGACTTATAAAGATGAGCTAGATTTCGAGATACCAAGTTGGCTAGATTTAATCTCATTCTTAAAAAACAGTGGCATGCAAGAAAGAAGCAGATTATTGATTTTTGGACTCACATATATCAATTTAACCATAATGGTCACCACATCATCATCCGTGGAGAGCCTCATGTTAAAATGTACAGATGAGCATCTACCTCTGCGATGGTAAAAGCAGAGTGTAAGTATCTTTATTTCTTATATTTTGAGCATAAAGAATTGTTAAGTTTATAGATTCAAACTAGTTTGGAAGCTCAGCTAGCTTCTAGGATGAAAACTGAAATTCAACACTTGTTTCTTTTAGAGTTGCCTTCAGATCTTCCGCCTCGTAGAAAAGTAGATCATAGGATTGAGATAGTATCAAGAGCTCATCCACTGACCAGATAGCCATATCGAATGAGTCTACAAGAGGAGGTAGAAGTACATCATATGATTGAGGAGTATCTTGAAAAAGGACTCAATAGATCCAGTTATTCACCTTTTGTAGGCCGAATGCTTTTGGTTCGCAAAAAGTATGGATCCTTTAGAATGTGTATAGACTATAGAGCATTAAATAAAGTTACAATAAAGCATAGATATCCAATGCCTCGCATTGATGATATTCTGGATGCACTAGGAGGTGCTATTGTATATAGGAAAATAGACCTAAAAAGTGGTTATCATCAAATAAGATTTAAGGATGACAATGTACATAAAACAACTTTTCATACTAGATTTGGTCATTATGAGTGTCTTGTAATGGCTTTTGGTTTAACTAATGCTCCAACCACTTTTATAATGCTCATGAATGATATTTTTTGTCCTTCTATTGGTTGGTTTGTGGTTGATTTTGTAGACGATCTTTTGGTTTATAGTAAGAGTTTGAAAGAACATGAATGTCACTTGCATATAGTTTCTAAAATGTTAGATGAGAATACTTTGTACATCAACCCAGAGAAGACACAACTATGTTTATCTAAGGTTGAGTACTTAGGACATATAGTTTTCATAGGTGGAATTAGAATGAATCCATGGAAAGTTTTTGTGACCCTCAGTTGTTTGATTCCTCAGAATGAGCACCAGTTGCGGTCATTCTTAGGATTATCGGGCTTCTATAGGAAATTCATTGCCAGATATTCACACATAGTTGCACCATTGATGCATATGGTGCAAAATAATCAAAATTTTGTGTGGACTAGTGTGCAACAACAAGCTTTTGACACATTGAAACAAACAATTTCAAGTGCCTCAATTTTATTAGTGGTAGTTCCACAAAAACCTTTTGAAATAGAAACTGATGCTAGTGGCATCGTAGTGGGTGCAGTTTTAATTCAAGATGGTAGACTAGTAGCTTTTGAAAGTAGAGCTTAGAGAAACTAGCATGTTCATGAACAAGAACTATATGCCATAGTTCACGCTTTGAAAATTTGGATAAGGTATTTCTAATTTTCAAGTGGAGCAAGGATTGCTCAAGAGAAAAAGAAAGATTTTTGTGCGTAATTCTCAAGAAGGGAAGTTTAGAAAAGAAGTTATTTTTGAGAACCATGATGTACCTTATGCAAGACATCCTCATATTGAGAAAACTTTGCAGCTGATCAGGTGCACTTTTTGGTCGCCAAAGATGGTCAGCGATGTAAACAATTATGTAAGTCACTGTTTTAAATATCAAGTGAATAAAGCAGAGAGGATTAGTCCTCTAGGTCTGCTACAACCATTGGAAATACCACAATATTGTTGGGATAGTATTTAATGGACTGGGTTTACCTAGGACACCATGATAGAAGAATGCTATTCTTGTGGTGGTTTATCATTTGAGCAAAGTCGCACACTTTATCCCTATAAAGGAATTAGTGGAGGCTTTGCAAGTTGTGGAAGTATTTATTTAGAATATTTTTAGATCACCTGGTCTACCTAAATCAATAGTTTCAGACAAGGATCCTAGATTTACAAGAAATTTTTGGAAATACATGTTTAATAAGCTTCAAATTCAACTCAAGATGAGTAGTGGAGAGCATCCACAGATAGACGGTCATATCAAAAGAGTTAATGAGATACTGAAAGATATGCTATGGGCATATGTTTTAGAAAAGCAAACAAATTGGGATAGTTTCCTTGTTACCGTTAGTGTCCATGTAAAAGGCCAAATGGCCACTGGACACTTCTTTGTATATGTTCTTTAATAAAACATATAGTGGCTTGGTCAGTCACAGACTTTAAGTTTGACTGCATTTGTAAGACCTAAGAAGTTTGTCTTCGTGCTCCCTTTGTAATGTGTTTTTTGCGTATTTTGTAGTCTCTGTGCGGAGTATTGTGTGCGGCCTTAGGAAATTGGTTTTCTACTCCAAGGACATCATTATGGAGGTCGCAAGAAGGAGAGCGCACTGTGATGCATCGCCGTCAAAATACTTCACTGATATCAGAGCAGTTGGATGCAAAAGTTTTGTTCCTTTTGTGCGAGCGAAGCGAGCACCCCCTGGCTTTCTCCAAGGATTACGACTAAGGCGGTGACCAAGGCATAGACCTTGGCATACCTTGTCATCCGAGTTATGAAGTCACCGTTGGTGCCATTGGCTGCGTGCGAGGGAGGACCTCAACGATCAAGGAATATAGAGGTTCCCGGTACTTCCAGGGAGATCACCCATCCCAGTACTGTTCCCCCCAGAGCTCGCTTAACCGTGGCAATCTCTTGCCACTAAGCTACACTCTTGTGGTGTCTGAAGAAGGGGAAAGACTAAGGTTGACATTACCTTGAACATGTTTTGGTCCCTCAAAGCTTCATTCTTTGCTTTCAAAGCCTATTTATGAAGCATTTTTGGGGTGTCTTTTGGAACCATTTTGAAGTACTTCCGCACATAGTTCTCTTCACACAGGTCCAAGAACATCAAGAAGAGTGTTCTTTGTACTTCTCTGACATTAAATATCAACCTTTGGGGCTGTGTCTTCAGCCACACTCGCAAAACTACAGGTTTCTTGAAAGATTTCAATTTTGGTGGGAGCAGTTGCTACAAATTTATGCAAGTTTTTTGACCCAAAAACATCAGAGTTGAGAGACACTTGCAGGTGTTATTGGTTAGTTTTTGGGTTGTGCATTTAGCCTTTTAGTGTCATTTTACTACATATATTGAGCACATACACATTATGTATGCTTCTGTGGATACCGCTTAAGTACGTCCATGTGGTCATTGATATAGCGGTTACGTTCTTTGCATAAAGCCTTTACGTTTGATAAAGAGGGTTGTGGTGAGGTTTTCTTAATTGGGAGACACCCAAATGTTGGGGTCTCTTCAGTGATGCAGGTGGAAGACTTACCCATCCTCGCCATAGGAGATGTATGATTTGTTCATAGGTGCTCAATAAGCCAAGTTGGCTTCTATTGGGTAACTGATTATATGCAATGGATTCAGTGATTCACTATGTAGGCAAACATGTCAATACTTGCAGTTTTATGATATTTTGACACTAGTCATACGCTTATTTTGCAAAGGATACTCTGGTAAAATTTTTCTAGATTTTTTGGTTTTGTCAACTATATATTGGTTGATTTACTCCTTGATACACTTATTCCTGGGTGTTCAAACTCTTCTAGCTCCATTATCATTCCATTCAGTTCTCTATCATCATGGCATCAGAGGTCTCAGGCACATCCGATGGATCAGGGTCTAGTGCTAGTGTTCCGAGGAGGAGCTATAACTTTCAGGGCAAAGACCATTTTGAGATCCGAAAATTTGATGGTACAAACTTTTCTCTATGGAAGAATCAGATTAAAGATGTGCTTATTCAAAGGAGGCAATGGAAGCCAGTAAATGGAATTTCAAAGAAGCCTGCTGATATGGATGAAGATGATTGGGATCAGTTAGATGAAATGGCCAGGTCTACCATTTGCTTGCACCTGACAGATAATGTTTACTTTACAGTATTAGACTGTGAAAGTGCAGAGGAGCTTCGCAAGAAGTTATGCAATACATATGAAAAAGAGACGGCATCAAATAAAGTCTATCTGATGAGAAAATTATATGATGTTCGTATGGACACAAATAGTGTTGCTCCTCATCTAAATGAGTTTGATGCTATATTCTCTCAGTTACAGGCTTAGAAAATGGATATGGATAATGAAATGAAAGCAGTATTGTTGTTATGCACCTTGCCTTCATCATGGGATACATTTTGCACAACTATTAGCAATAGTGCACCTTGTGGTAAACTCGTCTATGATGACATATGTGGAGCACTCTTGAGTGAGGAGATTCGTAGAAATCTATGGTTGGCACTCAGAGTGGAGATGCATATAATGTTCGTGATTCTTACCAAGGAAAGAATCAACAACATGGCAAGAGCAAGAACAAGGAAAAGAATGGTCAACAGAATAAGAGTAGAAGTAAATCAAGGAAGAGGGATATCGAATGCCATTATTGTCATAACAAAGGACACATGAAGAAAGACTGTCATGCATGAAAGAATGCTAAAGGTAAAGGACAGAATATTGATGGGCATGTTAAACAGTTACTTGCACCATCTTCTTCGACCATGAAGATTGAAGAAATTAATGCTATTTCTGATGATGCTGATGTGTTGACACTTGATAGTACTATGCCAACTAAGGCTCTTATGGCTGATTCTCTTTCCCACACCTGGCTGCTAGATTCTGGTGCTTCTTTCCATGTGACACCACATAGAGAATGGTTCTCTAATTAAGCAGCAAAGTCTCTTGGTACTGTGAGACTTGGTGATTCTTACCAGTGTGATGTTGTGGGGATTGGAGATGTGGTTGTGCAGTTCATTGATTGTTCAAAATTTACTATGCATAATGTACGCCATGTACCTCAGTTATCACACAGTTTGATGTCAGTTGGTTAACTTGATGACCTTGGTTACAAGGCGGTCTTCTATACTCAGTCCTTTCACATATCAAAGGGCAATATGATCATTACAAAGGGAAGCAAACTTGGCTCAATTTATCCTTTATTTGTATCACAGAAAGAACACTTGTTAGCTTTTACTGAATAGGCTATGACTTGTATTTGGCATGGTTGTTTGTGCCATATATCTCGTAGTGGAATGGAAAATCTTTCTCATTCTCGCTACTTACCTGTGTTATCTTTCTCTGATTTTTCATTTTGTGAGCATTGTCAATATGGAAAGCAAACTAGAAATGTGCATAGAATGCACATTGACACTTCAATTTTGCCTTTAGATCTCGTTCATACAGATGTGTGTGGTCCTATGCCGACTAGGTCCTTAGGTGGTTCTCTTTACTTTGTCACTTTCATAGATGATTCTACTAAAAAATTTTGGGTATATCCTATCAAATCGAAGGATGAGGTATTCCCTACCTTCAAAAAATGGCTTGCTTCAGTTGAGACTGAAAAAGGAACTAAGCTTAAGGCTTTATGTTCAGATAATGGGGGCGAGTATACCTCACATGAATTCAACCTTTTTTGTCAGTCAAGAGGGATTCGTAGAGAGTTTACAGCTCCTTATACCCCAGTACATAATGGTGTAGCTGAGAGGATGAATAGAACTATTCAAGATAGAGTAGTCTCTATGTTGCATCATGCAAACCTCTCACAAGGTTTTTGGGCAGAAGCAGTATTGACTGCAGTTCATGTGATTAACCTTTCACCTAGTACTGCCAAAGGTTTGAAAGTGGCACAAGAGTTATGGATAGGGAAGCCACCATATTATGATCATCTTCGAGTTTTTGGGTGTGAAGCATATGTTTACATACCAAAGAATCTTAGACAAAAGTTGGATCATAAGTTAAAGGAATGCATTTTTCTTGGATATGGTCGAGAAGGACAATTTGAATATCGCTTATGGGATCCTGAAACACGATCCATGATCAGAAGTAGTGATGTCATTTTCAATGAGTATAAGATGCATAAACAACCCATTAAGGAGGTTGAAGTGAGAAGAGTGGTGTTTGAAGATACTAGTCCTCTGGTTAGCATGCATAAAAATGCTGCACATAGGGATGTTCAAGAGAATGTCCATTCAGATCAGTCTGCATATATTCCTGTTCAGCAACCATTGAGACGTTCTGCACGTGTCTCACATCCACCTGGTAGATATGTTCTAGGTTTAGATTTTGTTATGCTAACAGATGCCGGTGAGCCCTCTTGCTACAAAGAGGCTATGCAGACAGAGGATCATGTCAAGCGGAAGCATGTGAAGAGTGAGTTGGATTCTATTCATAAGAATGGTACTTGGAATTTGGTACCTTTGCCGGCAAGAAAGCTTTACCATGTAAATGGGTATATAAGCTGAAATTCACATCAGATAGTGCTTCTCCAAAGTATAAAGCACGACTTGTTGCAAAGGGTTTTAAGCAACAACATGGTGTTGATTTCGAGAAAATCTTCTCTCCAATGGTCAAGATGACTACCTTGTGTGCATGTTGCTTAGATTCGTTGCAATGGACGACTTAGAGCTAGTCCAAATGGATGTGAAAACTGCTTTCTTGCATGGAGATCTTATAGATGAGATCTATATGGAACAACTAGAGGGTTATGTAGTTCCTGGCAAGGAAAGTCTAGTTTGTAAGCTTAAGAAGAGCTTGTATGGACTTAAACAGTCCCCTAGACAATGGTACCAAAAGTTTGATGCTTTTATGAAGTCTCAAGGCTATTCTCAAAGCAATGAGGATCATTGTCTCTACACAAAGAGCTGCTCAGATGGTAGCTTGATATGCTTGATACTTTATGTCGATGATATGATGGTTGCTGGAAAGTCCTCTTATGATTTGTCAACTCTCAAAAAGAAGTTGAGTCAGGCATTTGATATGAAGGATTTGGGGGATGCCAAACATATTCTTGGCATGCGCATTACTCGTGATAGGAGCAAAAGATGCATATACTTTGTTGGAGTTAGACGTCTGCGGAAGCACGCGAACAGCACAAGGAAGAGGAAGAAGCTTGGAGCACAACACACAAGACTGAATGTATTACTAGAGAATGTACAAAGATAAGTAGCCCATTAGGGCAATAGGCGTATATACAAGCCGGGGGGAAAAAACCTCCTAAAGAGGGAAAAAAGTGCCCCGGCGGTCCTAGAGTGTTCACACACATCACTACCTAAATATATCAACAAATCCCCCCTGTGAGTGATGCGGTGAACAAGGAGCTGGCACTCATGTATAAGGAAGTGCCGAGCTATGTGGAAATCACTCCACAAAAGGAAGTAAGCCCAAAGCTTTGCGGAAAGCTTCAAACTTCTCCCTAGGCAGAGCCTTCTTGAAAAGGTCTGCAATGTTCTCCTGCGTGGGCACATATGCCAAGCTGATCTCCCCAGCAGAGAACCTCTCCCTGACATAGTGATAGTGCACCTCAATGTGCTTAGTGCGAGCATGGAACACAGGGTTCCTCGCAACTGCCAATGCGCTCTGACTGTCAGTGAAGATGGTGGTGGCAGAAGACTGGCCAACACCCAAATCAGCCATAAGGCGTCTGAGCCACACACACTCAACAGTCGCTGTGAAAGCTGCCCTATACTCAGCCTCACAACTAGAAGTGGCCACAGTAGGCTGCTTCTTGCTCAACCAAGATATACATGAGCTACCAAGCATGAAGCAAAAACCACTGGTGGACACACGAGTGTCATAGCAACCAGCCCAATCTGAGTTAGAAAAAGCATGCAAATCTGGCGGTAGTGATCCCCCCTTGGGATAAAACAACCCAAGTAGCCGAGTACCACTCAAGTAGCGAAAGATGCGCTTAACCGCTTTCCAATGCGTGACTCCTGGGCAATGCATAAACCTGCTCATCTGTGAGACAGCAAACTGAATATCTGGCCGAGTAATGCATAAGTAAATCAAGCATCCAACAGCCTGCTGATAGAGAACAGCATCAAATGCATCTCCAGCATCATGAAGACTCAATCGTAAACCTGTCTCCATAGGAGTGGCAATAGGCTTACAGTCTTCAAGGCCAAAACGCTGCAATAATGTGTCAATATATTTCGTTTGACACAAAGCCATTCCACCATCAACTTGCATAAACTGAATGCCCAAATAGTGATGCAAATGCCCCAAATCAGACATCTCAAATGAGGCATGCAAATCAGCCTTGAAATCAGCAATATGCTTCTCAAGAGGACCAGTGAGCAGCATGTCGTCTACATAGACAACAATGATCAAAAGCACATCATTAGCACGCTTAACATATAAGGTGCTTTCAGTTGGACTGTTCTCAAAACCATGTGCAATCAGATAGGCATGTATTTTCTCATACCAAGCACGTGGTGCTTGCTTTAAACCATATAACGCCTTCTTTAACCTGCACACCTGGTTTTCATGCCCTTTCTGCACAAAGCCACGGGGCTGAAAAACATACACTTCTTCATGCAAGTCACCATTCAGAAATGCTGTTTTGATGTCCAACTGATGTACATTCCAACCATGATGGGCTGCAAGTGCACAAATGCTCCGAACAGTAGTCATACGGCATGTAGGTGCAAAGGTCTCATCAAAATCAATGCCTCTTTCCTGCGCATAACCCTTTGCAACAAGCCTAGCCTTATACCTGTCAACTGTACCATCAGGTTTACGCTTCAGCTTGTATACCCACTTAGTGCCAATGGCCTTCTTGCCAGGAGGCAAGTCACATAAAGACCATGTACCATTCTTCATTATAGCATCATATTCAGATTGCATAGCAGCCATCCAATTTTCTGAATTTTGTGCTTCATCAAAAGAAACAGGCTCATTCTCATCACAGAGACTAGATGCAGCCATAGCATAGCAATCTGATGCAAAGGAGGTACTATGAGAGCCTGAACGAGTACGATATGACAAAGGTGCATCTAATTTGCTGTCACGCAAAGTCTGCACCAGCCATTTTGGCATAGTTTTTGCCTGTTCAATATCAGCTCTCTCATCAACAAGTGCATCATGTAAATCTGCATCAGAAATGGCATGATCTGCATCATCATATGAAACCTGCAAAGGCTGAGAAGTTGCCTCATTAGGACCAGCGCTAGCCTGTCCACCTGTAAAAAGAGGCATCAAAGTATCATACATGTCTTTGGAGCTAACAGATGTCTCCTTAGTACATGAAAGCAATGGCTGAATAGCATCTTCCACAAAGACAACATCACGGCTAACCAGAATGCGTTTAGTCTGTGGATGATACAGACGATAGCCTTTACTTTCAGAACTGTACCCAACAAAAATACATTTTACTGCCTTATCATCCAATTTTCTGCGATGTTGTTCAGGCACTAATGCATATGCCAAACAACCAAAAACACGCAGATGAGCAACAGATGGCTTGCGGTCATGCCAAGCCTCATATGGAGTGATAGACTGCAACGCTTTCGTGGGACACCTGTTCAGTACATATGCTGCACACATGACAGCCTCAAGCCAGAAACTATGTGGTAAAGCCTGACTTTTGACCATGCACCTCGCCATCTCCATGAGTGACCTGTTCTTTCGTTCAGCAACTCCATTCTGTTGAGGTGTATACGGCACTGTACACTGGTGTTTTATCCCACGTTCAGCGAGAAATGCATTAAAATCTGAAGACATATATTCCCCCCCTCGATCAGAACGGAGGGTGCCCATTTTACATGCTGACAGATTTTCAGCCAAAACCAAAAACTGTTTGAAGCACATGAACACTTCGGACTTTGCTTTGAGTGGATATACCCATGCATGCTTGGAAAAATCATCAATGAAAGTCACGAAGTAAAGGTAATTTCCAAAAGAGGGTGTCTGCATAGGACCACAGACATCACTATGTACAAGCTGCAATTTCTGCATAGCCCGAACTGAACCATCTTTTGGAAAGGAAGAACGCTGCATTTTGCCCAAAATACAGCCTTCACAAACATGTTTTCCAGGTGCCTCAAGTTTGGGCAAAGAGGACACCATTTCAGATTTCTGCAGGCGTAACAAACTAGCAAAATTCAGATGACCAAAGCGTGCATGCCAAAGCTTTGCATCTGACATAGCTTGAGAATCATGAACTGCACATGCCGAATCATTCACAGATTTTTCATAGTCTATGAGCTTATACAGCCCACGACATAAAATGCCAGAAGCAATAATCACATCGCCATTTGAGAGATCATGGACTGTACACCTGTCATCAACGAATTTCACAACCAAGCCAATCTTGGCTAATGCAGAAACTGATAACAGGTTCTTTTTGATCCCTGGCACAAATAAAGCATCTGACAAAGTGAAAGAACTACCATCAGCAATAGTCAGAATGATCTTACCAACTCCCATAACAGGATAAGAGGAGTTATTGGCGCATGTGACAGTATTCCCTGTAGGGGCAGGCTCGAGTGTAGAGAAGAAACTGCGCTGCGAGGTAATATGTTTGGTTGCCCCACTGTCAAAGTACCAAACATCTGAGTCTACTGCAGACATGCACTGATCATGAGAAGATGGGTCAAAACTGCAAACAGTAGTAAACGCCCATTCTTCTTCCTGCACAAGATTTGCAGACTCTGTTTTTGGTGTACAGGCCTCTGCAACAACCATTCCAGCCTCTTTCTTCTTTGCCTCTTTAGCAGCCAGTTTTGGACAGTTCTTTATAATATGATCATTTCCTTTACAGTACTTGCAGAACAATTTCTGCTTTTCTGATTTCTTCTCATCTTTATCTTGGTTCTTCGATTGTGCAGCATTTGCAGATTTCTGCTTACTAGTAGAAGAGCTCCATTTTCCTTTGCCCTTCTGACTAGCCAGGAAAGCTTGATCTGCAACACGCATAATGGACCTGTTCTGCCTGGACTGATCTTCCTGCAACAGAACAGAGACTAATTCCTCAAATGACAAGGCATTCGGATTGCCTTTCATCATCAATCGAAGAGTAGAGGCAAAACTCTGATATGAATCAGGAAGGCCATTCAGAACGGTCTGCACAAGTGAGCTATCTAGTATAACCTCATCAGTAGAAATCAATTGTTCCTTCAGGTCTTTGATCTTTGTAAGAAAACTGTCCATCGAATCACCTTCATTCATGTGCTCACTCTCCAACTGTTTTCGGAGGTAAGCAACACGAACCTCATTCCTAGCCTGGTACAAAGTGGTAAGTGTATCCCAAGCATCCTTTGCTGTTCTGCAAGAGCGAATGTGAGGAATAATGGCACGTTTGACAGACAAAGCTATCAATGCATGTGCCTGGGCATCTCTGCCATCCCAACGAATCTGCTCTGCAGTAGGTGCAATAGAAACAACAGCACGAACAGGAATCTGCGGAATATCATCTTCGACACCATCTTCATCAGCTCCAACACCTGTATTTGCAGTACCTGTCGTTACAGGTGTAACAGGACGTCTTTCAACACCCTGCACAATGTTCCACAATCCTTTTGCAACCAGTACATGTCGCATCATATAAGCCCATAATGGGTAGTTGGTACCATCCAACTTATCCTCAACAGCCAACATACGGAATACATCACTGCTTTCAGCCATGGTCGGTGACTAAAATACCTTGATGCAGAAAATTGACTGTATCTCAAAAAGTTGAACAGAACTGCCCAGACGAGTTCTGCTAGACCTGTAGCAGACTTCGAGACGCTTAAACTGGCGAACAGAAACTGGTATATACCTTTGGCACAAAAGGACGAAATAGCCTGCACAAGCACTGCGATAGTGCGTTCACCAAATTTTGTGCGAATCTGAGACTGCAAACGGAGGAGTGTCGACGGCGCCCTATAAGAATCAACGACCTGCTCTGATACCAATTGTTGGAGTTAGACGTCTGCGGAAGCACGTGAACAGCACAAGGAAGAGGAAGAAGCTTGGAGCACAACACACAAGACTGAATGTATTACTAGAGAATGTACAAAGATAAGTAGCCCATTAGGGCAATAGGCGTATATACAAGCCGGGGGAAAAAAACCTCCTAAAGAGGGAAAAAAGTGCCCCGGCGGTCCTAGAGTGTTCACACACATCACTACCTAAATATATCAACATACTTGTCTCAAAGTGAGTGCATATTCAAAGTACTTCATAGGTTCAATATGCAGGGTGGAAAGGCATAGTACACCTTTACCCACATATGTGAAATTGAGCAAGGATGATTGCCCCAAATCAGATAAGGAAAAGGAATTCATGACCAAAATTCCCTATCAGTTTGTTGTTGGTAGTCTCATGTATGCTATGGTAGCTACGAGACACGACATTGCATTTGCAGTGGGTGTTGTGAGCAGATATATGTCTAATCGTGGCAAGAAACGTTGGGAAGTGGTCAAGATGATTTTAAGATATCTGAGTTGCACTAAGGACAAGTGTCTATGCTTAGGTAGAGGGAAAGCATCCATTATTGGTTACACAGATTCTGACTATGCTGGTTGTGTAGACAATCATAAGTCTACATCAGGGTACATTTTTCATTTTGTGGGAGGTGCTATCTCTTGGAGAGCTCGTCTTCGAGAATGTACAGTTGTTTCCATCACAGAAGCAAAGTATGTTGCAGCAAGTGAGGCATGTAAGGAAGCATTGTGGCTTTCTCGTCTTGCTTGTGATATGGGTTTACCTCAGCATGTACCGTGTTTGCTGAGTGATAGTCAGAGTGCCATCGCTTTGGCTAAGAATCCGGTCTATCATGCAAAGACCAAACACATTGAGGTGAGGTATCACTTTATTCAAGATTGCTTAGTCACTGAGCGCATTATTCTTGAGAAGGTTCACACTCGAGATAATGTTGCAGATGCTTTGACTAAAGCTCTACCATATGATAGCTTTCGACACCGTTGTCACTTGATGGGGGTTACTTGGTTCATGATCTTACACAGTCACTTGTATACTGCGTAACATGCCCATCATGTGGGAGGTATAGTTTGTATACTTACACTAAGATATTCTTTATCAATCTTTATTTTTCTCCCATAGTTACTTTGGCCATATTGGCCTTTAGTGGGAGATTGTTACCGTTAGTGTCCATGTGAAAGGCCAAATGGCCACTGGAAACTTCTTTGTATATGTTCTTTAATAAAACATATAGTGGCCTGGTCAGTCACAGAATGTAAGTTCGACCGCATTTGTAAGACCTAAGAAGTCTGTCTTCGTGCTCCCTGTGTACTGTGTTTTCTGCGCATTTTGTAGTCTCTGTGTAGAGTATCGTGTACGGCCTTAGGAGCTCGATTTTCTACTCTAGGGATATCATCATGGAAGTCGCTAGAAGGAGAGTGCACTGCGGTGCATCGCCGTCAAAATACTTCATTCCTCCCATTAGTTGAGTTTTCTTACAATAGTTGGAAGCACAAGACTACTAAGTTGGCACCTTTTGAGGTGATTTATGGATTTACTTCCCATAGTCTAGCTCCATTGGGTTACCCAAAAAAATCTTCAAGTGCTTCATAGATTCTAATGGATATGCAAGCTAACTTGAAAATAGCTGAATTCAATCTAGAGCAAGCTGCTTAAAGAATGAAAGCATTTGTAGATCGACATCGTAAACCACGAATGTTTCAAGAGGGTGATCCTGTGTTTTTACGGGTTCCACTTTGTTCATCATTGAGAATGTGTCAAAAACCCAAGTTATCCTGTAAGTTACGTAATCACTCCATGCCAAGTATTTAGTAGCATGGACTATCCATCCACTCAAAAATGCTACTTGGGAATCAAAAGCTCTGATTTGCAAGACTTTCCTTACTTGCTCACTAAGGATTGTGATCTCTAGAAGGGGGAGAGAGTGATGGATTTATTTAGACCTTCATGGTCTACCAATGGTCTACTTGCATTTGGTCGAGGATCCTAGCTGGGTCAAGGAATAGAGCTTGGGGGAGCCAAGGCTCTAGCACGAGTCTTCGAAGTTATTCCATCTCCTCAGACTGACCATATGAGGAGTGTTTGGACCTTAGAGAAGACTCAGCTATGCCAAGGGCAAGGGCTATTTAAGGTTGGGAGGAGAGTGGTAGGTAGCTAATTGGGATCTTTCAAGAGTTAGACTCCATTCATAAAAATGATACCTAGGAGCTAATATCTTATTGAAAGATAATAAATCTTTGCATTACAAATGGGTTTAGAAGTTCCCATCACATCGTATTTCAATGTACAATACACATTCGGTTGCTAAAAGTGCCAATCAAAAGCAATGAGTAGATTTGAATGAAATATTTTCTCCCATGGTCACGATGATGACACTCATGATGTTGTTTGTATTAGCTATCAAAGAGGGTCTCATCTTTTTCCACATGATTATGAAGATTTCATTCATTCTTACATGGAAATGTTTATAATTATTTATGAAAAATTCCCAATGTGAAGATTGAAGAAGAATCTATTTAGTCTCAATCTAGCAACTAGATTGTAATATCAAATTCATAAACTCCCAAGGATTCTTGGAGAGAAATTGGGATCATTGTCACTAGATGAAGAGATGTTGGATGAAAGTCAAATTTTCTTGGCGTTTTACATTGAGATCATTATTAATAAGTTCTCTAAAAGTCCAACACGTTTAACGCAATAGCTATATCAAAAATGCTCCAAGAAGGATTTGGAACATGCCAAACACATACTTTCCATGCAACTTATCCATGATAGACTAGATTGATGCATTTATTTGTCATAAAGAGACTAAATTTCCAAGGTGATTCACAAGTTATAAATGGATAAATGCAAGCTACTGAGCACTCCACTCTTGACACGCATGAAGCTCATCAAGGAGGATTATCCCATTTCGGACATGGATAGGGAATTCATGACCAAGATTTTGTATCAATCCGCCATCAAAAGTCTCATGCATGTTATGGTATCTATGATATCAGACATTGTATTTGTAGTTGTTGAGACCAACAAGTACATGTAAACCTTGATAAAAAGCATTGAAATGCTATCGATATAGTAATGTACTATTTGGATGGTACAAAATATTTTCTTTAAGTTCCACACTCAAGAAAACATAAGGTATGTTCGTATGAAGCCTCTTACACAAGATGGGTGTGCACACTCTCTCATTGTTGGAAGTTACTTGATCCAAGTCAATGATGGGTTTTGAACTTTGAACTCCATATGACAATATTTTTGGCATCGCTTTATACTAGTCGCATAAGTTTAAAAGGGCGTATCCAATCATATTCAAATTTCCATTTTTCATTCCTTTTAAATCTCTCATAATTTGTATACAAATATCATGGATTTTGGTGTGAGATTGTTGCGATGTGTCCGTGGTGGAAAATTAGAATGGCTAAACAAGTTCATTCTTTATTACACCACATATAAGGTAATAAAACCTAATGATCAAGGATCAAGAGACTCTAGGTCCTTCGGAGTTCCTAAGTTGCATGTGAAGCACTACCACACATATCCACTTCTTCATCATTGGCTACTCATAAGGTATGTGCATTGGTTTTATCCTTTGTCGCTATTCTTCTCTCTTTCAATTTTCTATCAGGACTCATACAATCGACCCTAAATGCTTCTCAACAAGGTCAATTATGCACTAAACACCAAGCTTTTGAGTTATGGTGAGAATCAGCATCAATTGCTATGGATATTGAGATATTCTCCTTCTTTGGCTATTTGTTTTTATGTATTCTCTCCTAACAAATCTTCTTTATGAGCCTTCTCTTTGTTTTAAGAAGTTAATGTTGATAATTAAAATCTTTCTCGACTAGTGCAAAAACTTCTCTCCATCCTGATAACTATTATGATTGCATGTGCTTCTTTTTAATGTGAAGATTTAGAAGGAAATGCCATATTCTTTATATACATTCATATCCATGAGGATCTCTAGATGCTCTAAATGACTCTAGAACTCTAAGGATCTTCTAGGACCAAAGCTAAGTGTATAGCATGTGTGAGTCAAACATATCTCCTTCCTCACATGATAGAGACCATCCCCCAAGCCATATTCTTTTTGTGTATAAGAATTATGCCCAAGTTATTATTATTATTATTATTATTATTATTATTATTATTCCCATACTTTCCCATTTTTTAGCTATAAGGACTATGGGTCAAGCGACCTAAATTTCTTGACAAGTGGAGCGAAAATATTACAAAGCAAATAATTGCGTTTCTCCCACATCATTGGCTCAATTTTAGTTTTCCCATTCTACCACTAATGCCAAGTTACATTCATAATGTTGTAAATGGCTTAGTGGATTTTATGAACGTCGTATATAATGCTGTATAATTGAAGTCATGCTCCAATTTACTAATACATTGGTCCATGATGTCTCGTGTTCATGCATTTATAATGCTAAATTACCATAGTGGTGTCAAATCCTCTTGCCACCATGTTTGGTATGTGTGATTCATCTTAGACTCTAGTGCTACTTGGTGTTTAGATGAGGGATTTGACTCCTTTATCGACAACTTTATCATATTAAATGCAAGTATCTTGCCAATTAAGGGCTTTGAATCCTTAATCAATACCTATAGCATCTCAAATACAAGTCTCTTGTCAACATTCAAATGCGTAGAATTTTTAAAAGCTCTTGAGAATGATTCAAAGTGTGGTCTCTATCTCTCTTATTTAACATAGTAAGTTGTTCTCCCTTTGAACTCCATATCATATTCATATTCTTTATTGATAAAGAACTATCCATACTTATGCTCTTTCATAATGCATGAATATACTCATATCCAATAAATACACCATGCATACACCACCTTTGCGCATTTGAAATACAAAGAAAAGACGAAATCTGGAAGGAGCAAAGGATGAGAGTCTATACACTATGTATTGAAAATCTCGAAGCCGCATAAGCAATGGTGGCCGTCACTTATGCGACGAATAAAAATATAATCATTAGGAGTGTCATAGATTAGCCACACTCCAAGCGATGTGGAAAAACTACTTGCGATGCAAAAGCATCGCATAAGTGATGGCCTACGAATACCAAAAAAGTTTTGGATTTCTCCTGACAAATTTATGTCGGGATTTGATGAAAGAATGAGCTTGAGAGTGGGAGAGAGAGAGGCTAAGAGACATCTGTTGGAGTTAGACGTCTACGGAAGCACCCGAACAGCATAAGGAAGAAGAAGCTTGGAGCACCACACACAATACTGAATGTATTACTAAAGAATGTACAAAGATAAGTAGCCCATTAGGGCAATAGGCATATATACAAGCTGGGGGGAAAAAAACCTCCTAAAGAGGGAAAAAAGTGCCCCGACAGTCCTAGTGTGTTCACACACATCACTACCTAAATATATCAACGAATCCCCCCTGGGAGTGATGCGGTGAACAAGGAGCTGGCACTCATGTATAAGGAAGTGCCAAGCTATGTGGAAATCACTCCACAAAAGGAAGTAAGCCCAAAGCTTTGCGGAAAGCTTCAAACTTCTCCCTAGGCAGAGCCTTCGTGAAAAGGTCTGCAATGTTCTCCTGCGTGGGCACATATGCCAAGCTGATCTCCCAGCAGAGAACCTCTCCCTAACATAGTGATAATGCATCTCAATGTGCTTTGTGCAAGCATGGAACACAGGGTTCCTTGCAACTGCCAATACGATCTGACTGTCAATGAAGATGGTGGTGGCAGAAATCTGACCAACACCCAAATCAGCCATAAGGCGTCTGAGCCACACACACTCAACGGTCGCTATGAAAGCTGCCCTATACTCAACCTCACAACTAGAAGTGGCCACAGTAGGCTGTTTCTTGCTCAACCAAGATACACATGAGCTACCAAGCATGAAGCAAAAGCCACTAGTAGACACACGACTGTCATAGCAACCAGTCCAATCAGAGTCAAGAAAAGCATGCAAATCTGACGGTAGTGATCCCCCCTTGGGATAAAACAACCCAAGTAGTCGAGTAACACTCAAGTAGCGAAATATGCGCTTACCCACCTGCCAATGCTTGACTGCTGGGCAATGCATAAACTTGCTTATCTGTGAGACAACAAACTGAATATCTAGCCGAGTAATGCATAAGTAAATCAAGCATCCAATAGCCTATTGATAGAGAACATCATCAAATGCATCTCCAGCATCATGAAGACTCAATCGTAAACCTGTCTCCATAGGAGTGGCAATAGGCTTACAATCTTCAAGGCCAAAACGCTGCAATAATGTGTCAGTATATTTTGTTTGACACAAAGCCATTCTACCATCAACATGCATAAACTGAATGCCCAAATAGTGATGCAAATGCCCCAAATCAGACACCTCAAATGAGGCATGCAAATCAGCCTTAAAATAAGCAATATGCTTCTCAATAGGTCCAATGAGCAGCATGTCGTCAACATAGACAACAATGATCAGAAGCACATCATTAGTATGCTTAACATATGAGGTACTTTTAGTTGGACTGTTGTCAAAACCATGTGCAATCAGATAGGCATGTATCTTCTCATACCAAGCACCTGGTGCTTGCTTTAAACCATATAATGCCTTTTTTAACCTGCACACCTGGTTTTCATGCCCTTTCTGCACAAAGCCACGTGGCTGAAAAACACACTTCTTCATGCAAGTCACCATTGAGAAATATTGTTTTAATGTCCAACTGATGTACATTCTAACCATGATGAGATGCAAGTGCACAGATGCTCCGAACAGTAGTCATACGACATGTAGGTGCAAAGGTCTCATCAAAATCAATGCCTCTTTCTTGTGCATAACCTTTTGCAACAAGCCTAGCCTTATACTTGTCAACTGTACCATCCAGTTTACGCTTCAACTTGTATACCCACTTAGTGTCAATGGCCTTCTTGCCAGGAGGCAAGTCACATAAAGACCAAGTACCATTCTTCATTATAGCATCATATTCAGATTGCATAACAGCCGTCCAATTTTTTGAATTTTGTGCTTCATCAAACGAAAAAAGTCTGCACCAACCATTTTGGCATAGTTTTTGTCTGCTCAATATCAACTCTCTCATCAACTAGTGCATCATGTAAATCTGCATCAAAAATGGAATGATTTGCATCATCATGTGAAACCTGCAAAGGCTGAGAAGTTGCCTCATTGGGACCAGCACTAGACTGTCCACGTGTAAAAAGAGGTAGCAAAGTATCATACATGTCTTTGGAGCTAACAGATGTCTCGCTAATGAAGTAAAATATTTCATCAATTTTAACATCGTTTAGAAGTCGGTACACACTCGATGCTCAATACAACAAAATACACAATCACAAAACAACAAAATTATGTCATGTCAACCCTTGCTATACCCCCTATTTGTTGTAGTGATTATAAAATGTAGGTAGTGCACACGACTTTTTTTTCTTTACATGATATTATAGCCAAAACAACTCATTCTTCTCTACTCACATAAGATACCTCCACAATTCCTCCAGCGTATTATTCCAGATTATTCCAAAGTGTGTAAACCAGAAAGTTGGAATTGTAGTGTGGGAAATATTACCTACACGTTCAAACAACTTTGACACCTAGTTTGATCATGTTAATCAAGAACGCAACTTCACAGTTATTTTCTATTTCCAGCCACGAGACATAATTTCTCTATCGATTTTCTTAATCACCTTATAATAGACAACTTCCGGTTCATACGTGTGAGATAGAGAACACATCTGCACACTAAAAAATGGAGAAATATCTTCTCATCTTTAAGGAGATCATGGAAAAAAAGACGCATCCTTGATTACATAAGAGAGATAGAGTAAACTAATCCCCTACAGAGCCTTAACTTGGCCCTCCTCTCTTGAAGAATTTGCCCCCGATCTGGCCAACACCTGTTCCAAGCAAACAATCTGCTAGAAGCGACTTTGTATCAGGCCTCCATTTCAGCTCCTTGAGGGTGGAGAAAGTCAGAGCCAACGCCGGAGTGATCTCTGTGTCCTTGATGCTGTTGCAATACACAACCCGAAGAGTATGAAGATCCTTCCAGTTCATGACCAACGCTTCAAGACCTCCTGTAGTTAGGAGCGCGCAGCCCTCCAATGATAGAATACGTACCTGCCTGCAAAATGCCAAGGACATTATGTGTAAGTTTTATGTGTATAAAATGCATTGGGCAACGCCAGCAATGAAATACACATCTTCAGAAACTCCATGGAGCAACAGGATCTGAGCAAAGATCAGTTAGAAACTTCTGCCGTAGCCTGTAGGCCTACGAAATAAAGGCACATTCATACAGGCAGTACATACAATGCAAAACAATGCAAGAAATCTGCACACAGCTTGCCAGTACCGAAGTGCAAGTCAGCAGAAACTAAAATCGGAGGCAATGCAAAGATCAGCAAGATGCTTCTGCCATAATCTCACGAGATAAACGCATTCTCATGCGAGGAGTCCAGAGCATGCCTAGAAATGCAAGAAGTCTACGCAAAGTTTATGAACGCATCAAAAGGTTTCTGCATGTTGCAAACCCTTACTAAGCACGGCCTAGTGGAAGCCCTTACTAAACAAAGCCTAAATACCTGCACGTTTCCAAGAGCTTGAAAGTCTCATCATCGAGGCCCCAACAATCTTGAAAACACAGCTCTTTAACTGATGCTGCAACAGAAACCAAAGCCGAGAAACCTGCCTTGTCCCTCAAATTGCAGCGCACAAGCTCCAAGACTTCAAGTGCTGGACAGCATTGCACATGCTCTGATGGCCCTGGAATCGGATCGATCTGTTTACAACTCTCTAACCGCAGCGTCTTTAAGCAGCCACAGAAATGCAAAGCTCCTATCCATCCTTCATATAACCCTTGGTTTGAAAGGGTAAGTTCCTCGAGCATAAAGCAACACTGACCTATTGCAGAAATACCATCATAACTTGCCTCACAACCACTCAGTTCCAATTTCACAAGCCGGCTGCATCCCTTTGCCAAGATGGTGAGGCCGACGTCAGTGAAAGTGCAGTGATAGAAACCGCTTACTGTGCCAACAAGGCGCAAGATTTGCAGGTTTTCAAATGCAGAAATGGCATATAAGGATTCATCGGTGCATTGATTCAGCACCAGTTCCTGAAGCGTGGGGCATTTTTGTGCGAGGTACGCCAATCCTCCTGATGGTGAAACGTCCACTTTCTGTTGCCATGAAAACTGTCTGTTAGTCTCCTCATTAACATTATTGCTATTAAACTTTGCGTCCATCTGGGAATACTGATCATTGAGATCTGGAGAAACGCCATTTGTCTTGGACACTTCTCGTCTACGAAAGGAGTTATAATTATATGTTGGCCGTCTAACATCGATCAGGCAAAGGCGTTGCAGGCCAGGGCAATTGTCCGCGAGGAGTTTGATGCCTCTATCCAATGAAGAAGGAGACACCTGCTGATCTTCGATAAATCTTTCAATGGAGTCCGGGTCATATGCATTCGTGCAGAGATTGATGGTTATGGAATTATGTGTGAATAGAATTTTGTTTGGTTTTGACCGCGATGATAGCCATGCACCTGATAAGTCAACATCTGCCAGATTGGGAAATCTCGTCGTCATGCGCCCGCTCTCCAAGAATCGCCATTCCTTGAGTTTGAGGGAAGGTTTCAGCATGCCATGCAAACGCAGCCATCTCTTGCACACCAAGGAACAAGGGTAAGGATCGTCTGATACATGTGAGAGAACATGAAGGAGAAGCTCATCGCTCAGGCCGGCCGTTAGATCAGCACACACCACCGGAAAAGCGGTAACGCCCTTGTTAGGGTCGATCTTGTTGCCAAGACCCTTGCCACGGACGGCTTTAAGCAGCATGTCGAGGTACCACAGAGCATGCTTCTTCTCCTCTTCCTGTGTAGTAGTAGTCAGCTATAGAGAACGACAAGGGCAACCAAAGGTAGGCGTCACGCGTTACAACTTTTAGACTCCCGAGCAGTGGAGACTGGGAGACTCGGACAAACCTCAGAAGCAGGTCATTTTTAAATGCGAACGGATAGAAGAACGGCGTGCATGTTCTCTTTCACGATCGATGCTTCGTCAAACAGGTTTGGTAGGGTAGCGCAGAAAAACTGTGGGGAGCGCGGTGACATACTTTTCATTTCACCGCCGTGGGGCGCGGCCCAACGCGGTGTGTTCTTTACATGCACAGATACAGACGCTTACCTAGATCCCGCTTCCATCGCACGGCGTCAAACAGAATAGGCGCTGGAGGGAGCATCGTCGCCATATCCGTCAGTGGTTCCTTTGAGCCCGTCTTCTTTCACATGTTTTCCGCGCCGCTCATCTCCTTCTACGATTCGTGATAAAGGTCCACCTAATCTCTCTCTACGTCACACTATCTCTCTATTTTTTTTCTCTACGTCACTGTACTCTGTTTTCAGTTTTCTACCTCGTATCTAGTTCACTCATACCAAGTCATCGTTTCGGATTTCCTCTCGAATTTCAATATAGATCAGATTTTCATAAAAACTCTGCAAACTGAACTTCGGAATCCCCGATTCCCCACATGCACCAGTCGTCCAATGGTCCAACTTTTTTTTTTCAAAATGAGGTTATACAAGTGCCTACTCCCCGAGCTTTAACTTTGAAAAAACAATTGTACAAGTGAATGGGCATAGTACTCGTGGGACCCTTGTATCGCACAGCAAGGGTTAGACAACATTACAATTGGTTTTCAACTGGTAGCCATTACATATCCAATTTGGGCATTGAACTCTAGACCTTCGCCTCAAAAAACCAAAGAGTCAACCACTAGAACAACGTGATGTGGACAACCCAACTTTTTTTTTAGCAAACAAGAAAGAGAATTAAATTAATGACAGTTTGTTAGAAGGAGTGTAGGAGGCAAGCTCCCACAATAGCTCAACCAAATTATAGAGCAACTACATTTACAATAGAATTCGTAAATCCTTTGGGTAAGCCTCCAATCCTTTGGGTAGGCCTTGAGGTTGGACTCATCAAGAGTAGCCAACTTAGTTTGGATCTTTTCTCTTCTCTAAGCTCTTATCTTCCTAGTAAGGTTTTTATAATAAGTACAGAGTTTTTGAATCTCAATAATAGCCTTTTCCTAGCTTCTAGAAGGTGATGATCCTTAGTGATGACCCCAAGGAGAAGTGGAAGGAAATGATGTCTTTGATTTTATGGACAAAGGTGGGAGTATTAATGAGATTTGCATCCAAATGAGGCCAACCTATACATGGGGGAATCTTTATTAAGGAAACTAAGTAAGGGTTTGTGGTCAAAAAGCAAGGAGGAGTGGTCTAACTCACTTCTTACATCCCAAAGTCTTGGAGAAGGGTAAAGTTGGAATAGCACCTATCTAGACGAGTAGTCAAATGGCAATCTCCCTGTTGTGTATTACTCCAAGTTAATTGAGAGTTGAAGGAGACATCAACCAAGTCATGATCAGAGCACAATCTAAACCAAGAAGTTTCTCACAAGCCACTTATGGCATTACCTTTAAGATAAGATCTATCATTAATGGAAGTCACCATATTGAAGTTTCCAATCATAAATCATAACAAGGGGATCATCAAGGGCCTTAAGCTCATCACAATACTCTTTTTTTATTGAATTGAAATTAGAGACATAAACACTGACAATGGTGAAATTAAAAGGTTTCATCAATGAAAGAGCGGTCCAATGGAGTCTTATTATTAGACACTTTCCTAACAAAATGACCAATGGTAGAGTTAATCCCTTTAACAACACCACCTTTACCATGCATATGATCAACATAAAACCAGTCATGACTAGAGGAAACAACCTTGAGATTAGACATAAGCTTAGAACCTCCAATTTTGAGCTCTTGCAAGCAGATAAAGTCAAGGCAATAGGACATATTTTTAATGAAACAAATTATACTTTTAGCTCTAACAAGATCAAAGATACCTTTAGAGTTTAGGGAAACAATGTTAATAGTATTCACCACAACAAAGATAGTAGAAAGCCCAACCAATAAGATCAAACATTATAGAAACTCTATACCAGAATCGAGGAGATTTATTTTCTACTAGCTTTATGAGGTTTGACTAGGGTTCCAAAAGTTCTAAGAATATCCTTTCTTTTTGTTTTGAACTAAGATTGGTGGAGATACTTGTCATGGATAAAGGAAACCATCGAGAATCTCACATTCCATGTTACTTCTATATCTCGTAATTGGTTCAGAATCTAGAGAAGCCAATGCTTCGATTGTGTTTGCAACGTGCCAAAAACCTAAAATCGAATGTCTACATGCTAAATTTTGACATCCAAAGGTCCTATTCGAACATTGATGATATCCTCAGCTCATAACCACCTTTGATGAACCGCCCTTGAAAACCTATATAAGGAGGGGTTGGCCACATACATACTCAGTCTTGCCAATACCAATCTTGGAAGCTCAAGAAGTCATGATTGATAAGTAAGTACTCTCCAAGTTCCTGTTCTAGTTCTTTTATTGTTCCTTGTTCTAGTCTTGTCTAGTCTTGCATCTTGGACATCTCATCTCGTCCTCTTGTAATCTCGTAGTATGAGATCTTGTCTAGTTACTTCTTCTATTTAGTTCATCTCCCTAAATGAATTCTTGTAATCGAGATATCTTATTTCATACCTACACTCCCGGGTTATGGGATCTCTTGTATAATCTCGAGTCCAGTTTTCCATACCTAAGGGTCCCAAGTTGCGGGATGTCTTGTGTCAGTTATATATTCGTGTATTGTTCTGCCTAGGTGTTCTTGTAATCGAAAGTATAATTCCAAAATCTTGTCTAGTGCAATCAAAGAGCACAACCTAGTGCTCTCCTGACATTTTGGCAAGACTAGCTTCTATCCAAGACCAGGCATCATGGAGAACGCTTATGAACAAATTGTGGCATCACTTCAGTATCTCCAACAATAAGTCGAGGACCTAACTCATCGATAGACACAAGTCGAGATGGGACATCAGGTGCATGTAGGCACACTCCTCCAAGAATTACAAGAACAAATAGAGAGTCTTCAAGCAAATCAAGGGAGTATTCAAGTGAATCAATGGCCTAGTACATTCTTCCTGAAGGAACCCAAGACTTGCATGCTAGAAAAGCTCGATAGAGATCACATAAAGTTTCATGGATTTCTCCAGCAAGTTAAATTGTACATCCGTATGCAACCTGATAGATATCCTGATGAGGCATCCAAGGTCGGTTTTATTGCATTCTTGCTCCATGGTCAATTACTATCATGGTTTGTCCCAATCTTAGAGAAGAACATGGCAGTACTTGAGGACTATGAGGGGTTTCTTCGAGAACTCATTGCTTCATTTGGAGATGCAGACACAAGTCGAGTGGTAGAAATAAAACTTCAAAAGCTACGTCAAGGTAACCGCCCTATCTCTACCTATGCATCAGAATCTAGGCAGCTGATATGTGATCTCACTTGGTATGAAGATTATTTCATAAGCCAATTTAGATGGGGATTAAGAGATGATGTGAAGGACCTTCTACTCAGGATGCTAAAGGTTAAGGCATTGAATGAATACATCACACAAGCTATTTAATGTGATAGGTGAATTTTTGAAAGGAAGCAAGAAAAACAAGTAGAAGGAAGACCTAGCCAATGAAAAACCTTCCATCCTACTCCTAAAGATGAGTCTATGCCTGAACCTATGCAGATAGATGTAACTAGGTTCCAGCCTCTAACACCACAAGAGAAATAGAGAAGGAGAGATAACAAGTTATGCCTCTATTGTGGAAACCCTAGTCATATTGCAGGTAATTGTCACGGCAAAAGAACGAACTCTCGAGTCGCAACCATCCTTATAGAGCAAGGAAACGAGGAAGTCCAACTGTAAAAGAGATCGTACAGCCAAACCATGATAGAAGAAAAGGTCTTATAATTCTAGCTACACCCATAGAAATATGTCTTGCCCCTATAAAGTTAATCTTGCCTAAGAAGACCCTTTCCCTCATAGCCCTAGTAGATTCAAGAGCCTCCTCATGTTTCATTGATGAAGAATTAGTTAAGAAACATGGAATTTCAAAATGTAATATCGAGTCTAGTAAATCTGGTTATCATCGGAATGCCTTGGTCAAACAAACATAATCCAAAAATTTATTGGAAAATAATAAAATCACCCATTGAGATAAGAAGAATCCAATATATATCGGAGCCAAAGCCTTTATACATGCAATAAGGAAGGAACCAATATATATGATCTATGCCATACCAACTCAAGAGCCTAAGAAAGATGATTCAGTGGAGCTATCCGACCAATACCAAGGTATTGAAGATGTTTTTGAAAAGAAGAATGTAGATATCCTCCTAGAGCATAGAACTTATGATTGTGCCATAGAACTTCAAGAGGGAGCACAACCACCCTTTGGACCAATCTATAGATCATTCTAAGAGAAAGTTACAGAATTGCGTAGGAATATTGATGAGAATCTAGCCAAGAGATTTATCAAACACTCGAAGTCTCCTGCAAGAGCCCCTATCCTATTTGTAAAGAAGAAGGACGGAACTCTCCAAATGTGTATAGACTATTGTGGATTGAATAAAGTCACAACAAAGAACAAATACTCTCTACCACAGATATCAGAGCTCTTGGAATGCCTCGAAAAAGAAAAGTTCCACAAAGATTGACCTTCGGAGAGCTTACAATCTTGTCAAGATGAAAGACGAAGACAAATGGAAGACATCATTTCGAACAAGGTATGGGAATTTTGAATATGTAGTTATGCCATTTGGTCTTACAAATGCTCGAACTGTCTTTCAACATATGATGAACGATATCTTTCAAAAGTATTTAGATGATTTTGTGATAATATATCTCGATGATATCTTGATATTCTCCAAAATCTAGAGGATCATGAATATGTAAAGATATTCCTAGAGAAACTTAGAGAAAAAGGTTTATATGCAAAATTGGAGAAGTGATCTTTCCATCAGACAGAAGTAGAGTTTTTAGGATACACTGTATCAGAGAATGGAATCTTTATGGGTCCTAAGAAGATCGAGACAATCCTTGATTGACAACCACCTTCATGTGTTCAAGATGTACAATATTTTCTAGGATTTGCCAATTTTTATAAGACATTCATCAGAGATTACTCCAAGATAGTGATACCTCTTACCAAGCGTATAGGAAACTTAAAATTCTAATGGACCAAGACGCAGAAAAAGCTTTTTAGACCTTGAAATCAACATTCACTACTGCTCCAATTCTAGCTCATCCTGATTCCAGCAAGCCCTTCTTCCTAGAGACAAATGCATCAGACTTTGCCCTAGGGGCCATTATGTCCCAATATGGAGATGATGGAAACTTACATCGAGTTGCATATCATTTAAGGAATTTTTTCTCTCCAGAGATTAATTATGAAATCCACGATAAAGAACTCCTTGCCATAGTAGATGTGTTTGATATGTGGCATCACCATCTAGAAGGAGCAACTCATAGAGTCATTATGTATACAGATCACAAGAATTTAGAGTATTTTATGACCGTCCATATCCTCAATAGAAGGCAATCACGATAGAGTAACTCTTTATCCAGATTCGACTTTGTCATCATATACTGTCCAGGACATCAACAATGTCAATTAGATGCCTTGTCTAGAAGATCTTACGTTGCACTAAAGAAGGATGAAGAGACCTTTGATTAGCAAGAGAGTGTATTACTCAAGCCGGAGTATCTCCAATTAGCAGCTATCTCTTCAAGCCATCATGAAGATTCTGCCTTGAATCATTTGATCTGTAAGAATCTACCATAAGATGAATTATTTTGTAACGTTATGCTAAAAACTCAAGAAGGAAAAGTCCATGAAGTAAATGAATTTCAAGAAAAGGATGGGTTACTATTCTACAAGAACCTATTGTTGTCCCTTAAGGAGACCCCAAATTCAAGTACTTCAACAATGTCATGATAAACTTGCAACAAGATATTTTGGAGTGAATAAAACAATAGAACTCATATCAAGGATTTTTGGTGGCCTCAAATATGGAAGGAAGTCAAAGGATATATCTGAATGTGTAACACTTGCAATAGATCCAAGGTACAATGACATAAACCTCATGGCCTCTTGAAACCTTTACCTATTCTAGAAAGGCCATGGGCTTCATTATCTTTTTCATCAAAGATCTACCAAAGTCAGATGAGTATGATGCTATTCTTGTTATAGTGGATAGATTTACAAAGATGGTATACTTCATTCTAGCTACCAAGGCAATCACACGTGAAGCCACTGCTAGACTTTTTCTCAGATACATCTTTAGGCTTCATGGATGGCGTGATGATATTGTTAGTGATCGAGGTCTGCAGTTCATATGTAGCTTTTGGAAAAATCTTTCCAAGCTCCTTGGTGTTCCAGTTAAACTATCTATAGCCAATCATCCACAGACTGATGGACAAACAAAATGAGTGAACCAAGTCCTAGAACAATATCTCCTTTGCACCATCAACTATCATCAAAATGATTGGTGTGAGCTTTTACCCTTTGCAGAGTTTGCCTATAACAATAGTGTCCATACCTCTACCAAGCAGACTCCCTTTTTTCCCAAATAATGATGCAAATTCCCCAAATCTGACATCTCAAATGAGGCATGTAGATCAGCCTTAAAATCAGCAATATGCTTCTCATAAGGACCAGTGAGTAGCATGTCATTAACATACACAACAATGATCAAAAGCACATCATTTGCACACTTAACATAAAAGGTGCTCTCAATTGGACCGTTCTCAAAACCATGTGCAATCAGATAGGCATGTATCTTTTCATATTACCAAGCACGTAATGCTTACTTCAAACCATATAATGCCTTTTTCAATTTGCACACTTGGTTTTCATGCCCTTTCTGCATAAAGCCATGGGGCTGAAAAGCATACACTTCTTCATGCAAGTCACCATTCAAAAATGGATTCTTAATGTTGAACAAAAATATATTCGAACCATGATGAGCTGCAAGTGCACAAATGCTATGAATAGTCGTCATTTGGAATTTAGGTGCAAAGATCTCATCAAAATCAATGCCTCTTTGTTGTGCATAACCCTTTGCCACATGCCTAGCCTTATACCTGTCAATTGTTCCATCAAGCTTATGCTTCAGCTTGTATACGCACTTAGTGATAATGGTCTTCTTACTAAGAGGCAAGTCACATAAAGACCAAGTACCATTTTTCATGATAGAAACATATTCTGATTGCATAATAGCCATCTAATTTTTATAAATTTGTGCTTCATCAAACAAAATAGGCTCATTCTCATCACAAAGACTAGAGGCACCCATATCATAGCAATCTGATGCAAAAGAGGCATTATGAGAGCCTTAACGAGTATGATATGATAGAGGTGCATCTAATTTGCTATCATGTAAAGTCTACACCAGCCATTTTGGCATAGATTTTGCTTCCTCAATATCAACTCTCTCATCAACAAGTGCATCGTGTAAATTTGCATCATAAATGGAATGATCTGCATCATCACATGAGACATGTAAAGGTTGAGAAGTTGCCTCATTAGCACCAATAGACTGTCCACCTGTACAAAGAGGCACCAAAGTGTCATACATGTCTTTGGAGCTAACTAATGTCTCCTTAGTACATGAAAGTAATGGCTGAATAGCATCTTCCACGAAAACAACATCACGACTAACTAAAATGTGTTTAGTCTATGGATGATACAGATGATAGCCTTTGCTTTTAGAACTTTACCCAACAAAAATACATTTCGATGCTTTATCATCCAATTTCCTGCATTGTTGTCCAGGCACTAATGCATATGCCAGACAACCAAAAACACATAGGTGAGCAATAGATGGCTTGCAGCCATGCCAAGCCTCATATTGAGGGATAGATTGCAATGCTTTAGTGGGACACTTTTAAGTATATATGTTGCACACATGATAGCCTCAAGCCAGAAACTATGTGGTAAAGCTTGACTAATACACTTCGCCATCTCTTGGCCACAACGAAAACATGCATTAGGTAGGTTTTTGTAACTAATGTCTTATTGTGCGACATCCCCTTCGCCCAGGTCCACTTTGATCTTTGATGGAAGCAGAATGTTGAGGTCATCCTCGACACAGATTTGAGGGTGCCACTGAGCGCTGAAAGAGTGCCTCGCACCTTCATAAATGAGACTACCAACATCCTCGTGCGATGCCAACAACTTGTCGATTGGAGATATGATGTCCCACATGAAATTATACAAAAAGTATGGTAGGTTAGTGAGCTTGACCCAGAGAGGGTAGTGGAGAGATTTTGATTTGTCAAAAATGAAATTGGGGGACCATCTGAATAGGCACAGGGTTGCCCACCTGAGTTGCCAGGTTCTGACACTGAAGGCTTGGAACGCCATATCTTCATTCTCAAAGACTAGCAACATATGACTAGCCAATAAGAATTGACACTTGCTAACAATCAACCCACAGGGGAACCACTCTTTTCGAAGCCACTAGCACATGGTTTCAAGTAGAGGCCTAGGGCCAAATACTTGTTCAATGAGACATACTTTCTTGAGCTCATCTTGCTTTGATAGAATTGAAGCTCTACTAAGAGTGACCAAGGGAGGCTCTGATGGAACAAACAAATCACAAATTGGTGATTACAAAGAGTTTGAAGCAAGATTATGATCAGATTGAAGTGGAAGAAGACACTTGAGAAAGTGAAGAGATCTCAGAAGTGAAGCTTGTATACATATGTACATTATAGTTGGAAATTCTTGTAACATGAGTATAGATAATCCTTAGGATGATGAAGAGTAATGTAATAGACGCAAGATAAGTCTAAAAACATATGTATATAAGTCAATGATGTAAAGAAACACATGTGAGAGTCATTAGAAGACAAGTGTCATAGAGATAGATGTGAAGAGAGTTATCTTCAGAAAATAGCGACGAGTATTTCATAGATTTCTCTAAGTCTGATCATGTGGATCAGAAATCCTTTTGTACACATCTAATCTAGAAGCTAGTGAAGCTATGTTCAAAGTTTTATGGTCTAATTCTTCTTCTTCTGTGAGTATGATAAATAGGAACATGTGTATGTAAAGTCTGCAGATGATCTCTCAGAGTCACACACTTTTTCGTGCCAATGTTTTGCTTAGATCTCAGTGCACAGTGTAAAGTTTTTTATAAATGAGCATTCAAAATCTAAGTTAGAAGGTAAGGAAGCTATTGCTAAAAGCATTTAGCAAAACGAGATCTGCCCTGTGAGAAATCAACCTTAGAAGTTACCTATGTCAAAGTCGCTAGTTCAGGAAGACAGTTTCTGACATACTTTTGATCTTAAGGATCAAATTAAAGTTTTAATGATTCTTTTGAAGAACTAATCATTGACATGATTGCGCAAAGGTAGTGTGGAAATATGTGTATCATTGATTTGAAGAAATTTGAAGATATGTGCAGATAATGAAGTTCATTTCTGAAGCATATTTTCGGAAGAAGAAATTTCTTCACTCAGAGAAGTGTTAATGAAAGTTTTGTGTAAAGTTTGATTCATAACTGATATAGAAGTGTTCTTAGATCAGTATAGATCAAACCTTTGGAGATCAAGAGGTCTCCAACAGTGGTATCAGAGCTGAAGGTGCAATACGAGTGAAGTAAATGAACTTCTTGAGCAAGGTACTTTATGTTCCTACTATTCCTAAGAACTTGATAAGTGTAGGGCAAATTGTGGAGAAGGGATATGAAGTCAGATTCACAAATGATGGTGTTTATGTGCAAGATCCAAATCAGGGATATAAAAACATCATTGCAGGGAAAAAGGAAGGAAGGTTGTTTACTCTCAAAGTCCAAGGTAATGTGGGACATGCTTTGTTTACTTATGGAAGTCAAAAGATGTCTGAGTTAGACCTATGGCATAAAAGGCTAGGTCATTTCAATGAGAGAGCCATAAAGGAAATGTCAAGGAATGATGTGGTGCTTGGTTTCCAAAAGTTGAAGGGCAACACATGGTGTACAAGTGTGAAGCTTGTCAATTAGGTAAAGCACACAAAAGTTCATACAATAAATCAGGATATAAGTATTCAAATATGCTTGAATTGGTTCATACAGATGTGTGGGGTCCTTCAAGGGACTATAGCATAAATGGATCTAGATATTATGTGTTGTTTGTTGATGATGCAACCAGATGGATTACATTATACGTAATCAAGGAAAAATCAGAAGTCTTCAAGACATTCAAGCATTATCATGCTTATGCAGAAAGGATTATAGGACAAAAGCTCAAGAGGTTGAGATCAGATGGAGAGGGAGAGTATTTTTCTAAAGAGTTTGATGATTATTTGTGGAATGCAGGTATAAAAAGAGAAGTAACTTGCAGGTACTCTCCTCAACAAAATGGAATTGCAGAAAGAAGAAATAGAACTCTTGTAGAATTTGCAAGAGCAATGATGAAGAAAAAGAATTGTCCAAATTACTTATGGGCAGAAGCTATCAACACTGCAACATACCTTGTGAATAGGTTACCTTGTAAAGCTTTGGATGGAAGAACTCCTTATGAAGCATGGTGGGGTAAGAAACCTACTCTTGATCATTATAAGGTATTTGGATGTTTAGCATATGCTTATGTTCCTTCACAATTGAGACATAAGCTAGAACCCAAAGCAGAGAAGTATGTGTTTATTGGGTATGATGATAGACAGATGGGTTACAGATTGTGGAGTCCATCCACAAAGCAATTTCTTGTTACCAAAGATGTTACATTTGATGAGCAAAGCACATGGTATATAGGGTCAACAAATGGTTATGCAGGTGTTGAAGAAATACAAAGGAAAGAGAAGGCAAAAGTAAATGTGTATGAAGAAGATATTGATGATGTTGATTATAAAAGTAAATTGCAGGACAATGTTGAAGATGGGCCAAGATTTGATCCAAAATCAAATGTGGCTGAGACTTCAAGAAGTGCAGAGGTCAGAAGATCCTTAAGAGAAAGGAAAGAGCCTATCAGGTGTAGCTATGATACATCTTTTCTAACAACAAAAGATTATGCTTACATTGTGAAGACAGAAGAGGATCCAATCACATATGAAGAAGCTAAAGGTAAACAGAATTGGGAAAAGGCAATGCAAAAAGAGTATGATGCTCTACTTGAAAATGAAACATGGGAGTTAGTGCCAAGACCAAAGAATCAGAAGGTCATTGGATGTAAGTGGGTGTATAAAACAAAAAGGTTTGCAGATGGTAAGGTGTCTAGATACAAGGCTAGACTTGTTGTCAAAGGTTATGCCCAAACCTATGGGGTAGATTATGATGAAACCTTTAGTCCTGTTGCTAAAATGTCTACAATTAGATCATTGATTGCTATTTCTGCTTGTAAAGGATGGAAGTTATTACAATTAGATGTGAAGAGTGCATTTCTGAATGGATATATTGCAGATGAAGTGTACATGGAGCAACCAGAAGGCTTCATGATTCAGTTGGATCAGATTATGTGTGTAAGCTCAAGAGAGCTTTGTATGGGTTGAAGCAGGCCCCAAGAGCATGGAATTACATGCTTGTTAAGTTCTTGAATGAATGTGGATTTCAAGCATCAAAGGCAGATAGTAGCTTGCTAGTGAAGGCAAGTGAAAATGGATACATATATATGTGTATTTATGTTGATGATATTATTGTCACAGGTACAGATGCTCAAGGAATCAATGAGCTTAAGAAACAAATAGAGAAGGAGTTTAAGATAAGTGATTTGGGAAACTTATCTTATTTCTTAGGAATGCAGATTGTATATACTCAACATGGAGTATATGTTACACAAGAGAGGTACTTGAAAAATCTTTGGGTCAAGTTCAACATGGAGGATTGCAAGACTTCAAGCACACCATTGGAGGTAAATCATAAGTTGAGTAGGTATGGAGGTGAAGAATTCAATGATATGAAGAAATATCAGAGTTTGGTAGGTAGTTTAATCTATGCTACCTTGACAAGGCCAGATATATCATATGTAGTAGGTGTGTTATCACAATTTATGCATTGTCCAAAGAAGACTCATTGGATTGTAGCTCAAAGGGTACTCAGATATATCAAAGGAACCCTAAGTGAAGGTTTGTATTATGGATTTATTCTGACACAAGAATCAAAGTGTTTAGTGATGCAGATTGGGCAGGTGATTCAGATGATAGAAGGTCTACTCATGGGTATCTCTATTATATTGGAGATAAGTTAGTTTCTTGGTGCTCAAAGAAGCAACATACAATTGCTTTGTCTTCTACAAAAGCTGAGTATAAAGGAATGGTAGAGGCTGCAAAAGAAGTGATATGGTTAAAGACCTTGTTGAAGAGTTTTGGAACTGATCAGAGTACTCTAATTATTTTTGGAGATAATATGAGCTCATTGTATTTGGCAGCTAACCCTGTTTTTCATGCCAGGGCTAAGCATATAGAGATTCAGTACCATTTCTTAAGGGAAAAGGTACTTGATAAAGAGATTGAAGTGATGTATACTCCAACAAAAGAACAAGGTGCAGATATGTTAACAAAAAGCTTGGATGGACCTAAGCTACAGAGATTCAAAGAGATGGTAGGTGTGAAGAAGAATGGAATAATCACAATTAGTGATTGAGGGGGAGCTGTTGGAACAAACCAATCACAAATTGGTGATTACAAAGAGTTTGAAGCAAGATTATGATCAGATTGAAGTGGAAGAAGACACTTGAGAAAGTGAAGAGATCTCAGAAGTGAAGCTTGTATACATATGTACATTATAGTTGGAAATTCTTGTAACATGAGTATAGATAATCCTTAGGATGATGAGGAGTAATGTAATAGATGCAGGATAAGTCTGAAACCATATGTATACAAGTCAATGATGTAAAGAAACACATGTGAGAGTCATTAGAAGACAAGTGTCATAGAGATAGATGTGAAGAGAGTTATCTTCAGAAAATAGCGACGAGTATTTCGTAGATTTCTCTCAGTCTGATCATGTGGATCAAAAATACTTTTGTACACATCTAATCTAGAAGCTAATGAATCTATGTTCAAAGTTTCATGGTCTAATTCTTCTTTTGCTCTGAGTATGATCAATAGGAACATGTGTATGTAAAGTCTGCAGATGATCTCTCAGAGTCGCGCACTTTTTTGTGTCAATGTTTTGCTTAGATCTCAGTGCACAGTGTAAAGTTTTTTTATAAATGAGCATTCAAAATCTAAGTTAGAAGGTAAGGAAGCTATGGCTAAAAGAATATAGCAAAACTAGATCTGTGCTGTGAGAAATCAACCTTAGAAGTTACCTATGTCAAAGTCGCTAGTTCAGGAAGATAGTTTCTGACATACTTTTGATCTTAAAGATCAAATTAAAGTTTTAATGATTCTTTTGAAGAACTAATGGTTGACATGATTGCGGAAAGGTAGTGTGGAAATATGTGTATCATTGATTTGAAGAAATTTGAAGATATGTGCAGATAATGAAGTTCATTTCTGAAGCAGATTTTTTGAAGAAGAAATTTCTTCACTCAGAGAAGTGTTAATGAAAGTTTTGTGTAAAGTTTGATTCATAACTGATATAGACGTGTTCTTAGATCAGTATAGATCAAACCTTTGGAGATTAAGAGGTCTCCAACAGGCTCAACACCCTTGGAGGCCCCATGAGCGACACAAGATCCCCCCTCCAAAATAAGGTCCAGGTTACCAATCACCCCATGGGTTGGGGCCAGGTTGCTTATCACGAGGGAGGGGCCATTGAATCCATGTTAGGGGCCCCAAATTGGGCTCCTGAGATACACTTATACTATCCCAGAGAGAGATATTTAAGGTTTCAAGCCGTCACATCTCCAAGGGCCATACCAAAACAAAAAGGTGACGAGTGCCCACTTTTAAAATAAAAAAGGGCTCAGATCGAGGGGTAATGGTGTGGAGGTGATCGCAATCCGGGTGGATCAGGTCTAGTTACGACACAATCAGAGTGTATGAAGCTAGTGAGTGTTGGAAGGTCTTTGTGATCAAAATGTGAAGGTGAAGATGAAGTTGGGTATGGAGAGGAGAGATGTCATGATTTGGTTAGGAGAAGGGGGAAGATATGAATGCAAGATAAACCCATGAACATCAATGATGAGGACAAAAGAAAACCATTCACATGAATCGATTTCGAAAGGAAGAATGGTAAAAATAATGGAGCTTCTTATACACTTTCAAAATTTAATTCATATGCATGGGTTCTTATGAATGTAGGCATGATGAGAACAAAAAGAAAACCACACACACATGAATCAATTTCGAAAGGAAGAATGGTCCAAGAATGGAGCTTCTTATACACTTTCAAAACTGAAACATATGCATGGGTGTTTGTGGATGGTATGAATGCACGTGGGTCATGATTTATGAATGAATAAAAACTTATTCTCTCAATCTCAATGGGTCATCCTCATTGGTTCAATGCAAGACGACGGAGCCTTCTCACACATAGAAAGAGATAGAAGGAGACATGTAAAAACACATAAGAGACTAAGAAATAAGAGTCGAGAGACATGAATTAAAAGTTCAACAAAATACATGTATATGAGTATTGTGATACATCAAGCTAAGCATTCTACTGGTCAAAGGCGGTCTGCATGACCCTCCCACCATGACAGTTCAACTGAATGTCATATGTAGGAGGATAAGTTCCACTTCATTGAGCCTATATCTTTCTAGGATTGTAATGTGTATCTAAAGAAGTCTAAGACTCATAAAACCAACTCCAACTCACTCACACGCTCCACTGAGGGTGAGCAAAGAAAGAGAAACCATTGGGTTTATGAGCCTATCCTAGATTGGAAGTCTAAATTAAAATTGATTCTAGGAACTATGCTCTTACTATCCCACCTTGGATCCTCACACGCTCAACTGAGGGTGATCGTCTCAAGGAAACCATGTGCTAGCAAGGGCCTTATGGATGCCGAACAATGATACTCTATGAGTTTGGAGGGGGCTTTTATAGTTTTTTGAATGAATTTGGGCCCTTGGATCTAGAGAAATCAACTCTCAACCCTAAGATCAATTGCTTTTGATTACAACCATTGGATTTATCAAATGGATGGCTAAGATTGTTTCTTTATATGATATCTAGGGCAAAAGGAGAAAATTTAGGCACATTCATTCTCAACCATTGGATTTGGGCAAGATATAGACTGTCAGATCAGTGCTGACATCAACTTGGATAAGATAAGCTGCTATTTTTGGGTGAACTTTGCATTATTGATCTTTGACCATCAAAAAGGGCTTATCCGATGAAAAAAACTCATGGAGCCTCTTTGCTTTAAACTTTAGTGCATCTCCACCCTTGAATGTGAGCTCATCCTGACCGTACAACATGGTTCAGTCATTGCTTGCTATGTGACAGCCCTTCAAGCCTTCCATTTGCTTATTCTAGGAAGTTGTGGTGATCTTGAAAACTAGGTTTTGTGCTCTTTGACCCTCCAAATAACCTTTGATGAAGATGAAAATTTATAGGTCTATGTTTTGAAAGGTCTCCTTTAGGAATATGCAGAAAAAACTCCCATCTAAATCTCACTTATAGAAGTTTGACTACATTTGGAAGTTTGCAAGGTGGCATTAAGTTATCTAGGAAGCTCTGATAGCCTTCAAAATTTGTATAAATATGTAGCCACATAAGATCTTTATACATGTCAAACCATATGGCTAACAAAAATTCTTATACAAGATTTTTGTAGGTTATAAGTGAAAAAATTACAATTTTTACATGTGAAATTCAAGCTATAGACTGCCTTTGATAGGCTTTACAAGTATATGAATTTTCATGGAGACATTGAAATTTTTACCTTGATTTCCAAAATTTGACCAGTTTTGACTGCTACCCTGGATTTGCTTGATTTCTTCCAAAGTTTGCATGTGAACTCCCTTTGACATCCTTGATGCATCTTGGACTTCTCAGGGAATCCTGGTTACTTTCACCGAATGTGTTTCCTATAGGCCTTCATGAATGAGAGAGGAGAGAAAATCTCGACGACATTCGTCCCCACTAAACGTGCAATTCCTCCAAAAGCACCACTCTAGCCTTCCTGAAAAACAAAAAGTCCAAGGCATCAGATTCTTTTATAGGCAACATATGAAACATGGAAGAAAAAATTGATCATACGCATAAATGAGTAGGCACTATGACATGAAGCAAAATTCGCATGAAAGAAAGAATTGAAACATGCAACATGAATATGCATGAACAAATAGGCAACATATATGCAAATGAACAAGCAACATTGACAACAAGAAAGAAAACAAACAAGCATCAATATGAAGTGGAAGTGGATGTATTGAGTCATTTTACGCATCAATTCCTCTCATCTTGAAGAAAAAATTGTACCTATTTCATAAAGCAATCTACCTTAAATACGATTATAAACAAAGATTTAGGATTTTCAAGAGACATCTTTCATCTTTATCTTATTTTAGATCAACTTCTTTCCTACATAAATATGAATATGCTCTTTCTCTAATAACGTGCAAGGAAATCTAACTAAACTCCACTAATGCATAAATTTTCCTATACTGAATTTGTCAAACTAGGAGTTAGACATGACACATCTACTATGAATACAAGCTTCAAGCAAGAAGCCCATGATGATTTAAGATTGTTTGTTTGTTGGTACAAATTGTATGTAGCATGATGCACCGCAAAGAAACTCCCCTTAGAAACCAAATTAATTGCACATTTTCTCAATGTATTGCATAGTTCTCAATTACTAATTGCATCATATTTATTATGTCCCAGCACCTTGGAGGATTATATACAAAAGTGTATTCTAATTGAAGGTTTTTTGGGTAATTTTATTCAATTATTTGCACCCTCTATAGAATTCACTCCAAGTGTAAAGTCTAGAACTTCTTCAATTGATGAAATGGCAAATGCTATAGCCAAAAATTTTAACTTGTAGGCCTCAACAATACCCCCTAGAAGATGCTCTCGAGGCCAAGAAGATCACCCCATTTATGCATGTACTCGAAGACCACCTCCTCTTTCATACCCATAATTGCAATAATGTGAGATAGAGAAGAAGATGACAAATCACTCTGCTTCCAAGTGTTTCTACAATAGATAGTTAGTCAAGTAATACCCCACCCCTCAAGGCTAGTATTCACAAAGACCAATCATGGGAAACTACCATGTTCCAAGGCCTTACCCACAACTATACTAGGATTCCCCAAGATACAACGACTTGGTTATCCAACCAATTCCATATCAATCTAGATCAATGATGGGGTACCTAGCATGCCCGCCAAAATCTGTGTGTTGGGTCAACAACCACTTGCGCCTTCACACATGGTACTAGTCAAATACAAAATATCACTAGGTGAGAATGCTCAGCAAGCTATTGTAACTTCATTTGCTTTGATTATTATGGACATTAATAGGCCAGAAAACTCAACAAAAGGTAGTTAGATAGATGCTTATTACCTTTTGTGCTCCTTGATTCCACTGTTCATATGCTCTTAATTGCTCTATAGTCCAGTTCTTGTCTAGTAATTGAGGGAGATTATCATTTTCTTCTTCAATCTATGCAGGGACCAAAGTGGTCTAGGAATGCCAAACATATCAAAGAAACACATGATCAACATATGTGATGCATGTCAGCTTGGGAAGGCAGAAAGACAACCATTCAACCACAAAGGCTACATCCAAAACAACTTATTAGACTTAGTACATAAACATGTATGGGGACCAAGTCAAGAACCTTCATTGGCAAGATCAAGGTATTATGTCTCATTTAAAGATGACCATAGTAAATGGAGTATTCTATACTAGTAAGAATGAAGTGTTTAATTGCTTCAAAAAGTCTCTCGCACATATGGAGAACCATACAGATAAATCACTCAAGAAGCTCAGATCTGATGGAGGGGGAGAATACTTCTCCAAAGAGTTTGATGAGTTCTTGCAAGATAAAGGTATCAAAAGGGAAGTGATTACTAGGTCCTCTCCTCAACTGAATAGAATCATAGAGAGAAGAAACAAGACATTGGTTGGATCAGCAAACACAATGCTTGAAGAGAAGAGGTTTCCACTTTATCAATGGGCAGAGGCTATTTCAACTGTTGTGTAAATTATCAATAGACTACCATCCAAATCACTTCAAGGTATGAATCGTTATGAAGCATGGCATGGAAGAAAACCTAGTCTTAGACATTGCAAGCTGTTTGGTTGTTTCGCTTATGTTCATGTAACATCACAAATAAGAGGTAAGATAGATGAAAGGGCAACAGAAGCAGTGTTTATTGGGTATGAATCAACTCAGATGGGTTACAAGTTCTATAATCATTCAACCAAGCAATTAACTACAAGTAGAGATGTTGTCTTTGAAGAACATAAGTCTTGGTATGATGAAGACAAACAAAAGGAAACTTTACCATATGATCTTGATTCTGATTCTCATCAATTAGGAAGCAAGCATGATATACAAGTCCGAGATCCAAGAAGTGATATAGATGATGACCAAGATGCAAAGGAAAATGATTACAAGCTATGGAAGTCAAGAGGCAAAACAAAGATGCAAGAGTGTGGAGAATGCTCTAAGCAAGCTCCTAGAAGATCAACAAGGGAGAAGAAACAACCAGAAAGGTATGGATATGATTCAATATTTGTTACAAAGCATTCAATCTACTTGGCAAAAGACTCAATTTCAAAGGATCCCTCAACCTATGAAGAGGCAAAGGGAAATCCTAATTCGCAAAAGGCCATGAAAGAAGAAATAGATGCATTGAAGGAGATGGACACTTGGGATTTGGTTCCAATGTCATCCAATCAAAAGGTAATTGGTTGCAGATGGGTATATAAAGTTAAAAGAAACTCAAATGGATCAATTTGTAGGTACAAGGCAAGGTTATTTGCCAAAGGATGCTCACAAAATCATGGTGTAGACTATGAGGAAACATTCTCATTAGTTGCAAAGATGACGACAATTAGAACATTGATAGGTGTAGCTGCTGCAAGAGATTGGAGACTCCTCCAACTTGATGTAAAATATGCATTTCTAAATGGTTGGATAAGTGAAGATGTCTACATGTCACAACCTCCAAGTTTTGAAAACCCTAATCATGCATCTTATGTTTATAGACTTAAGAAAGCATTGTATGGGTTGAAACAAGCTCTTAGAGCTTGGAATTACAAGTTGGTTACATACCTTCAAGATCAAGGGTTCAAACCTAGCAACTTAGATCCTTCTCTATTCATTAAAAGGGATTACAATGAGGTTTTCTATCTATGTGTATATGTAGATGATATTATTTTGATAGGTGATGACCTGAATGACATTCATGTCATGAGGAAGGAGATAAGGAAGAGAGCTCACACACACGCTCTCACAATCAAAGAGAAGCACACACTCAGATTGAGGCAAGGAAGAATGATCTTCTTCTTCTTCTTCTATTACATAAAAAGGAATGCACAAAGATGGCCTAAAAGCAAGAATACAACTACTGCAATATATAAAGACCAGTACATAAGGAAAAACCTAATGTCCGTGAATGAGTGAGCTAGCAAGAAACAAATGTGCCATCACTCTCGATAGATAACTCTAATAAATCTCAATGAAGTGTCCCTGACATATACCGGCGTGACCACTATACATGTCAAAGAAATAAAAAAATTGATACATTTCATCCTAGATCATCACATGTTGAGCTTGATATCTCAACACTCCCTCTCAAGCTCAATGCCATGTCCTCTAATCCAAGCATCTTTCGAAACTTCTTCAGCTTCTCTGCTCCAAGTGCTTTAGTGAAAATATCAGCAACCTTCTCATCTCTTCTCACATAAACAAGAAATATATCACCTGCTAATACCTTCTCTTTGATGAAGTGATAATGTACCTCGATATGCTTTGTTCTAGCATGAAAAATAGGGTTCTGTGCTAACTATATGCTGCTAAGATTATCACAATAGATGGTGATAGGCTTTTGCACTTCCACACCTAAATCTGCAACTAGCATCTCTAGCCATGATGCCTCACATGCTTCCATTGCAGCACCTCTATACTCAACCTCTATACTTGACAAAGCAATAGTGGGTTGCTTCTTGATGCTCCATGTGATAGTTGCACCTCCAAGTGAGAATAGAAAGCCACTAGTAGATCTTCTATCTAGAATACTACCAGCCCAATCTGCATCGGTGTATCCATGAACCTGCAAATCTACACCAGCTTCATAACATAGTTCATAGTCCAAAGTAGCACTCACATAACGTAGAGTATGCCTCAGAGCATCCAAATGTGGAAACCTGCATAAACTGACTTTCAAGTCCAATAGTATAGCTTAGATTAGGCCTTGTAATTGTGAGATATATAAGATTTCCCACAATTTTCTTGTACATAGTAGCATTTTCCAATGCTTCCCTTGATGTAGTATCCCACTTCAAATTCTGATCTAATGGCATAGAAATTGGCTTACAATCAACCATACAATACTTTTGCATCATATTCAAGGCATATTGACTTTGCGACATCCATATACTTGTTTTTGTATGTATAAACTCAATGCCCAAGAAGTAGTGCAGCACACCAAGATCTTTCATGTCAAATTCCTGCATAAGAAGTTGCTTTACCTCTTTAGTGCTTTCTTCATTATCACCACCTACAATCAAGTCATCAACATAAATAGCCACAATTGTGATGTCATCATCACCCTTCCATGCATATAGTGAATGATCTGCATCACGCATAGAAAACCCAATGGCGATTAAGTAATCAACAATTCTTGCATGCCATGCATGAGGAGCTTGCTTCAACCCATACGAAGCCTTTTGCAACCTGCAAAGATATTTTGGATGCTTTGAATCTTCATATCCTTGTGGCTAGTCCATGTATACTTCTTCCTGTAACTCACCATGTAGAAAAGCATTCTTCACATCCATCTGATGCAAAGTCCATCCTTTTGCTATAGCTAATGCAACAAGTGTTTTAACATTAGAAATTTTATATACAAGGCTGAATGTTTCCTGATAATCAATGCCATAAGTTTGTGCATATCCGTTTGCTAAAAAATGTGCTTTATACATGCTTATGCTACCATCAGCATTGTGATTTACCTTGTAAACCCACTTGCAGCCTATGGGTTTCTTTCCTTGTGGCAATGGAACCAACTTCCATGTATCATTTCCATAAATTGCAGCCATCTCCTCATCCATAGTTTTTTCCCAATCTGCATTTCCGATTGCATCTTCAAAACAAGAAGGTTCAACATCTTGTATTACCTTTGTCACGTAGGCACAATGGCGAGCCATGTAACTATCATATGTCAATCGTTGCACTGAATTCCGCATCCTTCCATATCTTCTTAGTGTTGGGTCACTTCTCCTTGTATCATCTGCATGTGCCTTTCTTACTCCCGGAGTGTTCACAAAGGGCAATCCAAGTTCCTCATCAAGACTCTTTTCTGAACCGCTTGAATCTCCATCAACATCTTCAGAACCTACACATGTTTTACTCCTCCATCTTTTGCAAATATGGCTGCATTCATTTTCAGGAATTTTCACATTTAAGGTGAACATCCTACCCACTTTGTTTCCTTTGGCCATCAATCTTCCATCCCGTTTGTATTCTTCTACATATAACCCATCAGCATTGAACCTGACTTGTAATCCCCCGTCAACCATTTATCCAACAGAAACCATATTCTTTGTTATATTTGGAACATGCAACACATCAGTAAGATGTTTTACCTTCCTGTCCTCCATAGACAATGCTATGTTTCCTGTATGCTCAATAGGGTGTGATGTGTTATCACCTATTTCAACATATCTAGGAACAGGCAATGTTAGCAAAGTACTAAACCATTCTGCATGACTCGTCATGTGATTTGAAGCACTTGAATCAACATACCAAACATTATCATTTGATTTTGAAACACCAGCAAAAATTGTATTCATCATGTGATGTTGATCCATGCATCGCTTCTCAGAATCATCTGCGCTTGTGGACGCATAGTTGTTTTGCTTCCTTATGTTATTTTGATTCTTCAACTTGTAATCACGCTCAAAGTGTCCGGGTTTACCATAGTTCCAACATCCTTTATTGTCATTACCTGAATCATTTCTTTGGAAATTTCTGCGACCTCTTTGGCTCCCCCTGCCTCGAAAATGTCCTCTTGCTCCTGCATGATTTTGTTGTTGACCTTGGTCTTGGTTACTCTTTCCTCTTCCACTTCCGAAACCTCTACCTCCACCTCTTCCTCTGCTAGAGTAGAATACCTGCTCAGAACTAGGTTTTCCTTGGGAGTTTGAATCCTCACCAAGATTCTTTTCTTCAATAATTAGCATAGATACCAGATCAGCAAAATTTGGAATATTTTCCCTAGTCTATATAGAAGTTCTAAACTAATTATATGCAGCTCCTAAACCACGAAGGCACACTTCCACCTTATCATCATCATCTATGTTCACGCCAATAGATGCAAGTGACTCACATATGCTTTTGATTTTTAGGGTGTAATCACTTACGACATGCCCTTCTTCTCCAATGTATGCAGCTCGTTCTTGAGTTGCAATTTTCGTGCCTTTGTATTGGTCTCATACAATGTGATCAAATTGTTCCAAGCCTCTTTCGGAGTCTTGACATCCTGTATGTGTACAATCAAGCTATCCTATATGCTAACAGATAGCCAATACATTACCTTTCATGCTCCTTGATTCCCTTCTTCATACGCTCTTAACTGGTCTGTAGTTCGATTCCTCTCTGGTAACTATGGAGCATTTTCATTCTCTCCATCGATGTACTTCCTGTAGCCTTTTCTCATCAGGAAATTCGTCATTCTGAATCTCCAAGCATGGAAGTTGTTCTTGTCTAGCTTATCACTCATAAGCTGACTCATTCCATCTGCGTTTGCCATTTCTACAGCTATTCACAACACTGCAAAACAATGGTTTTTCTGTGGGCCCCACCTTGCAGGCTCAAACCAGAGGTCGAGATAGAAATCTCAAGTCGTTTGTGAACCGCGATTTCTCCACACCTTCTCACGTACTCTTCATCATCGGCCTTCTCCACAAGCTCTCTACAGCCACACTAGCTCTGATACCATGTCACGAGGAAGGAGATAAGGAAGAGAGCTCACACACACACACTCTCACAATCAAAGAGAAGCACTCTCTTAGATTGAGGCATGGAAGAATGATCTTCTTCTTCTTCTATTACATAAAAAGGAATGTACAAGAATGACCTAAAAATAGGAATACAACTACTCCAATATATAAAGACCAGTACATAAGGAAAAAGCTAATGTCCGCGAATGAGTGAGCTTGCAAGAAACAAATGTGTCATCACTCTCAGTAGATAAATCTAATAAAGGTTAATGAAGTGTCCCTGACATATACCGGCGTGACCACTATACATGTCAGAGAAATAAAAAAAAAAATGATACGTGTCATCCTGGATCATCACATGTTAAGCTTGATATCTCAACAATTCAAAGGATCAAGAGACACATGCAAGAGGAGTTCAAAATCAGTAACTTAGGTGAGCTCACATATTTCCTAGGTATGCATGTGATATACACAGATGAAGGAATGTATTTGACTTAGAGAAAATAAATTCAACATCTACTTATTAAGTTCAAAATGGAGAATATTAAACTTGCAGGTACACCTTTGGAGATTAATCCTAAACTTAGTGTTTATGAAGGTGAGAGAGTTGAAGACATGAAGGAATATCAAAGCTTGGTAGGTAGCTTGATATATGCTACTCATACAAGGGTAGACATCTCATATAGTGTGGGAGTGCTTAGTCAATTCATGCACTCACCTAGAAGACCACACATGGATGCAGCTAAGAGAGTACTTAAGTAAGTTTCAAAGGCACAATCAATGAAGGTATATTCTATCCTTAATCTTTAGATTTGGATATCAAAATCTATTCAGATGCAAATTGGGTAGGAGGTAAGGATGATAGAAGAAGTACCTCTGGTTACTTAGCATTTTCAAGTTCAAAGCTAGTGTCATGGAGTTCCAAGAAGCAACTTGTAGTTGCTTTATCCTCAACTAAAGTAGAGTACAAAGGTTTGACCATCGCAACTCAAGAGGCAATATGGTTAAAAGCATTTTATACAGATTTGGGATTTGTAAGTTCCAAAACTCACATATTTGGAGATAATATAAGTTCCATGCATCTAGCAGCAAACCCTATTTTCCATGCAAGAACCAAACACATAGAGATTCATTACCACTTCATTAGGCAGAAGCTCATGGCAAAGGAGATTGACATTTCTTTTGTTCCAACTGAAAAGCAAGTAGCATATATGATGATGAAGGCACTTGATGGAATAAAGCTTTGTAGATTTAAATCAATGGCATGCATTCAATCTATTAGAGAATGAAGACTCAAGCATACTTTAGCTTAAGGGGGAGCTGTTGGAACCTCAAGCATACACTATGCTTAGGGTGGATTTGATCTACATCAAAAAATCTATGGTTTGGATTATGCCAAAGTATCCATTGAAGCATTCTTTTACCTATGCTCATTTATTGTATTTTTTAAAAAGATTTTTTATGAATCATTTACCATTGTAAAAGCCTAGAGATTTACACATGTAAAATTAGAAAAAGAGAGCTAAAATTCCACAAATTTGAGGTCGTTGAGCTGCAATCAATGAATCAATCAATCTCCCAAAAGTAGATCAAATTAGATCTTCACTTTTCCTAGATTGTAGGAGAGTGAATTGATTCCCTCCAACAACTAATCCCACCTTCATTTGAATTCAAAATCCACTTGTAGAAGTCATGGAGCAATTCAAGAGTCTATATAAGGACCTCAAATCACTTGTACATTACATGAAAGCAATATATGTGCACTTGTGGCCATCATTGTCTTGCTCCTTCATTTTTTTGCATCATCTTCTTCAACAACAGTAATCTTGTAGAGGTTGTTGCTCTCTCTAGAGAGCTCCAAATTGGGTGATTGCACTCATTGGAGAGGTATTAGTGTCTACTCTATGTGTATAAATTTTCAAAGCATTGGGTTTAGTAGATTGGGAGAAATCTCGATTTTTCTGGCTTGGGGTCTATCTCTGCACCTCCCTGAAAAATAAGAGGTACCACTATTGAGTGTCACATTCATTCCAAAAGCATATTTTGCTAATTTCTTGTACTATTGTGCATTCTATACACTAAAGCCTATGTGTATCACTCCTCCAAAAGGATTTTTTCCAATTGTAATCATGTTGGCTGCTATGAGCATTTGAAGTTGATTATCTAATCCACAGATAATAAGTTTTTTTGGGCTAGTCAATGCACACAACTATCTATTTTGTATCAACTCTTTCTCCTTGATGCTCGTGTTGGAGTTAGATGCCTGTGGAAGCACGTGAACAACACAAGGAAGAAGAAGAAGCTTAGAGCACAACACACAATGTTGAATGTATTACCACTAGAATGTACAAAGATATGTAACATGTCAGGGCCATAGCCATATATACAAGCCGGGGGAAAAAACCTCCTAAAGAGGGAAAAAAGGGCCCCGGTGGTCCTAGAGTGTTCATACACATCACTAACTAAATATATCAACAAATCCCCCCTGGGAGTGATGAGGTGAACAAGGAGCTGGCACTCATGTATAAGGAAGTGCCAAGCTATGTGGAATAAATCCACAAAATGAAGTAAGCCCAAAGCTTCGTGGAAAGCTTCAAACTTCTCTTGAGGCAGAGCCTTCATAAAAAGGTCTACAATGTTCTCTTGTGTGGGCATATATGCCAAGTTAATCTCCCTAGTAGAGAATCTCTCACTGACATAATGATAATGCATCTCAATGTGCTAAGTGCAAGCATGGAACACAGGGTTCCTTGCAATTGCCAATGCACTCTGATTGTCAGTGAAGATGGTGGTGGAAGAAGATTGACCAACACCCAAATCAACCATAAGGCATTTGAGCCACACACACTCAACAATCGTTGTGAAAGCTACTCTACACTCAGCCTCACAATTGGAAGTGGCCATAGTAGGCTGCTTCTTGCTCAACCAAGATATACATGAGCTACCAAGCATGAAGCAAAAGCCACTGGTGGACACACAAGTGTCATAGCAACCAACCCAATCATTGTCAGAAAAAGCATGCAAATTTGGCGGTAGTGATCCCACCTTGGGATAAAATAATCCAAGTAGCTGGGCACCACTCAAGTAGTGAAAGATGCTCTTAACCGCCTGCCAATGTTTGACATCTCGGCAATGCATAAATCTGCTCATTTGTGAGACAACAAACTGAATATTTGGCTGAGTAATGCATAAGTAAATCAGGCATCCAACAGCTTGCTAATAATAGAGAACAACATCAAATGCATCTCCGGCATCATGAAGTCTCAATCATAAACCTGTCTTCATAGGAGTGGCAATAGGCTTACAGTCTTCAAGGTCAAAACATTGTAATAATGTGTCAATATATTTCGTTTTACATAAAGCCATTCCACCATCAACTTGCATAAACTGAATGCCCAAATAGTGATGCAAATGCTCCGAATCAGACATCTCAAATGAGGCATGCGAATCAGACTTAAAATCAACAATATGCGTGTCATGAGGACCAATGAGCAGCATGTCATCAACATATACCACAATGATCAGAAGCACATCATTGGCACGCTTAACATATAAGGTGCTTTTATTTGGACTCTTCTCAAAACCATGTGCAATCAGATAGGCATGTATCTTTTCATACCAAGCACGTGGTGCTTGCTTTAAACCATATAATGCCTTCTTTTAACCTACACACCTAGTTTTCATGCCCTTTCTGCACAAAGCCATGGGGCTGAAAAACATACACTTCTTCATGCAAGTCAACATTCATAAATGTTGTTCTAATGTCCAACTGATGTACATTCCAACCATGATGAGCTACAAGTGCACAAATGCTACGAACAGTAGTCATTTGACAAGTAGGAGCAAAGGTTTCATCAAAATCAATTCCTCTTTCCTGGGCATAACCCTTTGCAACAAGCCTAGCCTTATACCTATCAACTATTCCATCAGAATTATGCTTCAGCTTGTATACCCACTTTGTGCCAATGGCCTTCTTGCCAAGAGGCAAGTCACATAAAGACCAGTTACCATTCTTCATTATAGCATCATATTCAGATTGCATAGCAGCCATCCAATTTTTTGAATTTTGTGCTTCTTCAAATGAAACATGCTCATTCTCATCACAGAGACTAGAGGCAGCCATAGCATAGCAATCTGATGCAAAAGAGGCACTATGAGAGCCTGACCAAGTAGGATATGAGAAAGGTGCATCTAATTTGCTATCACGCAAGGTGTGCACCAGACATTTTCACATAGTTTTTGCCTGCTCAATATGAGCTCTCTCATCAACAAGTGCATCATGTAAATCTCCATAAAAAATGGAATGATCTGGATCATCACATGAAACTTGCAAAGGTTGAGAAGTTGCCTCATTAGGACCAACGCTAGACTATCCACCTGTAAAAAGAGGTAGCAAAGTATCACACATGTCTTTGGAGCTAACAGATGTCTCCTTAGTACATGAAAGCAATGGATGAATAGCATATTCCACAAAAACAATATCACGACTAACCAGAATGCTTTTAGTCTGTGGATGATGCAGATGATAGCCTTTACTTTCAGAATTGTACCCAACAAAAATACATTTTACTGCTTTATCATCCAATTTTTTGTGATGTTGTTCAATCACTAATGCATATGCCAGACAACCAAAAACACATAGATGAGCAACAGATGGCTTGCGACCATCCCAAGCCTCATATGGAGTGATAAACTACAGTGCTTTAGTGGGACACCTGTTCAGTACATATGTTGCACACATAACAACCTCAAGCTAGAAACTATGTGGTAAAGCTTGACTCTTGATGGCCATCTCCATGAGTGACCTGTTCTTTCGTTCAACAACTCCATTGTGTTGAGGTATATACGGCACTGTACACTAATGTTTTATCCCACATTCAGCCATAAATGCATTAAATTCAAAAGACATATATTCCCCCCCTTGATCAGAATGGAGGGTGCCCATTTTACATGCTGATAGATTTTCAGCCAAAACCAAAAACTGTTTGAAGCACATAAACACTTCGGACTTTGCCTTCAATGGATATACCCATGCATGCCTAGAAAAATCATCGATGCAAGTCACCAAGTAAAGATAATTCCCAAAAGAAGATGTCTCCATAGAACCACAAACATCACTATGTGCAAACTGCAATTTTTGAGTAGCCCGAACTGAACCATCTTTTGGAAAGGAAGAACACTGCATTTTGCCCAACATACAGCCTTCACATACATGTAGATGTAACAAACTAGAAAAATGTAGATGACCAAAGCGTGCATGCCAAAGCTTTGCATCTAACATAGCCTGAGAATCATGTACTGCACATGCCAAATCATTTACAGATCTTTCATAGTCTATGAGCTTATACAACCCACAACATAAAATGCCAGAAGCAATAATGACATCCCCATTTGGCAGATCATGAACTGTACATCTATCATCAACAAATTTCACAACCAAATCAATCTTGGATAATGCAGAAACTGATAACAGATTTTTCTTGATCCTTGGCACAAACAAAGCATATGACAAAGTGAAAGAACTATGATCAGCATTAGTCAAAATGATCTTACCAACTCCCATAACAGGATAGGAGAAGTTGTTGGTGCATGTAACAGTATTCCTTGTAGGGGTAGGCTCGAGTGAAGAGAAGAAACTGCTCTATGAGGTAATATGTTTGGTCGCCCCACTATCAAAGTACCAAACATCTAAGTGTACTGCAGACATGTACTACTCATGTGCAAATGGGTCAAAATTGCAAACAGTAGTAAACGCCCATTCTTCTTCATGCACAAGATTAGTAGACTCTGTTTTGGGTGTAGAGGCCTCTACAACAACCATTCCAGCCTCTTTCTTCTTTGCCTCTTTAGCAATGAGTTTTGGACTGCTCTTGATGACATTATCATTTGCTTTACAATATTTGCAAAACAATTTCTACTTTTCTGATTTCTTCTCACCTTTGTCTTCCTTCTTCGAATGTGCAGCATTTGTAGATTTTTTCTTACTAGTAGAAGAGCTCCATTTACCTTTGCCCTTCTGAGTAGCTAGGAAAGCTTGATCTGCAACACACATAATATACCTTTTCTGCCTAGAGTGGTCTTCTTGCAACAAAACAGAGACTAACTCCTCAAATGACAAGGCATTTGGATTGCCTTTCATCATCAAATGAAGAGTAGAAGCAAAACTCTGATATGAGTTAGGAAGACTATTCAGAATGGTCTGCATAAGTGAGCTATCTGGTATAACTTCATCAACAGAAATCAACTATTCTTTCAAATCCTTCATCTTTGTGAGAAAACTATCCATAGAATCACCTTCATTTATGTGCTCACTCTCCAATTATTTTTGGAGGTAAGCAACACGAGCCTCGTTCCTATCCTCGTACAATGTGGTACGTGTATCCCAAGCATCCTTAACTATTCTACAAGAGTGAATGTGAGGTATAATGGCACATTTGATAGACAAAGCTATCAATGCATGTGCCTGGGCATCTCTGCCATCCCAACAAATTTTCTCTATAGTAGGTGCAACAGAAATACCAGCACGAACAGGAATCTACAGAATATCATCATCTTCGACACGATCTCCATCAGCTCCAACACCTTTATTTGCAGTACATGTATTTGTAGGTATAACAAGATGTCTTTCAACACCCTACACAATACTCCATAGTCCTTTTGCGACCAATACATGATGCATCATATAAGCCCATAATGGGTAGTTGGTACCATCCAACTTATCCTCAACAGACAACATACGGAATATATCACTGCCTTCAGCCATGGCCAGTGACTAAAATACCTTGATGCAAAAAATTGATTGTATCTCAAAAAGTTGAACAGAACTTCCCAGATGAACTCTGCTAAACCTGTAGTAGTCTTTGAGATGCTTATACTGGCGAACCAAAACTGGTATATATTTTTGGTACAAAAAGACAAAATAGCCTGCACAAGCATTGGGATAGTGCACTCGGAGATCGAAACGAGCTCAGATCACGATTTTGAGTATGCTTACCAAATTTCGTGCGATTCTAATATTGCAATCGAAGAGGTGTAGACAACGCCCTAGATGAAGTGGCGACCTGATCTGATACCAATTGTTGGAGTTAAACGTTTGTGAAAGCACATGAACAACACAAGGAAGAAGAAGAAGCTTGGAGCACAACACACAATGCTGAATGTATTACCACTAGAATGTACCCATTAGGGCAATAAGCATATATACAAGCCGGGGGAAAAAAACCTCCTAAAGAGGGAAAAAAGTGCCCCGACAGTCCTAGAGTGTTCACACACATCACTACCTAAATATATCAACAACTCCAAAGTACATAATGGGTTTTATTGCTCTTACCGCAGACCTATAAGGTCTATTTGAGTCTCCATAAGCTCAAGGGTTGGTCTTGTGCTGGTTGGTTGGACTGAACTTTGTTGCTGCGCAGCTCACTTTTCTACCTCCTACAAGCTTCTCCAAGTTCTTTCACTCATACAGAGTTTCAAATTCCTTATACCTGAGTACAGAATGCTCTAGGTGAGAGGATGAATAGAGATATTCCGGATATAGTGTGTTCTATGTTGCATCATGCAAACCTTTCACAAAGCTTTTGGGTAGAAGCCTTGTTGACTACAGTTCATGTGATTAACCTTTCACCTAGTGTTGCCAAAGGTTAGACAGTGGCACAAGAGTTATGGACAGGGAAGCCACCATAGTATGATCATCTTCAAGTTTTTGGGTTTGAAGCATATGTTTCATATACCCAAGAATCTTAGACAAATGCTAGACCATAAGTCAAACAAATGCATTTTTCTTGGATATGGTTGAGAAGGCCAGTTTGGATATCGCTTATGGGATCCTAAACATGATCAATGATCAAAAGTAGTGATGTCATTTCAATGACTCTAAGATGCATAAACAACAAATTAAGGAGTTTGAAGTGAGAAGAGTGGTGTTTCAGGATAGTAATCCTCTAGTTAGCATGCATAAGAATGCTACACATAGGGATGTTAAGGATAATGTCCAATGAGATCAATCTGCAAATGCTCTTGTTCAGCAACTATTTATGCATGCCTCACATCCACCTGATAGATATGTTCCAGGTTTGGATTTTGTTATGCTCACAGATGTTGGTGAGCCTTCTTGCTAGAAAGAGGCTATGTAGACAAAGGATCATGTCAAGTGGGAGTGTGCCATGAAGAGTGAATTGGATTTTATTTACAAGAATGATACTTGGGATTCGGTACCTTTGCCAAAGGACAGGAAAGCTTTACCATGCAAAAGGGTATATAGGCTAAAATTCACACTGGATAATGCTTCTATGGTAGCTATGAGACAAGACATATCATTTGCATTGGGAGTTTTGAGTAGATATATGTCTAATCCTACCAATAAGCATTAGGAAGCGGTCAAGATGATTTTGAAATATTTGAAAGGCACTAAGAATAAGTATCTATGCTTGGGTAGAGAAAAGGTATCCATTATTGGTTACACAGATTCTAATTATGATGGTTGTGTAGACTATTAGAAGTCTACATCAGGGTACATCTTTCACTTTGTTGAAGGTGCTATCTCATGGAGATCTCATCTTCAAGAATGTATAGTTCTTTCCACTACAAAACCAGAGTATGTTGCAACTAGTGAGGCATATAAGGAAGCATGTGGCTTTCTTAATTTTCTTGTGTTATGGATCTACCTTAGCATATACCTCATACAATTGTTAGCTGAGTGATAGTCGGAGCTCCATTGCTTTGGCTAAGAATACGGTCTATCATGCAAAGGCCAAGCACATTGAGGTGAGGTGTCACTTCATTACAGACTTATTGGACACTAAGAACATTATTCTTGAAAAGTTTCATATTCGAGATAATGTTACAAATGCTTTGACTAAAGCTCTATCGCAAGATAGCTTTCGACACTATTTGCACTTGATGGGAGTTACTTGATTCATGATCTTGCATAGTTACTTATACATTGTGTAACATGCCCATTATGTGGGAGGTATAGCTTGTATACTTACACTCTGGTATCCTTTATCATTCTTTATTATCTTCAATAGTTTGCTTTGGCCATATTGGCCTTTATTGGGAGATTGTTAACCCTAGTGTCCATGTGAAAGGCCAAATGGATTCTAGAAACTTATGTATATGTTCTATAATAAATCATATAGTTGTATGGCTAGGCATAGACTATATGTTTGACCATATTTGTAAAACCTAGCAACTTTGAGTTATTCATGAACTATGTGGTTTTTGCATATTCTATCGTCTCATGTGGAGTATTGTGTGTAGCATTTGGAGCTCAGTTTTGTATTATGGGGGTATCGTTGTAAACCATTGTGGTGCATCATTGTTGCACCACTTCAAACATCATATCAAAGCCAGGTTCACTATAGAGAGCTTGTGAAGAAGGCCGATATTGAAGAGTCCATGAGAAAAGTTGGAGGACACATGCTTTAGAAATGACCTCAGATTGCAATGAAATATGATGTGTAGGTAGAAAGCACTTATTTTCGATAGTTAGCCCTTTAGGGTCACTTGTTTTGCTCAAATTTTTGTTTCAGATCCATTTCAACCTTTGTTTTGAGCTCATAAGGTAGGGTCCATACAAAAAAGAGGCCAGTTTGCAAAAATATAAATTGCATTCTATTGGGAAGCTCTCAAATATTTGAGATCCATAACTTCAAGTGATTTTGTGTATTGTTGATACACAAAAAATTATGTTTTTTTGAGTACGATTTTTCATTTCACAGTGTGAGTGTCAAGTAGAGGCACTACTAGAGTTTTCATAGTATTTTAAATTGCTACAAAAATGTCAAATGTTGATGGAATGAGTCAAATTATGACCGATAATTTGGACAAAAAACACTTTCATTCTTAGAGACTCACAATGAAAACTTTCTTGATGTATAGCTTCTTCCAAAGCTTGTTTGCACTTTCACAATCCAATGCTATAAAGTAAACATTATTTGCCAGGTGCAATGCTATAAAGTAAACATTATTTGCCAAGTCCAGTGCTATAAAGTAAACATTATTTGCCATTTCATCCAACTCATCCCAATCATCATCATCCATATCAATATGCCTCTTTGAGTGTGGGAATTGAACACATGACCTACCAGTTAGGAGTACAATGGGCTAACCACTTGCATCAAAAGCCGTGGTTGAGGATTACTTCATAATCATCCCTCTTAGGGTGTGGTTCAACCATCACCTGCATGTCATATCTTGAGCATAACACTCTCTTCCCCCTCAAGAGATAATTTTCCTCAATGATCAATCTTTGATCTGCCTTGAATTGATGTCCTCACCCTTGCATAGTCTCTTGAACCTTCTTGTTCTCAGCCTTGGTCTCTTGAGCCTTGCCTTTCCACTGCTTGGCCACTTGCTTACGGACTTGCCTTGCTCTCAACCTTGGTTTCTTGAGCCTTGCCTTTTCGCTTCTTGGCCACTTGCCTATGGACTACCTTGTGTCACTCTAGCACAATGGTAAGTACCAATGTGAGGAAATTCACCTCATAAATGTCAATCGACAGAGACGTGAGGACTAGTATGAAGACTATAAGCAAGTGATGGCACAAGTGCGTGAGTGAAAGCACACAAGCATGCACACACATACACACACATGCACATAAGGTAAGAGCAAAGAGTGGAACAATGGAAGGACTTCGATTAGAAAAGAGTTCTCTTACAAAAGCTCAAATCTACAACAAGCTAACCCCAAAAATGAGCTCTCCAGCCCTTTTTATAGTTTTTTTGAGTGGTTTTGGCCCTGTCCAGACCTAGTATCTGGCCTAGTTAAAAATTAAGTTCCAAGGCTTATTTGGGGGCTCAAACAGAGTCTAAAAATTATGAAAATTGGTAGGATGATACTCCTAATACTCCTCAAACTTGAGGACTCCTGGGCTTGAACAAAATGGAGTTGCAAAAATGTGAAATGGTATTTACAATGGTTTTTAGTGATGAAAATCACTATTTTCATAGGGGTTTCTTTGGAAAATTTGACATGTGCTTCTTGGAGCTCCTTATATGCTCCTTCTTCTTGTGTGTCCACTTCTTTGATCTTGCACCTTCTGCTTGACCTTGATTGCCAACACTCGCCCCCCTCTTGAGTCTATCATCCTTGACAGACCCTTGTTGGAGTGATTGTTCCATGTAATACTTGAGAGGTAGTGTCCATGTAGTAGGGTCTATTGTCATGTTCTTCATTTTGTCTCGACTATCTATTGCAAGTTGTAGTCCTTTGTATGTATTTCTTTATATTCCAGCTTGATGGTGTCTTTGTGAGCTTTCAAAAATTGTGTGCTGCTCAAAAGAGGTTGTCAAGGTTGATTGTGAGTAGCTCTTGGTGGTGAATTGCTTCCTTGCTCTTGCTGTTGTCACCTCGATGTCCTTTGTCTCCTTCAAAGACGGTTTTCATAGTTTTCATGCCAAGTACTCGTGACCCATAATGATTGATGGGTGAGCGCTGTAGTGCATGGGTTGAAAAAAAGAATGTGCCTTGTGCACGACCTTCTAATGTGGCCCTATGCATGCGTACTTGGGAAATGCATTGGAAGAAGTATGGTGCAAGAAATTTGGTATTGAGCTAAGTGCTCAAGGGTGTGCTGATGAAGAGGTTTCCCAATCTATCATGGTTATAGTGTTGTTGAAGCATACAATTCTTACCATGGTGAAAGGTCCGTCAATGTTTATCTCTTCATGTTGAACCCCCATCATGGTGATTGACCATTAGCTTGTCTTTTTTGTTGATGGATATCTCTGTTGATGATTCACGAATGAGATTTTTTTGAGCGCTTGGTCCTGTTTCTTCTTTCTTTTTCTTTTTTTTTTTCATTTTTTTCCTTTTTTTTCTTTTTTTCTTTTTTTTCTTTTTTTTCTTTTTTTTCTTTTTTTCTTTTTTTTCTTTTTTTTCTTTTTTTTCTTTCTTTTCTTTTTTTTCTTTTTTTTTCTTTTTTTCTTTTTTATTTTAATTGTGGAACAATTTCATGAAGCAAGAAGAAAGAGGTTAGTAGAAATAAAAGATTTGACTTCTTTCAAATGTGTCTCCTGTGCCTAGGATTCTCAATTGTGTCTATGCACGACCGTGTAATGTGGCCCTATATTAATGCATACTCTAGAAATGCATGACCTGAATGGTGCAAAAGACAAGGTTATGCCAAAGGCACATGGTTGTTGCACGTCGAGACTTTCAAGATGTTTGTAGATGTTGACGTAGCCTTTGTTTGGAGGTGTCGATTGGATCTTGAAATGATAGAATCCTCCTTATAGGGATCCATTTTAGAATAGTATTTGGCCTTGTGGAGATCACCTCTGGCTTCTTCATCTTTGGCTGATTTCTTTCATTTTGGATCCGTTGTGGTTGGCTCTTTGGTTCTATTGGGGTCACTGGTGCATTTGGCTTCCAAACCAATACCCTTGATGATTGTCTTCTTACTGTTGCCAAAGAGGTGGGTGGATCTTCTTTTGATCTTTGTGCTTGGTTCTGACCCTTGCATCTCTTGGGCTTCTTTGTTGAGACTTTTCTTGTGAGGGAGATCAATGGTGTTTGTGCATGTAAGAGTGCCTTGGGTACCCACATGTAATTGTCCTTGTTGAGCTGAAACTAATTTCTTAGGCACCCAAATTTGTACGTTATTATGGTCGGCCTTCATCGATTGCTTTGGTGCCCAAATTGGTCAGAGACCTTGGGATTGAGCTTTTCCTCGTGTCTTGGGGCCTCTTTTAGCATGGTTGGCTTGCTTTGATGGGAATGGTTGTGGTAAAGCTAGTGGTTGCTCTCCTTTTTGTACCCAAATCTTCTGCCTGCACTGAGCTTCTTTCTTCTTGCACTTTGTTTGTCTATTTGATGTAGCCATGCTCGTGTACTGTTTTACTTGCCTCTTTGGTTGAGTTGTTGTGGCTGCAGTAGTCCTTGAAAAAGAAGGGGGGTCTTCTCTCCTTTGAGACCGTTCTTTCATGATTGAGTCCTTCTAGATCATAGCTTTTTTGACACATACAACATCTTCTTTGCTTAGATTGGGCCCAGAGGAACTAAGAGAATGCGTGCTACTTGGATTTGTGCTCATGTGATTCTCTAATTCTAATGTGATGCATTGTTCATGTACCCAAAATTGAAGAAGTTGTCTTTTAAGGTTTAGGTTGACTGCATGGTCATATATCCAGTCTTGACCCAAGACAAGTGGTTTCTTAAGGTCCTTATCTTCACACACTAGCATTTTGACTCTCACTGGAATATCTTGAAGATAGATGGGAAGCTCTAGCTCACCCAAACAGGGGGTTTCCACATCGCTCAATCCTGTGAGATAGGTGTCAATGGAATTGATGTTCAATTTTAGATCTTGGTAGTAGGAAAGTATAACTGCACTCGTTGCTGCACCTGAGTCAATCAATGCTCTCACAGTCCTTACATTCTTCCCTTGTCCTACTGCTAAGATCACAAAGGGACGTCGTTCAATTATTCGAGAAGCAATTGCACTTGATGTTTGACACATGGCCATGTGGTATCTTGGGGCCTCAAGATTGACATCTAGGCCTAGGCGCCTTAACTTATTTCTCTTAATGCATTCTCTAGCCTCTGCCTCTGCCTCTTCTTTAACCCTTAACTCTTCTTCTTTTCGCTTTTTAGCAGTGTTGAGTCTCATTAGCATATCCTCTGCAAGAACTTCTTGATATAGCTTGACTCGACAGCCACTAATATAGTTTGGCAAGATATTGCCTTCTAGGGTGGCTAGTTGGTCTACACCGCTAGTGGAGAGTCTATTAATGATCATGGGTCCATATCCTCTTTTTTCCAATTTACGAGCATGTTGACCAAAGAGCATCTGAAATGGGGTGGCATTGAGTACCATTTTGTAGGCAACTCGATAAGCCCAAACAACATGATGAAGTTGTTTGTCCTAATCAGAGCATTTATTATTTACCAGTTTTGTCGATACATTACATAGGATCTTATTTGTGCTCTCAGATTGTCCGTTAGCTTGTGGATGATAGGGAGCAAACTTCTTGTGTACCGCCAAAAATTCTTGGAGAAGGTTTTCAATGAATTCATCCAAGAGCTGCGTGCCTCTATCACTTACTAACTCTATTAGTAACCCGTATCTAGTGAACATGTTCTCGAATAAGAACTTAGCTGTCATTTGAGCATCATTCTTTGTCGTGGCTTTTACTTCTACCCACTTTCTAATGGAATCTGTGGCTACAATAATGTATTCGGCATGGGAGTTTCTAGTTGGGGGGTTGATAGGACCTACAAAGTCGATACTCCACTTCGAGAATGCACGTCCTCCCATCATAGGCCTCAAAGGCATCTCATCTTTCCTTATCGGATATTGTGCACGTTGGCATGTATCACATTTCTTCACATAGGTATGTGCATCCATATGAAGAGTGGGCCACCAAAGTCCCAAAAATAGAATGGTCTCAATTACTCGGTCAAGATTGAAGTGTCCACCTGCAACACCACTTTGTGCAATTTCTAAGACTTTCAAATAATATGATCCATGAATGCACAATCTTAAGTAACCATCCTTGCCTCTTCGATATAGGTTGTCTCCTACTAAAGCGTAGTCCTGAGCCTCCTGCTCCATGCTTTGTTTTCTTGCTAGACTAGCCTCATTGGGTAATGTTCCCAATCTCATGAATTCTACCAATGGAGCACCCCAATCCAGAATTAAGGTTTCGTGATAAAGGGTAGTGTGATCCACTGGGGTTCTCTTCTAGCACGGTGGAAAATTTTTAATCCACTCATGTATTTCTTTGTCCATGCTAGGCCAATACACTCCTATATGTTTTAGATTCTGCAATGTTCGCTATTTAGAATAATGATTTCCTAGCAATCCTTCATGGGCTTGTTGCAACCGACTACTATGTTCATCTTCATCAACACAATAAGCTAGTACTCCCTCCGTATCTTGTTTGTACATGCTTCCTGCCAATATGTGATATTTTTGGGATTTTACAATTTCATCTTTCCTTGTTTTCACATTCTTATTTGTGGGTCCAAAGGTTAGGATAGGTACCAACTTATTCGCCCATTTAGGAACAACCTTTAGATTGAACAGATAAGCATCAGGTAGTTCATCAGACACTCCTTGTGGTGATTCTCCTCAAGTGATGTGAGAAAGGTGATCTGCCCTGAGGTGGGTCCTACCTTTCCAAACAACCACTTCAAAGTCGTATTCCATTAGTAAGAGAAACCATCTTACTAAGTGTCCCATATTGCAAGGTTTATTGAACAAGTATAATAAAGCTTGATGATCAGTGAAAAACTTGAACTTGTTGGCCAATAGGTAGTGTCTAAACTTCTTCACTACATATACCATGCCTAAGCCTTCTCTTTTGGTTGTTGTATAGTTTTGCTCTACTCTATTTAGCTGTCTACTAGCATATGCTATAGGCAAATCTAGATTTCCTTCACCTGTGGGTTGTGCTAGCACACATACTATTGCATTATTGGAGGCATCTACATGGACATGGAATGGCTTATTCCAATTAGGAGTGGTTAGTATCGGTGTTGTGCACAAACGTCTCTTCAGCTCATTGAAGGAATTTTTCCATTCGCCGTTCCACTCAAAATTTGCCAACAAGGCATAAACAAGTCTAGCTATGATGGCATACATGTGGATAAATCTACGATAATATCCATGATGGCCTATAAATGATTGTACCTCTTTAATGTTCCTTGGCCTTGGAAGCTCCGCTATGGCTCTTACTTTTTCCTCATCTATTGATATTCCGTTCTTCGAAACAATATGACCTAAGATTTTGCCTTGATGCACCATGAACACACACTTGTCTCGGTTCAGACACACTCAATATTCTCTACACTTATTGAAGATTTGTCTAAGCTTAGGGATGTGGTATCTTCTTTCTTGGGAATGAGCACATAAATCATCCACATATAATTCTAAACTCTTTTGCAAGAACTCTTTGAAGACATGGCACATGAGCCTTTGGAATGTTGCAGGTTGGTGAGCCCAAATGGCATCACATGAAATGCAAAGATTCCCCATTCGGTGGCAAAAAGAGTCTTATGTTGATCTTTTAGGGCAATTGCTACTTGGTTGTAACCTGAAAATCCATCAAGGAAGTTATAAACTTCTTTGCCTGCAACACGCTCTAATAAATGTTCAGTGATTGGAAGCAGATAACTATCTCTAATTGTAGTGGCATTAACTTTTCTAAGGTTTATACACACTCGCAACTTGGTAGTATGAGAGCAAATTTTCGGATCTACTCCCTTCAAGTCTTTATAGTGCCATGCAAACACGTCCCTATATTCCCTTAATAGAGCTATAAGCTCTATTTCTTCTTTTGCACTTAGGTCGTCTCCTATGTATGTACATTGTTCTTCGTTCTCTTCAATGGTTACTACAATTTTCTTGGTCTTTTCTTTGTTATCATACGCTTCTCCTATGATTGCCTCTCTCTTAGGCATTCGTACAACTTTTCTCTTATTTTTCTTTTGACCTCCTTCACTTCCTTCCTTTGAATTTACAGTTTTAATGATTGTGAGAGGTTCTTCTTCTTTTTGAGTAAATACTCCAACATCTTCTAGATAGTGCTTCTCTAAGTTAAAGCAACTATCCATTACAATGGACTCTAGAACATCATCGTCCTCTTATCCTATAACCTCATTAGAGTCACACTCTTCCAACGAGGGTTGACACATGAACACAGAGATATCGTAGCCCTCCTCATCACAATGAGGTGTCCACTGTTCTTCATTGACAACAATGTCCATGGTGGCTAAGATTTCTACCCAACCATGAGTCTCAAATTCCTCATTTGGAAAGATCATTGGTGTGTAGGATGGGTCTCTAACTTGTCTTTCTCCTTGAGAAGTTCCTTCTTCTCCCACTTTTAGGTGTTTTTCCTCTTCCTCTGCAACCTTGCACATCCACAAGTGAGTATCTCCATGCATCCAGGATGGATCAGGAGAACTTCCAAAATGCACAAAGATTGAATCTTCTTGCACTTTGTGGATAGGATTCCACTCTAGGGGGGGTACATCTCTGAAGGTGTAATCCTTCAAACTGACCTTGGTGGTGACCCCTAAGTGCTATAAGTAAAAGGAGTTGGTTCCCCAATCCTGTACTATTTGCAATTGTCGTAGGAAGGGCCTTCCTAGGATCATCTCATAGACGTTATTTTTTTCAAAGTCACATATAGCAAATGTGTGTTCAAACTCTACACCACAAGTGTCTAGAGTTATCCCTTTGAGCAATCCTAGAGGTCTTTCAACATGGCCATCCTCCATTTGAAGCTTCATTCTAGTTGGTCTTAATGTGGGTTTGCCCCATTGCTTCCACAAGGAGGTGGTTGCAATAGCAACACTAGCACCTAAATCTAGGATAGCCTTAGTTGTGTAACCTTGGTAGGTAATTGGAAGATAAGTATTACCTTCTTCACCTTCACTCATGTCCCCTATTTTGTCTAGATCTCTGGGACTTTTAGCTTAGAGCCTACTTTTGACATATTAGAATCAAGTTCTGGAACCTGATTCGCCACATCTTTCCATAGCTCAGATTTCACTTTGAGCAGGTCTCATACAGTGAGATGAAACTGAACCTTAGTGTTCTTCACAACATTGGTTTTCTTGGAACCAATGAGTCTTCATTTCTTACCAACATTGTGGGAGCTCTGATATGAAAAGATTCAAACTCCCATGGGCCTATGAATTGTGGCAACTCTTGTAGAGAATTAGATTCAAAATATAATCTTTCGTCTTCTTGTTGCTCTACTTGGTCTCCATAAATAGATGGAATGCCTTGGGGAAATTGATCATGAATATCGTCAATTTCAAGAATAGGAGGGGGATTATCCTTCTCCTTGACCCATTTCTCTTCTTGAATTTCCCCCAAGAACTCTTGAGAGTAATCTTGAATTGAAAAAGGTGTTCCATCATCCACGAAATTAGGAACATAAGATTTCCTTGGTGGTGCGCTTCCTCTTTCAACAATTGGTTGAGCCTGTGGCAGTAAAGAAACCTGAGGCTTGTTTACCAACTGCTCTAATATTTCTAGTAAGCCCTGGAAATGCAAATCCGATTTCACAAAGTTTGTCTGATTGAACGATTGACTGGTCTCGATCATAGCCTGAGCTAGCTCTACCATTTTCATGCACATTTTTTTCCGCTCAATCTCTAAATATGCTCTAGGGTAGTTCTTGTCTAGGTTTACAGTTGTTGACCCTTCTTGAAGTCGAGCTTGGTAGGCCTTGAACATCATGTCCAAGCCTTCTGGGATTGGCTCTGCAAGAACAGACCTTGGTTGTGGTTTATTTATAATGGGTGGTGGGGTGGGATGAGGTGGAGTGGATGGAGCTTCGGCATGCGAGGTGCATTGAGATGCAATACCTTCTATTTTTATTTTTGCATCTTTCAAGCTTTCTTCTAGTTTTGATAGCTTTTTATTCCACTTACAATTGGTTCTCTCTTGGGTATCCTTCCAAGTTCTTGTTTTCCTCTTACTAGGCTCTCCTGATTCACTTGACTCTGATTGATCAGCTAGTTTTGCTTGTTGTACGGCTTGTGCCCTAGTAACTACCTGTATAGGAGCCACATTATTGCTACTTGAACTTGAATCCACCACTAAGCGACCACATTAATGGGTGTAACCTTGGATGCACTAAAGGGGTTCCTAGGAAAATCTCTCGGGAGATGTTCTTTGCCGCACTCAAGACAAAAGCCTTGTATTGTGATGTTTTGTCCTTGTCCCAGAGTCGATGAGTGGGGACATTCATGAATGAAATTGTCACCCTAACATCTAAAACATGGTCCTCTAGGGGCTTGTGGTCTTACTTATCTCAATTGGGGCCTAGGGTTAGGATTTGTATACATGACATTGGAGTGTTCTGGCTCCCAATTTTGTTCCATAGGTGGTGCCTCATATTGATACGAATAATTCTCACTAGGCTCATGGACTCTATGTAATAACCGTGTGGACTATCTTCATGGGAGTAGTTTGAACTATGAGCATGAGAGTCATTTTATGTACACATATGATCTCAACTTGGTGCGTAGCAAGCCATCTAAAAACAAAGCCACTTGTTTGGTTGATGTGGGTAACTCGGGAATAGGGCATCTTTCTATGTATTCTTTGAACCGTCTTCCTGCAAGTCGCACTGTTTCTTGAGGTGTCTGCTTGAAGCTATGGATCAAGGATGATGTATTATGCCTGATGCCACTCTTGGAAAATTCTACAATGAGTTCCTCTAGCAGTTGTCCTATGTTCTGATAATTGCGACTGCTTAGGGGTTGGAACCAAGCTAAGGTAGAGTGCCCTTGAGAGTCAAACCAAATGCCTCAAACTGAGTGAACTAGTCCTCCACTTGTTCAACTCTTAACACTTCTTTGAACTCGTCATGTTGTCGGAGAGATTCCCTCTCCTTAACTTGATTAGAGCTCACAGAAATTTTAGAGTTCAAAGGAAGTTGTAACATTCCAAGAAAGTTCACCTTTGAAGAAGGCAAGGACGAGGAGGAGATGAACAAAATGTTGTTATTGAGGGGTATAGTTCCATGTTAATGTTTGATTCCGTCTTTGGATGACCTACTTATAAAATGCATTTTATGGGGAATCCATTGTTGTAATGAAGTACTTTCATATTGTACGAAGGCAATATCTTTGCCTTTAAATGCATACAAAGAAGAGATTAATGTTTGATGGGAAATCATTCATAACATATGGTGTATCTTCAAATCATTTGGAAGCCTATAAATTATTGAAGGATGTTACACGATTAGAAAAACAGTTTTCTAAGCATGCAATTGCAAGAGGATATGGATCTCTGCATGGAGATTAGCACCAAACAAGTGGTGGAAGTCAAACTTACAAAAGAAGGGTCTCGAATGCTATTTAGAAAGGATAAGCATGCACAAAAAGAAAGAATGATGTTGGCACGTAAGTATTCCATCTGAAGTAGAAGTGGGAGATCGATTTGTTTTGTTGCCGACAAGTACTCGAAGCAAAACTGAAGAGGGGGTGGTTGCTCGGTAATTCAAGAAAGCTCTCTCTCTACGCCCTGTGAGCGTTATATTTGGAGATGGAACGTATGCAGAGCGGTCCGGATGGTCTACCTCCTTCCAACTGTAGGGGAATCCTCTCTGGAATTGCGCATGTGTTTGAGCAGAAAGAAGACTAGGGAGTTAATATTAAGCGCTGAAGGCATCAAGAAAGGAAGGGGTAGACAACGTGTTTCATTGAGGGCACTTCGCACTCTATGACCTAAAGACACGAAGACGAAGGAGTCCAATACATAGATTTTGTTTCCGGCAATACACAGAGGGTGTATAATCTGAGAGCACAAATATCGGATGAATTTTTGTGATGCCATATCTGAAGAAGCCAATTCTGAGTGCTTGAACTCCGTCGCTATGTCCGACAACCTTTGAATATTTCGAGAAGAGATTGCTTGGCGGAAAAGATATTCAACAGACGTTGATGACAGCGAAAAAAAAATAAAAATGATAATGTTTTGACCATCTGATGCTTGCGTGTATATCTGAAATTTCGATAACACGGTTACTTTTGGCTGCAGACCATATCCAGAGAGGTACGACAGCGTGAAGAAACAGGCAGAAGGAGAAACTATATTAATGCAAAGCAGGATCAGAGAAGGAGGTGAGGAACATGATAAGAAGGAGGTGAGGAACATGATATGCAGAGAGAAGGGCATTCACTTCTTAATCTCGAAAGGCTGTTGCTCTGAGGGACCACGAGAGAGGATAGTTAGGTGTAGCTTAGTTGCGGGTACTCTCAGGAATCACACAGGTTGGGTGCCAACAGGAATAGCGCTTTATGCACGTTGAAGGTTCTGAGCTTCTAAATTTCTATTAGCTTTTGACTTCAAGAAATATATTGTGCATATAGATATATATTGTCTGAGGGTTCTTTCTATTCTTCGTCACTATTTAGGAATTGAAAGATAGAATTCAGAGGGGAGGATTGTGGCTTTTGCTATAAAAGCTGAATATGAAGCGTTTGCCTGCAATATTTCCATTTGCATGTATGTGTCAAGGCTTTATAACGTGTAATAAAAAACAGTACCTTATGTTGAAGAATCACTCACAAATTTGACATACAGACAGACAAAAAGACGAAGAAAGACAAAGAGAAGCAGAAACAAAACATTCAGAAAATCAAGCCTTAGTGAAGTGACAAATTCACGCCTGTAATATATGGTGTAGAAACTTCTAGAATTACGATTTTGAATCTCGGATCAAAATGTATATAAGAGAGAGCATAGAACCGGAATATATAGGTGAGAAGAGAGAGAGAGAGAGAGAGAGAGTTAAGAGCGTATAGAATATAGAATATAGAAGTGAGATATAGAAGACGCCAGAGATTGCATATGTAGGGATGAATAATAGAGCCTGAACTGTTGGGTATTCATCTGAGAGAGATGGTAAGGAATAACTACTCAGAGTAGGAGAGTTTTCCATAGCTATGAGTAAAGTGAGGCCAAGCTATTTTTGTACACATCTTCTCTAATAGAAAACACATGTTCATGTGGAAAGATCTGAGCGTGTTATTCTTGTGTGAAGAAATCTAAGTGATTTCATGTTACTGTGAAAGTTAGTTAACAGTTACAGTTTTCTCAGTAAACATTTTCCGGTACTTGTACAAGTTAGATCTCGCAACATAGTGTAAAGTTTTTCATCAGAGATAGCTCATCTTGAAGCTAATAGTCTCAACTATAAGTTGATCAAAAGATTTCCGTGAAACGGACATGTACACACAGTACTAAGTCTGACCGTAAAGAACTGATGAAGTTTTTTCTCAAACTTCAGATAGAGTTCATTCAGTGAAGGAAGCTCAGGTATTACTTCTTTACTTCATTTACAAATATTTGAAGTAATCACAAACAGATTTGCAGTTGATTCCGGTAAGATTTCGGTAAGATTACGGTGACAGTCTGGTAACATTCCGGTGAAGTTCTGGTGATGTTTCGGTGAGTTCAAAACACAATTTTGACACGGTTAAGTGATGGAAAGATTATTTAACTATAAGCAAACACAACAGTGTAAAGTTTGAAGTAAATCAGTTCAGAATTAAAACTTGAAGAAAATGCGAAGCTTTCTGTAAAGTGATTTTTCGAAGTTCACTAACAGTAGTAAAGTTTTCAGGTTGCTAAGCTACTAATGATTATAGAGGTGTTCTAATATCACTCTAACTTAGTTCTTGTTGTGACACGGCAAAATTCCGCAGCTTAGTTTTTCAATTTTCTTGTCGTGTCGACATCAACAAGTGGTATCAGAGCAGAAAAGATTCTGAAGAACAGAGTAAACGGAAGTAAAGATATAAGAGAATTTGAAGAATTCTCATAAAGAAAGGTGAAAGCTGAGGTGATCAACAACAAACGGCGTCAAGAAACCTTCCGAAGTAATTCTCAAGGGTAAAGGTTTGTAAAAGGTAAAATCTTTTAACATTACACTCACCCAAAGTAACGGAAACAAGAAGATTATGGCAGATCATATCTCTATTGATAAATTGGACAGAGATAATTATCCCGCATGGGTAATGCGAATGGAAGCCTTACTTATGAGGAAGGACTTAATGATATATATGACAGGAGAAGAAAAGAAGCCAACTTTCGAAGATGACAGTCAACCAAAGAAAGAGGAGTTAGAAGCCTTGAAGCTGTGGCAGAAGAAAGATGCAATGGCAAGAGCTTATATCTACAATACCATTACATATCATTTGTTACCGCACATTAGAGGTCTGGAGAAAGCGGAAGACATATGGAGTGCATTGGAAGATCATTTCCAAAATACGACGAAAGCTAGGAAGGCTAGCTTATGGTCACAGTTTACAACGTTCAAGAAAAAGCAAAGTCAAAGCATTAGTGATTATGTCACTAAGATGAAAGACTTGGCGGACAGTCTTGGATCTATTGATGAAGATATCGAAGATCACAGGTTGATAGCACAAGTGCCTGTAGGACTGAGAGGAGATGAAAGGTGGAAACTTTTCGTACTCTCAACTGAACTTTCATTAAATCATTTTGTACCAGATTTAAATCAGTTACTTGGACTAATGTTAACGTTTGAGCAAGATTTGAAGACAGATGGAGATAAAGGACATAGTTCGGCTATGTATGCAAAAAGTAAGAATAAAGGTAAAGAAAAAGATGAAGAAGAGATATCTACTCAAGCAAATTTTGCAAGAGGAAGAGGTAACGTCAGAAGTAAAAGTAGAGGTAAAGGAAGAGGTAATCAGATTAACAACAAGAAGACTTGTTGGATGTGTGGATTAAGCAATCATTTGGCTCATGATTACTGGCATAATTCTCAAGGATCAAGTTAGAATGAGAATAACAACAGTAGAGGCAGAAGCGAAAGATATCAAAGAGGAAGACAAAGCCAAACAGGCGGATATGGTAGAGATGGAGCAAATGAAGATCTCAAGGTATTTTATATTGACTCTGGTTGTTCAAATCATTTGTCAGGAAATATAGAATTGTTATCAGAACTTGAAGGAGGTATTTCAAATCATATAGTACAAACAGGTGACAACACAAAACATAATCTAAGGTCAATTAGAAAAGTAAAGTGTAAGAATGGAGCTGACCTACTAACAAATGTTTTGTATGTTCCAACAATCCCGAAGAATCTGATTAGTGTGGGACAGATATTAGAAAAAGGTTTTCAAGTCAGGTTTACAAATGAAGGAGTATTTGTTGAAGATCGAGAGAATGGATATAATCAAATTATCCATGGTAAAAAGGAAGGTAGACTTTTTACTCTTAAAGTACAAGGAAATGTTGATCAAGCACTAATCACACATGGTGATGAGGTATTTATAGAGTTAGACCTCTGGCATAAGAGGTTAGGACATTTTAATGAAAGAGGAATCAAAACTATGGTGGAAAAACAATCCGTGAGAGGGTTACCAAATATGAAGAATCAACATATGATTCACAAGTGCAAAGCCTGTCAGATGGGAAAAGTCCACAGATTACCATTTCAGAAGAAAAGGTACAAACACGATGATGTACTAGAGCTCATATATATAGATGTATGGGGACCAACAAAAGAAGGATCTATCAGTGGCTCAAGGTATTACATTCTTTTTATTGATGATGCAATAAGATGGATAACTCTTTATGTTTTAAAAGAGAAGTCAGAAGTATTTGAAGTTTTATACATATGCTGAAAGACTTACAAGACAGAAACTTAAAAGACTAAGGTCTGATGGAGGAGGAGAATATTTTTCTCGAGAGTTCAATGATTATCTGTGGAATGCAGGTATCAAAAGAGAAATAACTTGCAGGTATACACCGCAACAAAATGGAGTAGCAGAAAGAAGAAACCGAACTCTAGTTGAGTTTGCAAAAGCAATGCTAAAGGAGAAGAATTGTCCAAATTATCTTTGGGTTGAGGTTGTAAATATAGCTACATATCTGGTAAATAGATTACCATGTACAACTTTAAATGGGATGACCCCTTATGAAGCTTGGTGGGGTAAGAAACCAACACTTGATCGTTGTAAAGTGTTTGGATCAGTTGCTTATGCTTATGTACCATCCCAACTTAGACATAAGCTTGAACCAAAAGCTGAAAAATACGTGTTCATCGGATATGATGAAAAGCAGATGGGTTATAGACTATGGAGTCCTCTAACCAAACAATTTACTGTTTCCAGAGATGTAACATTTGATGAAGGAAAGAGCTGGTATACAGATAAAGAGCATAGTGTTGAAACACTTGAAGAAGAGATGAGAAGAATTGAAAAAGGTAAATCACATATGCAGGTTAATGGCGATGAAGATCATATGCAGGCAAGTACATCCAGGATCAGATCAGGTATGAGAAATGAAGATGGACCAAGGTTTGATGAAGATGTGTATTCAGATACACATGAAGAGTTTGAACCAAGAAGGTCAAACAGAGTTAGGAACCAACCGACAAGGTATTCCTATGATACTTCTTATTTGACTCAGAAAAACTATGCTTACTTAGTAAAGGAAGATGAAGAACCTCATAATTACAGTGAAGCAAAAGGTAAGGAAAAATGGGAAGAAGCAATGAAGGAGGAGTTCAATGCACTTGAGGAGAACAAGACTTGGGAACTTGTTCCAAAACCAAATGGTAAGAAAGTGATTGGAAATAAATGGGTTTACAAAGTTAAGAAGCTTGCAGATGGAAGGATAGCTAGATATAAAGCTAGACTGGTGGTCAAAGGCTATGCTCAGATGCATGTCATAGATTATGATGAAACATTTAGTCCGGTGGCAAAGATGTCAATCATAAGGACATTGATTGCTGTAGCACCATCAAAAGGATGGAAGCTAAGTCAGCTGGATATAAAGAATGCATTTTTGAATGGATATATATCAGATGAAGTCTACATGGAACAACCTGAAGGGTTTGTAAGTTCCAGATACCCAAATCATGTTTGCAGATTAAGAAGAGCACTCTATGGATTGAAGCAAACTCCAAGAGCCTGTAATTATAGACTTGTGAAGTATCTCAATGATCTTGGATACCAAAGTTCAAAGGCAGATGCAAGTGTTAGCCTCTTAGACCAAGGGAAAGTGCATACACACAATGGTATTTTGCCCAACCCTTCTGATACTAGGTCAGTTTTGGTCTCCCCAAGTCCACAATTTCACTCCAAAGTATTGATGGGGGATACGGGAAAATACATGCACAAAGGGGAAACCAACTCTAGTGGTTACCTCTCGGGACCTCCCTCCTCACTTGCTCACACCTTTCTTTCCTTTTTTTTTCCACACCTACGCGTACACGCACATTCACACATGCACTTCCCTCCACACACTCTCTTACTTGCTTGCATGTACACTCTTACACAACCCCTCACTTCTTCCACTCACACTTACCCATGCATAGATTTTCATACGCCTAGAAACCCCTTGCACCTCGCAAACACCCGCGTGCGCAACCCGGTCCCACTCTCTTCTTCCTCTCCTTCCTTTTCCTTTGCCCCGCTTCCCTTCCTCGCTTACTCACACACACTTTCACTATCCCTCCCCCACTCTCTTTTCCTTCTTATACACCCCTCACCCCCGTACTCTCTTCCCCTTTTAATTCTCTCACCTACATTCACGCCCACACATATACTCACACGGAATTATCGGTGTATTCTCACAATTCCGCACAAACATGCAAGTCGGCCATGCGCGCATTCAATCATGAGCCCGAATTGTCATAGTGTCACACACACACACAAATTCACACATAGTCGGTCAATCACACCATCATACACAGGCCAACAACTAATTTCACACTTACTCACCCTCTTAATCCCCTTCTTCTCTCTCTCACACACTATATTTTACCCATGCACACTCACGCTCTTCCCGGAAAATGCACATCCTCCTTCCCTAAAGTGAATGAATGCACGACCAAAAGTTAACCAAAAATGTTTTGCTGAATATGGGATATTCAAACGGATTTACTCCTCTAGTGCAGTCGCCGTTCCCAGAGTCCTTCCTCCTACCAGAAGGAACAATGCAAATGAGGTGCTCGACAAATTAGGGTTGTGAGGTTTCATGTCCATCTGAACACTCTTGGGCTCACATATTGTCAACCCCACACTCTTTGGTTAGCTCTCGTATCTCCCCCTTGACACATTTCCTCAAATACCAGATTTTATTATAAATGGCAGCATCAGTTGAACACTCAAATGCACGTGCTTTTCTTCCAGTTTTTCGCCCCAACCCTTCATGCCCACATCACCATATCAATATGGGTTCCTTGACTTATACCCTTGGTCCCCTAATAAAATAAACCCACGAACTCATAGCTACCCCCTTTCACGCTATTCAGAATAGCGCCCAGTTTTTTAGTGCACTATTCCTTGATAAGACCGCACTTGAAGCTTCAGCTTTTCCAGATAATTCACAGGTTAAGGGAACGGGAGATTATATGTAGACAGGCCTAATCTGAACAATTGCCTGAGAATATCACACATCGTCGACACAAGAAACTTCTTCCATATAGCATTAGAAGATGAGCTATTCCATTCCGAAGGACTGATGTGGACAGTCTCATGAAAACGTCTAATCATAGAACAACTAAAAGAAAAAATTTTACTTCGACCGTTATAAACCGTGCTGGTTTGATTGCTGTTCTCACATCCATTCGGATAACCCTGAACATTCAATTGCAAGCGTAGTGCAAAAAACCACAGGATGTAAATCTTCTTCAGTTTCTATAGCTTCCTAAATGACATGAGAATGCATAATCAAACAAGGAAGTGACGTTCATACCAATGGGAAGTTCTAAAGTAATCTCCAGTATTTAAACACCACCTCGGATAGTGACCTGATTGTTCAGCACAACTGGCATCTTTCCATACAGAAACATGATAGCACCTTACTCATAAAGCAGGGTCGATGACTGTAGCAGGTGCAAGCTGGATGATCGTCACAAGCCAATGATTTGTAGCATGCCTTCCTCAACACGCATCCGTCCCTTATCCTCGAAAGATAAGTTCTCCCTCTAAACTGCATGATCCCTTAATTTGTGTTGCATCCCCTTCCCCGTTCTTGCTGCTCCTTTCAGTGTTAAGCCGGCTGTCATCATCCATCAACGGAGAAGGTGGCCAAGTACATCATATGTTGCGAGTAGATCCTTAATCCTCTGCCCGTGCACACATCTGTTGCGCTGTTACCACTGACTCAAGAGTCCAGTAGCTCGTTCAGCCACCTTGTTCTCTTTGCCCTTGCCTAATTGAAATGAACTCTTCTTGCAGAACCCCATGTCCTTCTCGATAGAGGGAAGTGCATAAATCAACTGTTAAATTGTGTGGCCCGTTCGTGTACCTTCCTTCCAGCCACCCATACTTGCTACAGATAGTGTCCACTTTGAGCTTCCAAGTAATGCTTTGGTATATTGCGTACTGTACTCAAGTACTGAATGTCCTTGGGGTTTGTTGATTTCATGGAATCTTTGCTGCCTTCAGGTGGATGAAGGCCTAGAAGACTTGCCTAGGGCCTCTAGGCATGACAATATAATTTCTCCCAGTCACCCTCCCGATGGCAACGCATGCTTGAGACCAGCCTTAAGGTATCGAAGGGCTCCTCAGATCATGTTTATTAGATACTGTCATGTTGTTGAAGCTACTCATTGTAATGTCCCCATAAAAACCTTCTTGGCCTTCATGGTTGAGGTAAGCTGAGATAGTATCACTGTCTAGTTCGATTCTAGATCGTAGACCAGATCATGCCATCACCTGTGCATACAATTCCTTATGTTCCTTGATTATCAGAGTGCCCATTCTGACTCTAGTCCCTGGTGAGGCTACCGAGCACCGTCTCACCTCAGCAGCTATGACTTATGGAACAAACGTTAAAAGTACAAAAGCAACTCGGTCTTCTATATGCTTCTCATAAATTTGACACAATCATGTGGCCTGAACGTTGCTCTTGCTGGAGTTCTTCTTGCATCAGAGCATGTCTTGCTCATCCTTGATCTAGCGAGGGAGATAGCAACGGCTTCTGAAACAGTGCTGGAAGCTCCCTGATTCCGTGCTCTATGGTGGACTTACCCTCGTGACCTAAAACTGTTACTTCTTCTGGAAAATCGATGTTAGTTGGGCCCTTTATCGGTATTTTCTCGAGCCCACTATCTTCAGTGGACCACCTTTTACAGATGATCTCAGCACCTGAGCATTCTTAGGGCACATTTATCTTCAATAATTAAGGGTTCTCATCTCTTCATCCTCCTCCTTATCCTTTCTGGCCATTAGAGCAGAAAAGAAACTCCACCTTCGACACTTGTGGTAGCTCCCACAGTAAACATGAAAGAACAAGAATGCTCACATGCTATTTTCCATCCAAAAGCCAAAGGAGCACTGAGAAAAACCCTCGACTTCCCCTGTCCCAACTTCTCCTTGCCACCTCAGAAGGAAGCACAACCCTCTCCCCAAAAACGAAGAGAGAGTCGCCCATGTGCGCATCAAGGATATAGCTCCCTCCTGACAGTTTTAAGGATGACCCACTCCTTCTGACATCGATCTGACACCCCGACGTTCAAAAAAAATTGAAGAAGCCCATCAGCTCCCATGAAGTCAATAAAAACAATTCTGGACGCCACAATCTACTGAACATTTTGCTCCTCGGAAGAGACCCCCACAATCGAGAGAGTGTCCTTGCCCACAAATATGTGCATTAATGGGACATTTCCCTCGAGGACTGCCAAGAATGAATAATGACAACCCACACATATAATATGATAAAACTTAGGGCTCAAGTACATCCAATGGTTTTTGGCATGAGAATCCCATATAGTCCTTTGCCCTGTTTGAGACTGTTAAGATCTTCAACAAGTATCCAAAATCGTAACCGCTATAAAAAGGGGTCCAATCCACACTTTCATTCATGACAATGCCAGATGACATGAGCAATTCACCAAATCTATTTTTGTCTATGCCTCTCCTCTGGCACATGCTCTACGTCACCACATTCAATTGGATTTATCGTTGCCGAGCAACATTTCTCCTTGCAAGAAACATGGAATCAACATGTAATCTGCAAAATGGAGCACAAGAAAATCAATAAATTTATTAGCTAACATACTCCCCCCTTCTGCTCGCAAAGTCGTCCTCGACAAGACAAATATGTTCCTGCATCCCTGCAACCCACATCAAGTCATCCAAACATTTCCACAAATAAATTACATGTTCCATTCTTTTCCTAACGAGGTACCTGCAATCATATACTCAACATCGATTAGTATCAAAATTAATCACATTACTTACTGACCTCATGTTCTTTCTTTCATCTTCAACTCTCGTGTCCTTCGCATCTACAAACTTATCAAAAGCATTAAACCACTTTTCATCAAAATGCAAATATATTTCAGAACAACGAGAACCGACACATCATGAATCCACATCACACATGCATGATTGACATCCTCTTTGCACACACCATGTAGTCATACAAGCAGAAATAATCCCCACAGTCCCTTTTCAACACTCTTCCATCTATACGATCACTCCCTTGTTTCTCTTCCCATCTCTAACCCGAATTCTCCCGTTTCCTTTCCACCTAGGGTTTTCTATTCCCACTTACCTTTTCATCTACTCTGTGCTCTTTCGTTCATCAATCACATCCTATGCTTGGTCACCAACCCACCTCTCTAATTTGACGAATATACGGCAAAGACCTCTCAAGTCTAACGTCGGGTCACCTTGACAAGACCACTCGTCGTCAACGTGATTCATGACTTCACAAGTCGTTGCACCACCTAAGAGCCAAATTGAACACTTCTCGAAGGTTTGCAGACGAACAATGCAACTAGCGCAATTGGATTCCTCAAGTCCAAGGTTTCCATAGACACATTGTAGCCAAAACCCTAGTCGAGCTTAAGCATCGATTTGACATGCCTCATTAGGAGTCCACATCTTCCCATATCCCCACAACACAAACACATATATTCCCATCCGAGCATCAAGCTCTCTCACCTCTCTTCTGTCCCCCCTCGAGTGAGGAATTTTTCTCGTTCATTTTTTTCACATTTCTCTCTCTTTTTGTTTTCATCATTTTTCCACATATTTACTCACACTTGCCGGCTTGCGCTGAAGCTGGATGCGACTCGTGGTCTCGACCACCCGATCGAGTTTGTTCCACCCATCTACCAACCCAACGCAGCGGGCGACACAAAGACAACTAGCCCTATGTGAAACCGATGTCGGTTTGTGGCTTTGACCACCCGGCCAAAGTGGGTCCACCCACCTATCGGCCCACATAGGCGTGTAGCCACACGCACACATACACATACATATATATTTTTTCTTCTTTTTTTTTCATTCCCGCATCTCGAGAATTAGGAGACAAAAGAAAGGACATTTTCCCAACCATCCCAATCACAACACACACACATAAACTCCCCGTGGACATCCCAATAAGACACATCTCCTCTCTGCTGCTACTCAAGCCAAAATCCAGCCACTAATGCCATGGTCAACCCGTCCTCGCAAAACCCGCACATACTAACCACCTCGTCGACCTGAAACCTCAAAAAGTGCCACTTCAGCCCTAAGCGTAAAACAGACTTAGTCAGCCCATCCTCACATCTCTGATTCGCAATCCGCAAAGCAAACCCTAATCAGACCTAAGCCACCCCTACCAACATCCATCACCTCATCGATTCCTTTTTCATCTCCAACCTCTACCTCGCAGAGCTTCCACCTGACCCGATAAATGACCTGGAAAATTACCATTGCTCGTTGTGCCCCTCAATGATTCAAGCCTCGCCGCTAAGTCCCTTAATCCTTTCTTGACGTACTCAATATCGCTCTGGTATTGGAACAGGTCACAGTCGATGCTTCGAAACCGATTCCATATTTGCTCCATCTTTTCGTCTAAATCTCTCATCCTTTTTTCGGATCCGAGGGGAATATCCTCTCTTGTCTCAACTCGAATGATCAACTTCTCAACCTCCTCTCTAATCGATCTTTCCTCCCAAATCCTATTCATATTTTCTACATCTAGATCATCTACCTTCTTCGATAACTCATTCTTTGTCCTCTCTAACTCCGTTTCGAATGCATTCAACCTATCCAACATGGATTTCAGCTCTCCTTCCATTTTCCCCGTGCTCGGGTCCTCCATCTGCCCTCGTGTCTCGTCGTCTTTTCGATTCATCCACCTACCGAGCTTGCTACTCAGCCTTGCATTCTCTTTCTCTACACGTCTCACTTTCTCATCACTCTCTGCTTGGGCACGCTGCATCCTTTCTAACTCCACGTGGACATCCTCATCGGGTCTACCCATTTGATCGTTATATTTACCGATCAAACTTTGCACTCTTTGCATTTCTTGCTCTATTTGCTCAAGTCTCTTTATCAGGTTCTCCTCATCTCTTTCGGACTCCTCTTTGATCACAACCCCAAAGCAATCGGCTATCGTCAAGCCAGATCTCAAGTCCAAGACCACATTTTCACTTTCAGGCCTCACAAGGTCTTTCCTCAAGCTTTTGTTTACTTTTTTCAACTCCTTGTTCTCGCTTTCCAACGCTCGTACTTGTTTTTCCCAAGTTCCTAGGACCTCGGCCATTTTCACTTGAATTTCCTCTAATTTCTCTATTTTGATCCTCTCATTATCTCGTTCTTCTCGCAGACACTCCCACTGATGTTGTATGCTTGCCAACAAACTCTCGTCGGCTTTCAACTAAAGGGATGAACGTGACATGCTAACCTCTTTGGCCATATCCTTCTCAACGAGAACCTCTTTCGCACGACACACATGCTCGCATAGCCTTTTCTTTCCACAATCTGTGCATGCGGAAACAAGGTCCAGTGGACTTGACATGCGAGGGCAAAACTTTGCAATGTGCCCGACTTTCTCGCAACACCAACATCAAATGTAATTCCAGATTGGACCAACCCGACGACATTCATATGTGCGATTCCTCACTGGGTGCCCAAATTTGCTTCCTCTTCTAGCCCATCTGGAGTTCATCGTCCCCGCGCCGACCTTTTCAAAGTCCCTAACTTGCGTTCTTTGTGTCATCACTTTACCGAGACCAAAGCAACCAATACGAGGCTTGGCTGTGCCACACAATTGGGGCACCAAGTGAGCTCGTAGCAATCTCTATGAGATGTGCTAAGCCAATTCCCGCCAAATGCACCAAAATGTTAGCCTCTTAGCCCAAGGGAAAGTGCATACACACAATGATATTTTTCCCAACCCTTCTGATACTAGGTCAGTTTTGGTCTCCCCAAGTCCACAATTTCACTCCAAAGTATTGATGGGGGATATGGGAAAATACATGCACAAAGGGGAAACCAACTCTAGTGGTTACCTCTCGATACCTCCCTCCTCACTTGCTCACACCTTTCTTTCCTTTTTTTTTTCGCACCTACGCATATACGCGCATTCACACATGCACTTCCCTCCACACACTCTCTTATTTGCTTGCATGTACACTCTTACACAACTCCTCACTTCTTCCACTCACACTTACCCATGCATAGATTTTCATACGCCTAGAAACCCCTTGCACCTCGCATACACCCGCATGCGCAACCCGGTCCCACTCTCTTCTTCCTCTCCTTCCTTTTCCTTTGCCCTGCTTCCCTTCCTTGCTTACTCACACACACTTTCACTATCCCTCCCCCACTCTCTTTTCCTTCTTATTCACCCCTCACCTCCGTACTCTCTTCCCCTTTTAATTCTCTCACCTACATTCACGCCCACACATATACTCACACGGAATTATCGGTGTATTCTCACAATTCAGCACAAACACCCAAGTCGGCCATGCGCGCATTCAATCACGAGCCCGAATTGTCATAGTGTCACACACACAGAAATTCACACATAGTCGGTCAATCACACCATCATATACAGGCCAACAAATAATTTCACACTTACTCACCCTCTTAATCCCCTTCTTCTCTCTCTCACACACTATATTTTACGCATGCACACTCATGCTCTTCCCGGAAAATGCACATCCTCCTTCCCTAAAGTTAACCAAATGCACACTCATGCTCTTCCCTAAATGCACATCCTCCTTCTCTAAACACACGACCAAAAGTTAACCAAAAACTTTTTGCTGAATATGGGATATTCAAATGGATTTACTCCTCTAGTGCAGTCGCCATTCCTAGAGTCCTTCCTCCTACCAGAAGGAACAATGCAAATGAGGTGCTCGGCAAATTAGGGTTGTGAGGTTTCATGTCCATCTAAAAAATCTCGGGCTCACATATTGTCCACCCAACACTCTTTGGTCAGCTCTCGTATCTCCCCCTTGACACATTTCCTCAAATACCAGATTTTATTATAAATGGCAGCATCAGTTGAACACTCAAATGCACGTGCTTTTCTTCCAGTTTTTCGCCCCAACCCTTCATGCCCACATCACCATATCAATATGGGTTCCTTGACTTATACCCTTGGTCCCCTAATAAAATAAAACCACGAACTCATAGCTACCCCCTTTCACACTATTCAGAATAGCGCCCAGTTTTTTAGTGCACTATTCCTTGATAAGACTGCACTTGAAGCTTCAGCTTTTCCGGATAATTCACAGGTTATGGAGCCAAGCCAAGGGAACGGGAGATTATATGCAGACATGCCTAATCTGAACAATTGCCTGAGAATATCACACATCCTCGACACAAGCAACTTCTTCCATATAGCATTAGAAGATGAGCTATTCCATTCCGAAGGATCTGATGTGGATAGTCTGATTAAAACGTCTAATCATAGAACAACTAAAAAACAAATGGATGTAAATCTTCTTCAGTTTCTATAGCTTCCTAAATCACATGAGAATGCATAATCAAACAAGGAAGTGACGTTCATACCAATGGGAAGTTCTAAAGTAATCTCCAGTATTCAAACACCACGTCAGATAGTGACCTGATTGTTCAGCACAACTGCATCTCTCCATACAAAAACATGACAACACCTTACTCATAAAGCAGGGTCGATGAATGTAGCAGGTGCAAGCTGGATGATCGTCGCAAGCCAATGATTTGTAGCATGCCTTCCTCAACACGCATCCGTCCCTTATCCTCGAAAGATAAGTTCTCCCTCTCAACTGCATGATCCCTTAATTTGTGTTGCATCCCCTTCCTCGTTCTTGCTGCTCCTTTCAGTGTTAAGCCGGATGTCATCATCCATCAACGGAGAAGGTGGCCAAGTACATCATATGTTGCGAGTAGATCCTTAATCCTCTACCCGTGCACACATCTGTAGCGCTGTTACCACTGACTCAAGAGTCCAACAGCTCGTTCAACCACCTTGTTCTCTTTGACCTTGCTTAATTGAAATGAACTCTTCTTGCAGAACCCCATGTCCTTCTCGATAGAGGGAAGTGCATAAATCAACTATGAAATTGTGTGGCTCATTCGTGTACCTCCCTTCTAGCCACCCATACTTGCTACAGATAGTGTCCACTTTGAGCTTCCAAGTAATGCTTTGGTATATTGCGTACTGTACTCAAGTATTGAATGTCCTTGCGGTTTATTGATTTCATGGAATCTTTGCCGCGTTCAGGTGGATGAAGGCCTGGAAGACTTGCCCAGGGCCTCCAGGCATGACAATATAATTTCTCCCAGTCACCCTCCCCATGGCAATGCATGCTTGAGACTAGCCTTAAGGTATCGAAGGGCTCCTCAGATCATTTTTATTAGATACTGTCATGTTGTTGAAGCTACTCATTGTAATGTCCCCATAAAAACCTTCTTGGCCTTCATGGTTGAGGTAAGCTGAGATAGTATCACTGTCTAGTTCGATTCTAGATCATAGACCAGATCATGCCAGCACATGTGCATACAATTCCTTATGTTCCTTGATTATCAGAGTGCCGATTCTGACTCTAGTCCCTGGTGAGGCTACCGAGCACCGTCTCACCTCAGTAGCTATGACTTATGGAACAAACGTTGATAGTACAAAAGCAACTCGGTCTTCTATATGCTTCTCGTAAATTTGACATAATCCTGTGGCCTGAACGTTGCTCTTGCTCGAGTTCTTCTTGCATCAGAGCATGTCCTGCTCATCCTTGATCTAGTGAGGGAGATAGCAACGGCTTCTGAAACAGTGCCGTAAGCTCCCTGATTCCGTGCTCTATGGTGGACTTACCCTCGTGACCCAAAAACGTTACTTCTTCTGGAAAATCGATGTTAGTTGGGCCCTTTATCGGTATTTTCTCGAGCCCACTATCTTCAGTGGACCACCTTTTACAGATAATCTCAGTACCTGAGCATTCTTGGGGCACATTTATCTTCAATAATCAAGGGTTCTGATCTCTTTAGTCCTCCTCCTTATCCTTTCTGGCCATTAGAGCAGAAAAGAAACTCCACCTTCGACACTTGTGCTAGCTCCCACAGTAAACACGAAAGAATGAGAATGCTCACATGTTATTTTCCATCCAAAAGCCAAAGGAGCACTGAGAGAAACCCTCGACTTCCCCTGTCCCAACTTCTCCTTGCCACCTGGAAGCACAACCCTCTCCCCAAAAACGAAGAGAGAGTCGCCCATGTGCGCATCAAGGATATAGCTCCCTCCTCACAGTTTGGAGGACGACCTAGTACTTCTGACATCGATCTGACACCCCCACGTTCAAAAAAAATTGAAGAAGCCCATCAGCTCCCACGAAGTCAATAAAAACAATTCTGAACATCACGATCTACTGAAAATTTTGCTCCTCGGAAGAGATCCCCACAATCGAGAGAGTGTCCTTGCCCCCAAATATGTGCATTAATGGGACATTTCCCTCGAGGACTGCCAAAAATGAATAATGACTACCCACACATATATGATAAAACTTAGGGCTCAAGTACAGCCAATGGTTTTTGGCATGAGAATCCCATACAGTCCTTTGCCCTGTTTGAGACTGTTAAGATCTTCAACAAGTATCCAAAATCGTAACCACTATAAAAAGGGGTCCAATCCACACTTTCATTCATGACAATGCCAAATGACATGAGCAGTTCACCAAATCTGTTTTCGTCTATGCCTCTCCTCTGACACATGCTCTACGTCACCACATTCAATTGGATTTATCGTTGCCGAGCAACATTTCTCCTTGCAAGACACGTGGAATCAACATGTAATCTAAAAAATGGAGCACAAAAAAATCAATAATTTTATTAGCTAATAGCAAGTCTACTCATTAAGAGAACAGAAGAAGGTATGATCTACATCTGTATTTATGTAGATGACATTATAATCACAGGTACCTCAGATGAAGGAATCAAGGAGGTAAAAATATTGCTTGAAAAAGAGTTCAAGATCAGTGATCTAGGAAAGTTATCATATTTTCTTGGTATGGAAGTTACATATATAGATCATGGTGTATATGTTTCACAAGAAAGGTATCTCCTAAACTTATTGAAGAAGTTTAACATGGAGAATTGCAGAGAAGCTTCAACACCACTTGAAGTAAATCATAAACTTAGCAAATATGATGGTGCAGAGTTTAAAGATATGAGAAAGTATCAATCTTTAGTGGGAAGCCTGATTTATGCTACGCTAACAAGACCATATCTTAGTTATGCAGAAGGAGTTCTCTCACAGTTTATGCATTGTCCGAAGGATCAACATTGGGTTGCAGGACAAAGAGTTCTTAGATATATCAAAAGAACTATAAAGGAAGGATTATATTATCCTTTTACATAAGATATAAAGCTGAGAGCATATAGTGACTCAAATTGGGAAGGAAATCAAGATGACAAAAGGTCAACACATGGGTATATGATATACCTAGGAGATAAGCTTGTAAGCTGGTGTTCAAAGAAGCAGCATACAATAGTTTTATCGTCAATAGAAGCAGAATATAAAGGACTTGTAGAAGCAGCGAAAGAAGTGATATGGATGCAGACCTTGTTCAAAAGCATGGGTATTGATCAAGGTATACCTATCATACTTGGAGATAATATGAGTTCGTTGTATCTTGCAGCAAATCCAGTATTTCATGCAATAACAAAGCACATAGAGATTCAATATCATTTCCTAAGGGAAAAGGTAATGGAGAAGGAGATTGAAATAGTATTCACTCCTACAAAAGATTAGATTGCAGATATTCTAGATATTCTGACAAAGAGCTTAGATGGAGTAAAGATAAGCAGATTCAAAGAAATGGCAGGTATAAAAGAAAAGAAGAATATATGAAAGATCAGAGAATGCAAATTAGTGATTGAGGGGGAGCTATTGAAGAATCACTCATAAATTTGACATACAGGCAGACATAAAGACGAAGAAAGACAAAGAGAAACAGATACAAAACATTCAAAAAATGAAGCCTTAGTGAAGGGACAAATTCACACCTGTAATATATGGTGTAGAAACTTCCAGAATTACGAGTTTGAATCTCGGATCAAAATGTATATAAGAGAGAGCATAGAACCGGAATATATAGGTGAGAAGAGAGAGAGAGAGTTAAGAGCGTATAAAATATATAATATATAAGTGAGATATAGAAGACGCCAGAGATTGCGTATGTAGAGATGAATAATACAGCCTGAACTGTTGGGTATTCATCTGAGAGAGATGGTAAGGAATAACTACTCAGAGTAGGAGAGTTTTCCATAGCTATGAGCAAAGTGAGGCCAAGCTATTTTTGTACACATCTTCTCTAATAGAAAACACATGTTCATGTGGAAAGATCTGAGCGCGTTATTCTTGTGTGAAGAAATCTAAGTGATTTCATGTTACTGTGAAAGTTAGTTAACAGTTACAGTTTTCTCAGTAAACATTTTCCGGTACTTGTACAAGTTAGATCTTGCAACATAGTGTAAAGTTTTTCATGAGAGATAGCTCATCTTGAAGCTAGTAGTCTCAACTATAAGTTGACTAAAAGATTTTTGTGAAACGGACATGTACACACAGTACTAAGTCTGACCGTAAAGAACTGATGAAGTTTTTTCTCAAACTTCAGATAGAGTTCATTCAGTGAAGGAAGCTCAGGTATTACTTCTTTACTTCATTTACAAATATTTGAAGTAACCACAAACAGATTTGCAGTTGATTCCGGTAAGATTACGGTGACAGTCTGGTAACATTCCGGTGAAGTTCTGGTGATGTTTCAGTGAGTTCAAAACACAGTTTTGACACGGTTAAGTGATGGAAAGATTATCTAGTAACTGTAAGCAAATACAGCAGTGTAAAGTTTGAAGTAAATCAGTTCAGAATTAAAACTTGAAGAGAATGCGAAGCTTTCTGTAAAGTGATTTTTCGAAGTTCACTAAAACAGTAGTAAAGTTTTCAGGTTGCTAAGCTACTGATGATTATAGAGGTGTTATAATATCACTCTAGCTTAGTTCTTGTTGTGACACGGCAAAATTCTGCAGCTTAGTTTTTCAAACTTCTTGTCGTGTCGACATCAACACCTTAAGGTTGGGTTGATCACAGCGAGCTCCCAGGGCGTGCTCCGAAGGGATTGGCAACGAAGATGTGAGTAATAAAGCCCATTGATCTGCTGCAAATTCATCTGCATAATTATTGATTGCGCTTCGGTTCTACACATACGACTTATACACCGATCACTGCTGCAAAAGCACGTTTTAGAAGTCTCACAATTATTATCTGAATTGCTGAGAAAATCTGATGCATTTTTTTTGCTGGAAAACAGACGGAATTTTAGCTGATGAAGGCAATATTGATTCACTCGATAAACATTTAAATTTAGAATTAGTGACGCTCTATCATTAACAGATGAGAAAAATTTTCGCTGCATGGTTTTATTTGTGTCTTCTTGCTGAATGGGTTTTATGTTCAATTCTCGCTGAGACAAAAAGATGAGATTTGACTTTTTGATTTAATATCATTGTCGAACCTTATTAGAATTTCACGGTAGTTTGCGGTAATATACGAAAATTTGCCATCTATTTTCATGAAAATAGAATGTTTATCAAAGTATTCATGGATACATGTTTGACTCATAACACTTGCTAAAAATTCCGATTCAGCAAGGCTTCTCTTTACAATTGATTGAAGAAAATTAACTTTCAACTTTGAAGCTTATGCTCATTCATTGCACCAATTATATATACACCTTTCAAGACAGAAGACATATTTCCAATTTTACATTCCATGATTATAAAAATAACTAATCAAGCTTGATGAAAAGATCACGTAATTGATGTGCTTTGAAAATTTATCTAATCCATTGTTTTGAAGTTCTTTCTTATGTTTTTGAGATGCAATGGATATGATGAATTGTTTTGCAATTAGCAACTAATATTCTTGTTACTTTTAAATTGTTTTTTTTTGTGTCTTTTTCTAATTGCCAAAACTTATGAAAGTAAAGTTACCCTATTTGAATGAGAATGCGAATTTGTCTATGTCTTTGAGCATCCACTATACTTGAGCTTGCTCCAAGCACCCGGCATGCGTCGTAATTCCAGCGGTTGGCTTGATCCACCAGCCGTTGCCTTTGCGCGTCGACAAACGTGATCATAAAGATCTCCGGACCCATGAAAGTAGTTCTTCATTGCCTTAACCACTTGAGAGGGTCTAAGGGTTCTTGGGTGCTTTCGGAATCTAGGCAATGGAAAATCATGTTCATCTCTTTGATGCCTATGTACTCTATGCCTCTCCCTTTCAGGTCTTTCATTTTCAAATCCTGATCGGTCTCTACCCGCGGTATGTGCAAAGCTTACCTCAGGTCCCTCTTTGATTCTTTCCCTCTGGGTTTCATGAGCCTAGGATGATCCTGCTCCTTGTACTATGCTTTTGTTGTCTTGAGGGATCCAATCTGGAGTGATTACTCTAGTCAAGGCTAACTTACCTCTGGGAGTCTTGGGTTCTCATCCTAGGTCTCCTTGCTCTAGGTCTCCTATGTCATTTTCAAGAATGATATTTCCAAATTCACATGTCCTGTCTGGTATGCTCGTCACTACATACATGGTTCCTTCCTTATCAATGTATGTCCCCTCTTCGAACTCGACCACTGGGTGTTCAAGTCCAAAAGGTTGATCTAGATTTTTGAGTTGGACCACTGATCGCCTCAGGGATTCATGATACACGATACTTGGGAAGTATCGCAATACACACTTAGGTGATACACGATACGCGATACTCGACCCGATGATACATGATACATGATACATGATAGTTGGGTCAGTCATGATACATGATACTTATGAAGTATCACGATACACAACCCAGCGATACGCGATACCAGATGGTTGTGATACATGATACTCAACCCGACGATACACGATACACGTGAGGTATCGCGATACATGGGGAGACAATACACGATACTCAACAAATATCGTGATACATGGGAGTTTTGATATCGTGATACCTGAACTCAGCTAGACATGATACTTGGAGTTTTTGAAGTCCAAATTCAAAATTTTTTGCAAATATGTGTACCTTCTGTCCTCCTTTTCACCCCTATATGCCTGTAGATGCAAAATCTCCCTCCAAACCTACGATACCACACTCATGATACTTGGCGCAGGTTGTGTCATGTTCGAGACTGGTCACTCTGTTTTTTGGATATTTTGGTAGTATTTCTTCAACATTTCCACTTTGCATCCCCTCTAGGCTTCTTGATCATAACCACACATGAAAAACGAGATGAATGTACAATCGAAAATGAAAAAAATCTGAGATGATGGAAATGGGAGAAGATGATGATGATGATGAAGAAAAAACTCAGAAGCTGAATATAAAATGCTGATTTTTAACCTTCGAACGTCGCTACTCTACGTCTTTCTATCACATGCTCGTCCTCCAAGCTCTCTCCCTGGCATCGGTGCCAAATTTGGTGTCACTCTAGCACAATGGTAAGTACCAACATGAGGAGATTCACCTCATAAATATCAATCTGCGGAGACGTGAGGACTAGTACGAAGACTATAAGCAAGTGATGGCACAAGTGCATGACTAAAAGCACACAAGCATGCACACACATACACACACATATGCACAAGTAAGAGCAAAGAGTGGAACAATGGAAGGACTTCGATTACAAAAGAGTTCTCTTACAAAAGCTCAAATCCACAAACTAATCCCAAAAATGAGATCTCCAGCCCTTTTTATAGTTTTTTTGAGTGGTTTTGGCCCTGTCTAGACTTAGTGTCTGCCCTAGTTAAAAATTAGGTTCCAAGAATTATTTGGGGGCTCAAATGGAGTCTAAAAATTATGAAAATTGGTATGATGATACTCCTAATACTCCTCAAGCTTGAGGACTCCTTGGTTTGAACAAAATGGAGTTGCAAAAATGTGAAATGGTATTTACAATGGTTTTTAGTGATAAAAATCACTATTTTCATAGGGGTTTCTTTGGAAAATTTGACATGTGCTTCTTGGATCTCCCTATATGCTCCTTCTTCTTGTGTTTCCACTTCTTTGATCTTGCACCTTCTGCTTGACCTTGATTGCCAACACCTTGGTATCTTGAACCTTGCCTTTTGGCTTCTTGGCCACTAGCCTATGGAATTGCCTTGCTCTCAACCTTGGACTCTTGAACCTAGCTCACACCCATGCAAGGTATCTTGGATCCTCAATCTATATCTTCCATTAGAACTCTTAATTTGAGAGCTTTCCAATGATATCTTACACGTCTAAATTCAAGCTACGAATTGGGAGATACACTCTAATCTTTGATGGGCTCATCTTTGAAAGCAATGCGCCCGCCTTCCATCCACTTGCCCAAGCTTACGTCTTAGGCTCTGATAACAATTGTAGAATTGAACTCGTGACCCACCAGGTAGGAGTATGATGGGATAAACACTTGTTGCAAAAGCCATGGTTGAGGATTACTTCCTAATCCTCTGTCTTAAGGTGTGGTTCAACCATCTCCTTCCCATCATATCTTGAGTCTAACATTGAGATTCCATTTATTGGCTTCTGCTACCTCCATTGAATTAACACATCTTTAACATGGTTCTTCCATAGAGCAAATTTTATGCCATCAAATTCCCAAATCTCCAAATGTTCTTTGACCTGCAAGTTATAACATCTCTTGGGAACACTGGCACTAGACGATCCACTAGATGTGTCTGAGATCTCCGATGCCATGATGATAGAGAATTGATTAGAGTGATAATGGAGCTAGAATAGTCCAAACACCACTAAGGCTCAAAAAGGGATGACCAAGTGTCAGATTTTGGAAAAAATTCAATTGAGCCTCATGAGAAAAATGGATCAATGAACAAAAATGACCAACCAAAAAGATTGTGTGAAAATGTATGTGCTCACACCATTAAGTGTGTCAAGGAGTAAAAACAACCACTATATAGTCGAAAAAAACTAAAATCTGGAAAAATTTTACCAAATTCTCCTCCGCAAAATGAGCACATGAGGAATGTCAAAAACTCATAAAAGTGTGAGTACTAACATGTAAACATATATAGTTAATCACTGACCCCACTATTACTTAATTGAAAGAATCCAACTAGGCTTATCGTGCACTTATGAACAACTAGCATCCATCTCCTATGGTGAGGTTGGGTAAGTCTTCCACTTGCATCTTTGAAGAGATCCCAAAAATTTGGGTCTCTCTCAGTTAAGAAAACTTCACCACAACCCCCTTTATCAACATCAATGGCTTCATGCAAAAACGTAGCCACTATATCAATGACCACATGGATGCACATAAGAAGTATCTATAGAAGCATACATTGTGTGTATGTGCTTAGTATATGCAATAAAATGGAACTCAAAGGCTGAATTTACAGACCAAACACTATCCAAAAACACCAACAAGTGTTTATCCACTCCGTTATTTAGACCCAAAAAACATGCATAAATTTGCAATGGCTGCTTCCACCACAACTAAAAGCCTTCGAAGAAACCTATAAGAAGACTCAAAAGCTGAAAATTTAGAGATAAATCCAAATTTATACTACCAAGGAGACAAAAAATTAAGTGCCTCTAGCTCCAAGAATGGTCCTTGGACCAATCTTTCCACCTGTAGTCGAAACTATCCCTAAATTGCAAAATCAACTTCTAATTTTCCTCAATTTTGTATGCAAATAAATTGTCAAAAAATCGATGCAAAGAGCTTAAGAATAAACTTTGAAGGCTCGAAAATAATATTAGCCTTAAGTATCTTCACTTTTACGAGCACCAAGCAATGAGGGCTTAGTGGTAGGAAAATCTATTGTTAAGCCATCCTTATGGAAACACTACTAGAATGGGTGACCTCCATAGGAGTGCTAGTACTTTGTCTTCCTTGATCATTGAAGTGCTTTCTTGCTTGTAGCCAATGGTGAATTTGGTGACTCTAATGACAAGGTATGCCAAGGTCTATGCCTTGGTCACTAGCTTAGTCATAAACCTTAGAGGAAGCTACAGGTGGGGGGATGGGTGCTCACTTCGCTTGCACAACAACAGAAAAAAAAATATTCTAACAATTCTGATATCAGTGAAGTGGTGCAATGGTGATGCACCACCATGGATTCCTCTTCATGAGAGCTCCACAATGATACCCTTGCAATACAAAATTGAGCTTCAAACACTGCACACAGTTCTCTGCATGAGATGGTAGAATATGTAGAAATCATATTATAGAACATATACAAAAGTTTTTGGTGGCCATTTGGCCTTTCACATAGGCACTAATAGTAACAATATTCAGAGAAAGTAGATAGGAAAGAGAGCTCTCACACACAAGGAGAGGAGCACATAAGATTGAGTCAAGGGAGAACGCTCTTCTTCTACTTCTTCTATTGCATAAACAAAATATACAAGAATGACCTAATACAACAATACAACCAACACAAAATATAAAGCATAGTTCATAAAGAAAACCCTAATGTTTGCAAATGAGTGGTTTGGCAAGAAACAAATGTGCCATCGTCACTCTTGATAGAAAAATTTGGTGAAGCTCATTGAAAGTATCCTTGATAATATATCAGAATAACCACCACACATGTCAAAGAAACTAAAAGTGGTATGTTTCACACAATCATCACATGTTGAGCTTGATATCTCAACAAATGGTATGCCAAACATGGAAGAACCTACATGGAAAATCTTCCAAGTTCATGAGTGGGAAACTAAAAAGGATTGGGCTAGTGTGCATAGCATTAAGTCCCATTATAACATTCAATTTGAAACTCCCATCCACATCAAGAAATACTAGGTGGAGGAATGAAAGGTGATTACTTTATCACCTAAGAGAAGAAAAACCAAAGGCAAGAATTATGACAATAGGAGAAAGTGGTCATTGCGATTGAGGATAAATAGGAGAGATGCTCATATATTGCTAATGATTTGTCTAGTTTTGAGGAAGAAGACCACATTCAACTCTTATGAGATCATAAAGATGTCTTTGATAGGGTGTACAACGAGCTAAAAGTTTTTGATATAGACATATGTTCATATCAAATAGAAGGGATATAAATTTTGGCAACCAACCTCATTTATGAAATTCAACACACAGAATGGATCCCATCTATGGTGGTACTGGCTACAAAGAATGGAAAGCTTAGAGTTTGCGTTAACCTAAAGAAATTCAATGCTACCACTATATGCTATCCACTTCTCATTGTAGACCATTTGTTAGAAAGGGTAACTAACAAGGAATTTTATAGCTTCCTATATGTATTGTCTTCTTACAATCATGTGAAAATAACTATAGAAGATCAACACAAAACTACCTTTGTGGAGAAATGTGGCACCTATGCCATTTATCTTACACATCCTCTAGCCACATTCCAACAACTCAAGTTCAATGACTTCCAAGGAATTCCTTTGGAAATTCTTGGAGGGAAACTTATGTGCATATTCCAATATGAACCAATAGATCATGTATCATACCTAAGAAAATCTTCAACAAATACCACTTGCACAAAGTGTGATTAAATCAAGAATAATGTGTATTCATGGTGCGCTAAGGCAAGATCCTTGGGCACATAATTTCTAAGAATGCCATATCAATAGACAATGATAAGATAAAAGCAATTGTAGAAATCCATAAATCCATACAATGCAAAAGAATTCAAGCTTTTATGGACATTGTGGTTATTGTTCATATCTATTGTTGGAGCAAAGCAATCCCTAATTGGTGATTATGAAGAACTTGAAGTAAGTTAGAAAACAAAATGAAGGCAAAGAAGTCATTGAAGAAAGTAAAGAGATCTCAGAAATATAGCTTGTATACATATGTACATTATTAGTTGAGAATTCTTGTACAATGGATATAGATGATCCTTAGGATGATAAGGAATAATGTAATACACAAGATGAGTCTAGAATCATATGTATATAAGTCAATAATCTAAAGAAATAGGAGAGAGAGTCATTAGAAGCTAAGTGTCCATGAGATAGATGTGTAGAGAGTCATCTTACTGAGTTAGCGTCGAGTATTTCTCTGATTTCTCTCAACTTGATCATGTTGATCACGAAATATTTTGTACACATCTAATCTAGAAGCTAATCAAGCTATGTTCAAAGTTTCATGATCTCATTCCTTTGAGGTTTTGTGTATGGTCCATAGGAACATGTATATGTAAAATCTGCTGATAGATCTTTCAGAGTAGCGCATTTTTTGTGACAATGTTTTGCTTGGATCTCTGTGCATAGTGTAAATTGTTTGATGACTGAGCATTCAAAATCTAAGTTAGAAGGTAAGGAATCTATGGCTAAAAGAATTTAGCAAAATGGGACTTGTGTTGTGAGAAATCAACCTTAGAAGTTGACTATGTCAAAGTCGCTTGTTCAGGAGGATAATTTCTGACATACCTTTGATCTTAATGATGAAATCAAAGTTTTAATGATTTCTTTGAAGGTCTAATGGATGATATGATTGTGAAAAGGTAGCCTGGAGGTATGTATATCATTAGATTGAAGAAATTTGAAGATATGTGTAGGTAATGAAGTTAATCTCTGAAGTAGACTTCTTGAAGAAGAAGAAACTTCACTCAGAGAAGTGATAGTGAATGATTTGGTATATCAAGGTAACATTTGTGTAAAGTTTGGTCTATGATTGGTATAGAGGTGTTCTTAAATCAATATAGATCAAGCCTTTGGAGATTAAGAGGTCTCGAACAGTGGTATCAGAGCAAGAGGTGCAATATAAAGTGAAGAAAGAGCATTTGAAGTCCCGACTATTACAAACATTGGAGTTTCTTCAAATTGAAGGTGGACAAGATCAAAATTTTGAAGACAACCTGAAGAAGTGAAGATTGAGCTCGAAAGGATATGAAAGACTAAAACTTTACATTAAAGTTACAAAGTATATTCATTCACCCTAAAATTTATAGAAGACAAAGATACAAGATGGGAGAAAGCTTGCAGATTGATAAGCTAGATAGGGAGAACTATCCAGCTTGGTCCATGAGGATGGAGGCACACCTCATGAGCAAATACTTGATGGCATTCATCATAGGAGAAGAAGAAAAGCCGGAGTTTGAAGATCCTAGTGTTTTAACTAGAGAAGAGCTTGCAGATTTGAAGAATTGGATGAAGAAGGATGCTCAAGCTAGGAGCATCATTTACATGGCTGTAAATGATTATCTTCTACCTCATATTAGAGGATTAGAAAGTGCAACAGATGTATGGAATGCTTTGGAAGAGCATTTTCAGAATACAACCAAGTCAAGGAAGTCATCATTATGGTCTGAGTTCACAACCTTCAAGAAGAAGAGTTCACAATCAATTTCTGATTATCTGTAAAGAATGAAGGATATTGCAGATAGCTTGGGAGCAGTAGATGAAGATATTGAAGAGGATAAGTTGGTAAGACAAATACTTAAAGGTCTGAGAGGAGATGAGAAATGGAAACATTTCATATTGTCCATAGAGTTGTCATTAGATCACTTTACTCCTGATCTTAATCAATTGCTAGGACACATGCTAACTTTTGAGCAGGACATTAAGGGAGATAATGATAGGAGTGCAAGTCAAGCTATGTACTCCAAGGATAAGAAAAAGAATGGTAAAGGAAAGTAGTCAAATAATGATGAAGGATCTTCAAACCAAGTTAATTTCACAAGAGGGAAGATGAATTCAAGAGGTAAAGGAAGAGGAGGTAAGAATAAAGATAATGTTAAAACTTGTTGGATTTGTGGCAGAACAAATCATTTGGCAAATGATTGTTGGTATAACAATCAAAATGGTGGAAGTCATAATCAGAGTTTCAATCAAAGAGGTAGAGGAGGCAGAAATCAAAGAGGTAACTTCAGAGGAAGAGGTGGTAGGACCTCATATGCTAGAGGAGGTGGAAGAAGCTTTCAACCTCAGTCCTATAATAACAACTATTATAATTATGCATCAGATCAGAAGGATGACATGACTCTCATTTTGAATGAAACACATGAAGCAATAGGAGAAGATCAAAGGGTATTCTATATTGACTTAGGATGTAGCAATCATCTGAGTGGCAATATATCATTGATCACTGAAATGGAAGCAAAGGTGAGTGGACATACAATTCAAACAGGAGATAACACAAAGAATAAAGTGGAAAGCATTGGATCAGTGAAGACAAAGAGTGGAAGCACACTCTTAAGCAAGGTACTTTATGTTCCTACTATTCCTAAAAACTTGACAAGTGTAGGACAAATTGTGGAGAAAGGATATGAAGTCATATTCACAAATAATGGTGTTTATGTGCAAGATCCAAATCAGGGATATAGAAGTATTAGTATAGGTCAAAAGGAAGGAAGGCTTTTTACTCTCAAGGTCCAAGGTAATGTGGGACATGCATTGTTTACTTATGGAAGTCAAAAGATGTCTGAGTTCGACCTATGGCATAACAGGTTAGGTCATTTTAATGAGAGAGCAATAAAAGAAATGTCAAAGAATGATGTAGTGCTTGGATTGCCAAATGTTGAAGGTCAACACATGGTATACAAGTGTGAATCATGTCAATTAGGTAAAGCTCACAGAAGTTCATACAATAAACCAAGATACAAGTATTCAAATATGCTTGAGTTGGTTCATACAGATGTGTGGGGTCCTTCAAGGGACTATAGCATAAATGGATCCAGATATTATGTATTGTTTGTTGATGATGCAACAAGATGGATTACACTTTATGTAATCAATGACAAATCAGAAGTGTTCAAGACATTCAAGCATTATCATGCTTATGCAGAAAGGATTACAGGACAAAAGCTCAAGAGGTTGAGATCTGATGGAGGGGGAGAATATTTTTCTAAAGAGTTTGATGATTATTTGCGGAATGCAGGTATAAAAAGAGAACTTGCAGGTACTCCCCTCAACAAAATGGAGTTGCAGAAAGAGGAAATAGAACTCTTGTAGAGTTTGCAAGATCAATGATGAAAGAGAAGAATTGCCCAAACTACTTATGGGCACAAGCTATCAACACTGCAACATATCTTGTGAATAGGTTACCTTGCAAAGCTTTGGATGGTAGAACACCTTATGAAGCATGGTGGGGTAAGAAACCTACTCTTGATCATTGTAAGGTATTTCGATGTTTGGCATATGCTTATGTTCCTTCACAATTAAGACATAAGCTAGAACCCAAAGCAGAGAAGTATGTGTTTATTGGGTATGATGATAGACATATGGGTTACATATTGTGGAGTCCATCTACAAAGCAATTTCTTGTTACAAAGTATGTTACATTTGATGAGAAAAGCTCATGGTATACATGGTCAAGTAATGATCATACAGATTTTGAAGAAATACAAAGGAAAGGGAAGACAAAAGTAAAGGTGTATGAAGAAGATATTGATGATGATAACTGTAAAAGTAAATTGCAGGATAATGATGAAGATAGGCCAAGATTTGATCCAGAATCAAATGTGGCTGAGACTTCAAGAAGTGTAGAGGTCAGAAGATCTTTGAGAGAAAGAAAAGAACCTATCAGGTATAGTTATGATACATCTCTCTTAACAAAAAAATATTATGCTTATATTGTGAAGACAAAAGAAGATCCAACCACATATGAAGAAGTTAAAGGAAAGCAAAATTGGGAGAAGGCAATGCAAGAAGAGTATGATGCTCTACTTGAGAATGAGACATGGGAATGGGTTCCAAGACCAAAGAATCAGAAGGTAATTGGATGTAAGTGGGTGTATAAGACAAAGAGATTTGCAAATGGTGAGGTGTCTAGATACAAAGCTAGACTTGTGGTTAAAGGTTATGCCCAAACTTATGGGGTAGATTATGTTGAAACCTTCAGTCCAGTTGCTAAGATTTCTACAATCAGAACTCTAATTGCTATTGCTGCTTGTAAAGGATGAAAGTTGTCACAATTAGATGTGAAGAATGCATTTCTGAATGGATATATTGCAGATGAGATGTACATGGAGCAACCAGAGGGTTTCATAGATTCAATGGGATCAGATTATGTATTTAAGCTCAAGAGAGCTTTGTATGGTTTGAAGCAAGTCCCAAGAGCATGGAATTATAGGCTTGTTAAGTTCTTGAATGAATGTGGATATCAAGCTTCAAAAGCAGATAGTAGCTTGCTAGTGAAGGCAAGTGAAGATGGGTTCATATATATGTGTATTTATGTTGATGATATTATTGTTACAAGTACAGATGCTTAAGGAATCAAGGAGCTTAAGAAGCAAATAGAGAAGGAATTTAAGATATGTGATTTGAGAAACTTGTCTTATTTCTTAGGAATGCAGATTATGTATACTCAACATGGAGTATATGTTACACAAGAGAGATACTTGAAGAATCTTTTTGTCAAGTTCAGCATGGAAGATTGCAAGCCTTCAACCACACCATTGGAGGTAAATCATAAGTTGAGTGATATGGAGGAGAATAATTTAAAGATATGAAGAAATCAGAGTTTGGTAGGTAGTTTGATCTATGCTACCTTGACAAGACCAGACTTATCATATGCAATTGGTGTCTTATCACAATTTATGCATTCTCCAAAGAAAACTCATTGAATTGCAGCTCAAAGGGTACTCAGATATATCAAGGGAACCGTAAGTGAAGGTTTGTCTTATGGTTCTACTTCTGACACAAGAATCAAAGTGTTTAGTGATGTAGATTCGACAGGTAATTCAGATGATAGAAGGTCTACTCACTACAAGGAATACGGGCGTGTAGCGACGGTTAACGCGATAGAATTTCGTCGCTATAAAATTGCAACTTGCGTCGGAATTACCGTCGAGCGCGGACCGTCGATTATACGACGCAAAAAACGACGGTATTTGCGACGCTTCCGCCTAACGTCGCTTAAACGACGCTTGTCAAAGGCGTCGCTTAAGCGACGTTTTTTTTGCGTCGCATAAGCGACGGTCCACACCGTCGTATAAGCGACGGTGCGGACCGTCGTATACGCGACGCTAAGCAAATGTCGCTTATACGACGACGCGTTGCATCGCTTATACGACGATCTGTTGACGGACAAAAATTAAAACGTTGGAGGCTCTGCAATCGGCATTTTCACGCATCCGATCGAAGAGCTCTCCAACGTTCGCAATTGCGCTGCGCTTACGAGCTGAAGCAAGTATATGCAGAATTGTTGTTTTGCTTAAGCTCTCTGTTATTGTCTCCCTCTGTCTTTGTTTCTCTCTTTCTACATCTTTCTCTCTTTGAATTTTCTCTCTCTCTCTAGATCTCTCTCTCTAGATCTCTCTCTCTCTCTCTAGATCTCACTCTCTCTCTCTCTCTAGATCTCTCTCTCTCTCTCTCTCTCTCTCTCTCTCTTCTCTCTCTTTATTGCAGGTTATTCAAGAAGCTAACCAAGCAAAAACTATGGATCACAATTGTAAGTACAATGTCTATTATTTGTAGATCATTTGAATTGTGTTATTTTCATTACATACCATACTCACACTTATTGATATGCACTCATACACTTATACATGATGAAGAAGCACACACACATGCATATACCTACATATACACATATACATGCACATACACACACATACACATAGAGTTATACATATACACACACATACACAAGAACATGCACATATTGATACATACATATACACTTATACATGCACATGCATATACATACATATACACACACATACACATGCACATATACACATATACATGCACATACACACACATACACATAGAGTTATACATATACATGCATATACATATACACACATACACATGCACATGCACATACTCATACACACATATACACTTATACATGCACATGCACATACATACATATACACACACATACACATGCACATACATACATATACACACACATACATATACACTTAGGTACACACATATGAATGAATTATATAATTAAACTATTAAAACACATGCTTAATATAAACAATAATAACAATCAATAGAACAAAACTCTTCATTACTTAATACCATACACACAATTCAAAACATGACTGAAATGAAAAATATATAGATAAATATATATATATATATCAATGTAAATACATATAATCCAATGTCATAATCAACTAAAATCCTAATCATCATCATCATGATCATCATCATCATCAGCAATATCATGACCATCCTGATCTTCCTCATCCTCATCCTCATGATCACCCTGTGACGATCGAGATCGTCCCTCCTGTGTCTGTCTCTCCACCTCATCCATATTTGTCTCCCCATAATACTCCTGTATTACATATAACAAACATAAATCAATAAAATAATTAAAACATTCATAACAACAAAATAATTATATAAAATTTAAAAATACTCACAAAGGCATCAGGATGATCTTGTATATACTCGTTCAAACGCCGATATCCAAAATGTGTAGCATACTCGATCTCGTGTTTCCTAGGATATCGGCCATAATCCTTTCGCTGCAATGAAACAAATAAAAAACATTAGTTGCTTGCATTTTAACTAAAATAAAAAATATACTCACAATTGTTGGTGCATATCAAGCCTTCACACATTGGCTTAGACTCATGGAAGACTAGCTTGGACAAAGCTTTATCAAGGCTTCACTTGAAGCAAGGTTCATATGAACACATGCTTAGATGTTCTTACTTTTTACCCCTTTGTAAAAGACCATATGACTTGGCATTTATATGTAATCACTTCAGTCACTTACCTACTTCATTAGTCGTGGAAAAGGGAATGATTTAGTGGAGATAATATCTCCCTACTTTTAGTAGAGATATTCTAGGGAGCCTAAGTTTGAATTTGAAATTCAAATTAACCTTCAACTCCTATAAAAACTACAAGCAAAAAAAGTCGCGAGTGTCCATCATCAATCCCGAGGCTATTCTGTACCATTCATTGAGTGTGTAAGGCCTACTCCATAGCTTGCACCTCTGAGTACCATTGTGCTATGTCTATCATGCCAATGGGAATGTACATTCATATGATATAATACTTACATTCATCATCTCTGTTTTGTCTGAGTCTCCTACTCCAAGTCTGTCAACTTCCAAGGAGCATTTCTCAGTGCTCACTGAACCAAATCAAGAGTTCAATAGCTCATTGGAACCAGCTCAATGTCTTCTACACGCATACAAAATCTCAGAAGATTTCATTCAGCCATTTGGGAGAAATCGCGCTCGAAGCAGTCACTGATCTATCTCTGCAACTCTCCTAAAAAGTCGGGGGTAATCAGAATTTTGCTAAACTTATTTCTCAGTGTATGGTTTATCAATTTGAGTGATTCCACTTGTAATTGGTAGCTTATTAAGGTACTTTAATACTCCCAAAAGGAATTGTTTCAATTGCAAGTGTGCTGGTCACACTGAGCATAACACTGAGCAGGTATCATTACAGAAATAGCAAGTTTTTGAATTTGTGAAGGAACCAAGTTATCTGTTTTGGTTTGATCATTGCACAAACCATTTGCAAAGTACATATATGGTTTCTTGGTATCATTTGAAAGCTCAAGGAGTCTACTAAGCATTCCTGGAATCAAAGGAGGGCTGGTGTGAAGCAGGTATAGCAGCACCAACTCATTTCTTGAGTGCATCCAACCATCACTCCCAACAGTGGTGTCAGAGCAAATAAGGTAAACATGGGTGATGGATTTCCTTCATTCATTGACAAATTGGATAGGAACAACTACCAAGCTTGGTCATTGAGAATGAAGACCTATCTACAAGGAAGGAGCTTGTTTGGATACATATCAGGAGATGAGGAATTACCCTCATTCAAGACTAGAGGACTACCCACAAAGGATGAACATGAAAGACTCAACCAATGGTGTGTAAAGGATGCTTTGGCAAGGTCTTACCTTCTAAACTCTATATCTGACTTTCTTTTACCTCATGTAAGGAATTGTAAGACTTCCCAAGAGACTTGGGAAACCTTGTCAACCTACTTTTCTTCTAACACAAGGGCTAGGAAGAATCAATTGTGGATTGAGTTCACAACCCTTAGGAAGCAGCCCAAGCAACCAGTCTCAGAGTATGTGACAAAGATTAAAGATGTGGCAGACCAACTAGCAAGCATTGGAGAGGAGATTGAAGAGGAGAAAATAGTTAGGCAAGTAACAAATGGACTCAAGGCAGATGATAAGTGGGAAAGTTTCACCACTGCAATGGACCTCTATATGGACATGCATACCCCAGATCTCACAACACTTATGGGCCAACTATTCACACATGAAGCAAAGTTTACAAAGGCAGGAGATCAATCAAAAGGTAACAATCCCTCTGCTCTCTATACTAATAAGAAAGTTAAAGATAAAGGCAAAGGGAAGAAACAAGATGAAGAAGGCTCTACCTCTCAAGCTAATTATGCAGGGAGAGGTACGTCATCTAGAGGAAGAGGCAGAGGAGGTAAGTCAGGTAGGGGGAGACCCTACAACTCATCACCATGCAACATTTGTGGATTGTCTAATCATACCACAGATGAATGCTACAAGAACTACAAGAATCAGAGAGGAAGAGGCTACTCAAGAGGTGGATACTCTCAAGGGAGAGGCAGATTCAACCAACATCAAGGCTACAATGGATACAACAACCAATACAACAACAACTACAACAACAACCACAATGGTAATTACCAAGGTGGATTCAGAAATAGAAGAGACTACAACAATTACACAGAGGAGCAAGATGACTCCCTATTGATCATGAATATGACCTCCAAGGAAGGTACAAATGATGATCATTTATTTTATATTGACTCAGGATGTTCTAACCATGTAGCTGGCAATGTGGCACTACTTTCTGATTTGGAAGAGCCCAAGGGCAAACATCAGGTACAAACAGGTGATGACACTAAACATTCTGTTGTTAAGATTGGAAATGTGAAGACATGTGATGGTAACCAGAACCTATTGAGCAGGGTACTCTATGTACCAACCATCACCAAGAATCTAATGAGTGTTGGCCAGATTGTGGAGAAAGGTTTGCAGGTCAGATTCACACAACATGGAGCATATGTGGAGGACCCAAGACATGGATTCAGAAGGATAGCCAAAGGGGAGAAATCAGGTAGATTGTTTACTTTTGAGCTAGAAGACACCAAGAACATTGCTTTGTATAATTACAAGGATCAGACACTTTCAGAGTTAGAAATATGGCACAAGAGATTAGGGCACATAGGTGAAAGAACCCTAAAGCAAATATGCAGGGATCAATGTGTGCTTGGGATACCTAATGTGTCCAAGCAACACATGATTTACAAGTGTGGATCATGTCAATTTGGTAAGTCTCACAGGTTACCCTATTCAAGGAAAGGTTTCATGCATGAAGACTACCTAGACTTGGTACACACAGATGTTTGGGGACCTAGCAAGGACCCTTCTATCTCAGGTTCAAGGTATTATGTGTCCTTCATTGATGATTATAGCAGGTGGACCATTTTATACTTTATGAAGCATAAAGATGAAGTGTTTAATTGTTTCAAGAGGTATCTTGCACTTGTTGAAAATCAAACAGGAAGAAGCTTGAAGAGGCTAAGGTCAGATGGTGGAGGAGAGTACTTCTCCAATGAGTTTGAAGATTTCTTGCAGGAAAGAGGCATCAAAAGGGAGATTACTACAAGGTACTCACCTGAACAAAATGGGGTAGCTGAAAGAAGGAATAGACTCATAGTAGAAACAGCTAGGTCTATGCTTAATGAGAGAAAGTTACCAAATTATCTTTGGGCAGAGAGTGTATCCACTGCCACCTATCTCATAAACAGGTTGCCATCCAAATCACTTGATGGCATGACACCATATGAAGCTTGGCATGGTAAGAGACCCTCTCTGGATCATTGCAAAATCTTTGGTTGTATAGCATATGTGCATATTCCCTCACAGGTAAGGGGAAAGCTAGATCCCAAGGCTGAAAAATGTATCTTCATTGGTTATGATTTGAACCAAAAGGGATACAGATTCTACAACCCAACAAACAAAGGGTTTAAGGTAAGCAGAGATGTCATCTTTGATGAGAATGACTCTTGGTATGAAAATGAATGCAGGAAGATTAGTCTACCCTATGACATGGAAGAAGATTTTCCAAAGCTCACCAAGGAGGAACCAATTCAGCAAGAAGATTCAAGCTCAGATGAGGATGATACAATAAACCTTGAAGAGTTCAAGGCTTGGAAGTCCAAAGGGAAGATGAAGATGAAGCAACTAGAAGATAAACCAGAATCTTCAACTCAAGCAATGAGGAGATCTCAGAGAGAAAAGAAGAAGCCTATCAGATTTGGGTATGACACATCACTTGTAACTAAACATTCTGTATATCTTGCAAAGGACTTGTTGAATGAAGAACCAGGTACTTATGAAGAAGCAATTACCAAACCAGAATGGAAAGAAGCCATGGATGAAGAGATGGAAGCTCTCAAGGAAAGTGATACTTGGGACTTGGTACCCAAGAAAGACTCTATGAAGGTAATAGGATCCAGATGGATCTACAAACTAAAGAAGAATTCAGATGGAACAATAAGCAGGTACAAAGCTAGGTTGGTAGCCAAGGGTTTTGCACAAACCCAAGGCATTGATTATGAGGAGACATTTTCTCCTGTGGCTAAGATGCCAACTATCAGAATATTGGTGAATGTAGCTGCATCCAAGAATTGGAACATACCAATTAGATGTCAAGAATGCTTTCTTGAATAAATGGATATTTGAAGAAGTCTACATGTCACAACCACCTGGCTATGAAGATAAAAAAAAGGTACATTATGTTTGTAAATTGAAGAAGGCTCTGTATGGTTTAAAGCAGGCACCTAGAGCATGGAATTACAGGTTGACAACCTATCTCCAAGACCAAGGATTTGTGATGAGTAAAGCAGACACTTCTCTATTCATAAAGAGAAGTAGTACAGAGGTAATCTACTTATGTGTTTATGTTGATGACATCATCATTACAGGTAATGATGTCAATGGGATTAGACACATCAAAGGACAGATGATGAAAGAATTCAAGATTAGTGATCTTGGATTATTGAAGTACTTCTTAGGTCTTGAGTTAGTCTACACCAACTCAGGTATATATATCACTCAAAAGAAGTATGTGCAGGATATGGTTAAGAAGTTTGGTTTGCAGGATGCTAAGGTATCTACTACTCCAATGGAGGTCAACCTAAAGCTAAGTGCTCATGAAGGAGAAGAAGTCCAAGACATCACAGGGTATCAAAGTATGGTAGGTAGTTTGAACTATGCTACCTTGACAAGAATTGACATAGCATATGGAGTTAGTGTGCTTAGTCAATTCATGCACAAACCAAGGGTACCTCACCTAGAGGCAGCAAAGAAAATCTTGAAGTATCTGAAGGGAACTCAAAGTCATGGGTTGTACTTTCCATATACATCAGATATTGACATTAAAGTTTACTCAGATGCAGATTGGGCAGGATGCAAGGAGGATAGGAGAAGCACCTCAGGATACATTTGTTTTGCAGGAGATAAGCCTATTTCTTGGTCAGCCAAGAAGCAACCTACAGTGGCATTGTCATCCACTGAAGCAGAGTATAGAGGGCTTGCCAATGCCACTCAAGAAGCTATCTGGTTGAAGCTTCTATATACAGAGTTAGGTCTACACACAAGACCACCAATCATCTTTGGAGACAACACTAGTTCTCTTCACCTTGCAGCTAATCCAATATATCATGCCAGAACCAAACACATAGAGGTTCATTACCACTATGTGAGAGAGAAGTTGCTTAGTAAAGACATTCAATTGACTTATGTGTCTACTAATATGCAATGTGCAGATTTACTTACAAAGGCATTGGATGGAAACAAGTTAAGCAGATTCAAATCCATGATTGGATTGCAGGATGTAATTGAAGATTGAAAGAGAAGACTTAAGCCAAAGTGTTTGGCTTGAGGGGGAGCTGTTGGTGCATATCAAGCCTTCACACATTGGCTTAGACTCATGGAAGACTAGCTTGGACAAAGCTTTATCAAGGCTTCACTTGAAGCAAGGTTCATATGAACACATGCTTAGATGTTCTTACTTTTTACCCCTTTGTAAAAGACCATATGACTTGGCATTTATATGTAATCACTTCAGTCACTTACCTACTTCATTAGTCGTGGAAAAGGGAATGATTTAGTGGAGAGAATATCTCCATACTTTTAGTAGAGATATTCTAGGGAGCCTAAGTTTGAATTTGAAATTCAAATTAACCTTCAACTCCTATAAAAACTACAAGCAAAAAAAGTCGCGAGTGTCCATCATCAATCCCGAGGCTATTCTGTACCATTCATTGAGTGTGTAAGGCCTACTCCATAGCTTGCAACTGTGAGTACCATTGTGCTATGTCTATCATGCCAATGGGAATGTACATTCATATGATATAATACAAATACTTACATTCATCATCTCTGTTTTGTCTGAGTCTCCTACTCCAAGTCTGTCAACTTCCAAGGAGAATTTCTCACTGCTCACTGAACCAAATCAAGAGTTCAATAGCTCATTGGAACCAGCTCAATGTCTTCTACACGCATACAAAATCTCAGAAGATTTCATTCAGCCATTTGGGAGAAATCGCGCTCGAAGCAGTCATTGGTCTATCTCTGCAACTCTCCTAAAAAGTCGGGGGTAATCAGAATTTTGCTAAACTTATTTCTCAGTGTATGGTTTATCAATTTGAGTGATTCCACTTGTAATTGGTAGCTTATTAAGGTACTTTAATACTCCCAAAAGGAATTGTTTCAATTGCAAGTGTGCTGGTCACACTGAGCATAACACTGAGCAGGTATCATTACAGAAATAGCAAGTTTTTGAATTTGTGAAGGAACCAAGTTATCTGTTTTGGTTTGATCATTGCACAAACCATTTGCAAAGTACATATATGGTTTCTTGGTATCATTTGAAAGCTCAAGGAGTCTACTAAGCATTCCTGGAATCAAAGGAGGGCTGGTGTGAAGCAGGTATAGCAGCACCAACTCATTTCTTGAGTGCATCCAACCATCACTCCCAACAACAATAACACATATACTTACAAACGTAGCTACAAAACCATTATGGCCCATTTGGCCTAAGTGCGATGTGTGTCCCGACTCCACTCTCTTCTTTGCAGCAGCTTGTTTATTCAAGGAAAAAAATACATAAATTAAATTAAAAAATTACTAAAATATCTAAAAATTATAAATATAAACTATTAATTTGTGTACCTTCTGCTGAGGAAATGACTCCTGAAGACGTAGATGTCTACAAAAAAACTGCCACGACTCAGGTGGTATGTTAGCTCGCCTCTTATTTTTTTCGACCATACAATATCTCCTATTAATTTAATCTCAAACAGAAAAAAAAGTCAGAATACATACACATATATACACACATATACACATACACATACACATACACATACCCACATACACATATACATGCAAACATATACGCATGCATATATGTATATATATACACATATACATACATATAACATAAACACACATATACATATCCACATATATACGTACACACACATGCATGCATATACACTCATTCATACAAAATACATGCATTTATCCCACAATAATATGTGTTGTGTATATGTGAATATGTGTGTATGTATAAATGTGTATATGTGAATATGTGTGTATGTGTAAATATGTATATGTGAATTTTTTATTTATGTAGATAATCAAATTATTAATATCAAATACCATTATTTGTAGATTCTGATCAATCAGATGGAACTCCACCACCGTCTCCTCATCGTGCAACGACTTTATACTGTAAGTATATGAAATATTTAATTTTAACTATATTTGATGGATACATAACTTATATATTTTTTTTATGTTTCGTATGATGTAGATTCTGATCAATCAGATGGAACTCCACCACCGTCTCCTCATCGTGCAACGACTTTATACTGTAAGTATATGAAATATTTAATTTTAACTATATTTGATGGATACATAACTTATATATATTTTTTATGTTTCTTATGATGTGCAGATTCTGATCAATCAGAGGGTACTCCACCACCTCCTACCCATGCAACGACTTCACATGTGTCCTCCGATAGGAATTATGATGAATTTTACTATCAAGAGCATATTATATGTTGGTGTAACTCTTGTTATATACTTAATTTTATATTTGAAGTTTAATTTTTATTCATTTATGGAATACTAATGAGTTTTATTTATATGTGTAGATTCCAACGTATGATGTTGATGATATTCGTCCACATCATTCACAATTACCAATAAGACCTCATTTATCAGAAGCTTCCATGAGGAGGCTACGCAAAACTAAGCATGTGCAATATGCAAAGTTGAAAGATCTATATTCAAAAGATGATAAAGTACAAGATTTGTGTGACAATGATGAAGATGATGGCATGGCAGATTTTATTGAGGATTGGTATCAAAATGACAGTGAGAGCATGGATATTTCTAAAAATGAGAAATATCTTCGAGAGGAATGTCTAAAGCATGGATATGAAGGAAGTCATTTGACACGACTAAATGCGAGCTTACTTATTCTCAACCTTCAAAATCGTTTTGGATGGAGTAATGTATCTGTTTCGACACTATTAAGGTATAAATTTCAATTTTCTATCTATTTATATATATATATATATATATATGCATAAATATATATACATATATAAATACATGTAGGTTTTTATTCTTACTTTAGATAAGGTTATAAGAACAAGAACTTGAATTGAATGGAAACTTTTTGTCCGCGCATCTTTTAAAACTATTAATGCATCTTTCCAAATATTCGCAATGGTGACATGGATGAGTCGCATGCACAGAGGTTACTCAAGAGACAGCAATCTGATTATAATGGAGTAGTCCACTTTGTATCCTAAAGTTCAGATGCTCATCATTGACATGCAAGAGGTTTACTGCATACCCGAGAAATCCTGCTCTATCTTGACTAACCTCTGTGCATGCGATTCATCCAGGTCACCATTATATGAACATATGTGTGAATTGACAGGATACGATTGTTTTGCGTAAATATTTTGAAAGATGCATTAATAGTTTTAAAAGATGCGCGGACAAAAAGTATCTATTCAATTCAAGTTCTTGTTCTTACCTTATCTAAAGTAAGAATAAAAACCTGCATGTATATATGTATGTATATTTGTTTACCTTTTTTAATATATCTTTTTTTGATAAACTTACAGGTTATTATCTGAAAAGTTTTTACCAAGTCAAAATATTCTTCCTACCTCACATGATGAAATGAAGAAGATAATCAACAATCTTGGTATAGATTATCAATGTATACATGCATGTCCTAACGATTGTATTTTATATAGAGGTGAATATGCAGACTCTTTGACATGTCCCAAATGTCAATCTCCTCGATATAAGGGTGAAGAAGGTAAAATCCCGAATAAGGTATTGAGACATTTTCCATTGGCTCCACGGATTAGACATATGTTTCAAAGCCTCGAATTATCAAAGCTTTTGACTTGGGGACATGATCACAAAAGTACTGATGGAATAATCAGAATTCCTCATGATAGTGTTGCTTTTCAGCATATTGATTCTACATGGCCTGAATTTGCACAAAATCCACAGAATCTAAAGTTAGGAGTTGCATTAGATGGGGTTAATCCATTCTCCATGAAATCCAGTAAATGGTCAACATGGCCAGTGGTAGTCATAAACTACAATCTTCCACCATATCTTAGCATTAAAAAGGAACATTTAATGCTTTCACTTTTAATCCCAGGCAAAAGACAAGTTAAAGATATGAATGTATATCTTGCTCCTCTCATTGACGATCTTCAAGAGTTATGGAGAGGTATTAATGTCATTGATATATTGAAAAGCATCAATGAAAGACATATTACGATTCGTGGTATTGTGGCTTGGACTATTCACGATTTTCCTGGATATGGCGTTTGTTCAGGTATTGATGTAATTTTTTTATTCAATATGCATGTAAATAAATATGATTTAATCTAATTATATTTTTATCCTTTTCCATGATGCAGGAATATCTACTAAGGGTTATAAAGCTTGTCCATATTGTGGTGATTGGTTGAGATCAATCTATAGTAAGAATCTCAACAAAAATATTTATCTTCGACATCGACGATTCTTGCCTGATGATCATCCATTAAGATCTAAAAGAGAAGCGATACATTTTAATGGAAAGCTTGAAACAGGCCAGTATCCAAAACCTATGACGCCTATGGATTGGTATAAAAAATGGACAGATGGACCTCTGATAGATCCAGAAGCAGAAATCTTCAGTGATGATTCAGATAATGAGTATGTGAACAGAGGTAAAGGGAAATTGGCACTCGCAGAGAACATATCAATATGGTATTCTTTGGAGTATTGGAAAGAGTTAAAAGTATGTCATCTTCTTGATCCTATGCATATATTCAAAAATATTGGTTATTCACTATGGCAGCATCTTCTTGGACTAAAAGATACCACAACATCAAGGAATGATTTGAAAGATCAAAAATCCAAACCAAAGTTATGGCCAGTTTTTGATAGACATCGACAAGAAATGACTTATGCATCTGCTCCTTGGGTACTTACAAAAAAAGAGATACAGACTATCAACAATAGAATTCAATTGATCAAGACTCCTACAGGATATGGAGCATCGTTTCAAAACATGTTTACTATGGATGATAAGAGCTTATCTGGATTAAAGACCCATGACTGGCATAACTTTTTGAAACAGATTTTACCTTTGGTTATCGATGGATGTACAACGAAAGGAGTACGAGATGTGATCTATCGTCTTGGATCACTTATAAGGTAATTATGATACTTTTATATCTAATATGTATGAATATTGGATATCTTTTATTTTTTAATTAACTTCTTTACAATTGTTTTTATGATTTGTATAGGTGGATTACATCCAAAGAGATCGATAAAAATTCGATCCCACAAAAAAAACGTGAATGCAAAGAGCTACTATGTTTGATGGAAAAAGAACTTCCTACTTCATTTTTTGATATTCAAGTTCATTTACTAGTCCATCTTGTAGATGAGATAGAGATTGCCGGTGTTGTCAAAACTCGATGGATGTTTTGGGTCGAGCGATTTATGGGAATACTAAGAGGTTATGTGCGACAAAGAGCAAAACCAGAAGGATCCATGGCAAAGGGTTGGATGCTTGAAGAGTGCATGTATTACGTTAGTGAGTACCTTGAAAGAGTTCATGAAGAAGCTCCACGTGCATGGACCAACGAGTCTTCTTCAAAAGTAACAGATGAGGTATTATCAGGTAAGGGGGTTCCATTCTTATTTACATTTCAAGAAAAAAATGATGTTTCTACTTTTGTAGCATATAATAGCGAATGCATGCAAGCATTCGTTAGCGAGTACGAGGAACTTCAAAGTCTCCAAAGTAAAAGGCGAAAAAACAAAAGATCTAGACGTAATCTCGATAATAATGAGATTACAGATATACCTTCTTTCACGGATTGGCTATATAGTCGTTTGCAACGCGCCAACACAAATAATGAAGAAATCTCAGATGAGCAAAGAGAGTTAATGATAGGTTGTGAACAAAACGTAATTTTATTAAAATATATATTTTATTTTTTTCATATATGTATATTAGTTTCTATTTACTAATTGAATTTATTTTGCAGGCTCGAATGTTCACTAATATGTGGGCTTTTGGACAGCATATTAGAATCAAAGCCATTGATTCTTTACGTAAAACAGAGGATTCTAGTATTGTTGCTTGTTTCAAGCAACTATCACGTGCTAGCTCAAAAGACACGAACCTTATAGATAGCGAACTTGGTTACGTAGGAACTATTGTTGGTATCTACGAAATTTCATTTCGTACATTCAAACATGTAGAAAAAAGTTTATATATTTTTTTTAGAGTTAGTTATTTTTTTAAGCACCTAATAATGGGACGTTTTTGTTGTTATATATTTTGATAGGTCATTTTGAAGGTTGACTGGTATCGAGCAGAGTATAAAGGTAGTAATTTTACAATAAGAAAGGAATTATCTGGGTTTTGGGCAATTGATTCTTCCAAGGTAATGCGATCTACTAAAGAACCATATATTCTTCCTAGGCATATTGAACAAGCATTTTTTTATAAAAACCCAGATGCTCATCCTTGGTGGCAAGTCATTCATGTGCAACCTAGAGGTAGGTCATTGTTTGAACAGTTTATTGTTAGAGAGATTGAAGAAAGTCCTCTTGATGATTCAGCATCAGATACTGATACATCAACATCTGGAATAGAAATTAGACTCATTATACGTGATAATGATACTAATCTTTTTGATGAAGAGGATAATTCTCTACATGCTGATTCTACTGATGAGGAAGAGGAATTACCAGAAATAGATATTAATCCACCAATAGATGATGTGATTCATGAGAACATAGATTTAACAATAGAAGAAATAAATGAAATCAATAAGGATAATGAAGATGAGACTATATTGATGTCTTACCAAAATGATGGCAATAATGAAAACATATGAGCAGATTAGATAGTAACTTGAAGCTTCTGAATGGATATCAGATAATAGGTTTTTTTTATTAACTTGAATAACGATGAATCCTACTAGAGAGATGAAATCATGTTCTTCTAAGTTAGAACATGAAGCTCGGGGGTATGCCTAATTATTTTATATATAGCTTTATCTTCGAGGAGTAAATTTTTATCATGTATGTATGCATATGTGTGTGTATTCATGTGTATTATATGTATACATATATTAGTATGCATATATATATATTTCATGTATATGTATGTGTTTGCATGTGTGTGATATATGTATACATGTATTCATGTACGTAATATATGCAAGTGTTTATAATTGTGTACATGTATATATGTATATGTGTCTATGTGTAAATATGTACATGTAAATATGTATGCATGTATATATATGTTTATGTGTGCATGTAGGCATGTACATGTATGTGTAAATATGTACATGTAAATATGTTAGTATGTATATATATATTTATGTGTGCATTTAGGCATGTATGTGTGAAGCATAATATATCTACTCCATTTTATATTTATGTATCCTATCTACATGATGTGTATATATCTTTACATATATTATGAATCATGATCCTCGTTGATTCGAGTAGCTATATATACAGGCATAAGGTTGGGAGGAGAGACATCTCTCTAGTAGGACGTCGGAGGTGTACATATACTTCAAACATATGGCTAAAAGGTTGAATTAGAGTTTTTAAATTAGGGATTTCAAAACCCTAATATCGAGATTAGTGCTCTCTGTCTCTCTCTCTCTCTCATATACATACATACCGTGCATTGTCACGACGATGGGCCATAAGTGTCCGCATCTCTTTTAAACACCATTTAAGAGACCACCCTGTCCCAAACTCCGTCTCAAGTGAACTGAGCACGTACTTTTTATCCCTCTCATCATGCTCACTACAAAAATAAAAAACATAATATAAATAAAACATAAGATATATATTTCAATTTATATGTAAAACTTTTACTTACTTCCACGGTAAGTGGATAAAGCGCAGGTAAGAGTCGCATAGTGCACGCATTCTCCTCTTGAACTCCAATCCATTTCCTATGTATACAATATTCCCCTCTGGCTCTATGTCGCACTCTAGTCCTAACGTGCCTATGCATGTCCTCATAGGCAACGTCTCTGCTCTGCTATCACGTGCTGGAGGTGGTATAGGTGTCCTGAAAATAGATAGATAGAGATAAATAAAAATATGTGCTATAATATCATTAAAAAAATTTATGAAAAAAAACATACCTATGAGCAGATAGCTCTCTTCCTGCATGTGGATCCGCAGAAGAGCCCTCGTCTGATCGCGTAAGCATCTGGATCGTATAATCCAGCTCCTCATCGGACATCTCTGCGTAGTCCCGCATTATGGCCCCTAGAGTATCTGACGGAACTCTTGCTCTCATAAGACTTTTTATGAGAGTGAGTTTCGCCTTTCTCTCTCTACTGGGATCCATAATACCTAACATATAAAACAAAATGGTTAGAAATCAATATATATACGTGTATGTGTGTGTATGCATGTGTCTGTGTGTGCATGCATGTGTATGTGTGTGTATGCATCATTATGTGTGTATGTGTGTAGGTATATGTGTGTGTTGTCTATGTGTATGTGTGTGTGTCTATGAGTGTGTATGTGTTTATGTATATGTATGTATCTATGTGTGTGTATGTATCTATGTGTGTATGTGTATGCATGTATGTATGCATATGTGTGTGTATGCATATGTATGTGTGTGTATGCATCATTATGTGTGTCTATGTATGCATTTGTACGTGTGTATGCATCATTGCATGTGCATGTGTGTATGTGTGTATGTGTGTATGTGTGTGTATATGTGTGTGTGTCTATGTGTATGTGTGTGTGTTTATGAGTGTGTATGTGTTTATGTGTATGTATGTATCTATGTGTGTCTATGTGTCTAAGTGTGTATGTGTATGCATGTATGTATGCATATGTATGTGTATGCATATGTATGTGTGTGTATGCATTATTATGTGTGTCTATGTATGCATGTGTATGTGTGTATGCATCATTACGTGTGTATGTATCTATGTGTGTATATGTGTGTGTATATGTGTTTGTATGTGTGTATGCATGTGTGTGTGTGTAAGCATGTGTATGTGTATATGTGTATATGTGTGTGTATATGTGTGTATGCATGTGTGTGTGTATAGTTTGTATGCATGTGTGTGTATGCATATGTATGTGTGTGTATGCATTATTATGTGTGTCTATGTATGCATGTGTATGTGTGTATGCATCATTACGTGTGCATGTGTCTATGTGTGTATGTGTGTGTATATGTGTGTGTGTCTATGTGTATGTGTGTGTGTGTCTATGAGTGTGTATGTATTTATGTGTATGTATGTATCTATGTGTGTGTATGTGTATGCATGTATGTATGCATATGTGTGTGTATGCATATGTATGTGTGTGTATGCATAATTATGTGTGTATGTGTCTATGTGTGTATGTGTGTGTGTATACATTATGACAGTGTATGTAAGCATGTGCATTATGTATGCATATAAGTATGTATGTATGCATATGCATATGAATTATGTATGCATATGCATTATGTATGCATATGCATTATGTATGCATATGCATTATGTATGCATATGCATTATGTATGCATATGCATATGCATTATGTATGCATATGCATATGCATTATGTATGCATATGCATATGCATGTGTATGCATATGCATGTAAGTATGTATGTATGCATATGTGTGTGTGTATGCATATGCATGTAAGTATGTATGTATGCATATGCATATGCAATATGTATGCATGTATGTATATGTGTGTGAATGTGTGTGTGAATGTGTGTGTACATGTGTCTGTATGTGTGTATGCATGTGTATGTGTGTGTATGCATCATTATGTGTGTATGTGTGTGTACATGTGTCTGTATGTGTGTATGCATGTGTATGTGTGTGTATGCATCATTATGTGTGTATGTGTGTGTATGTGTGTGTGTCTATGTGTATGTGTGTGTATCTATGAGTATGTATGTGTTCATGTGTGTGTATGTGTCTATGTGTGTATGTATCTGTGTGTGTGTATGTATCTATGCATGTGCATTATGTATGCATGTAAGTATGTATGTACATTTTATGCATATGCATATGCATTATGTATGCAAATGTATGCATGTATGTGTTTATGTGTGTATGTCTCTCTATGTGTGTGTATGTGTGTGTATATGTGTCTGTATGTGTGTATGCATGTGTATGTGTGTGTATGCATGTGTATGTGTGTATGTGTCTATGTGTGCATGTGTGTGTATATACTATATGTGTGTGTGTCTATGTGTATGTGTGTGTACCTATGAGTGTGTATGTGTTTATGTGTGTATGTGTCTATGTGTGTGTATGTGTTTATGTGTGTATGTGTATGCATGTATGTGTATGTGTGTGTATGTCTCTCTATGTGTGTGTGTATGCATATGTGTGTGTGTGTATATGTGTGTATGCATGTGTATGTGTGTGGATGCATCATTATGTGTGTATGTGTCTGTGTGTGTATATGTGTGTGTATGTGTGTGAGCGTCTATGTGTGTGTATGTGTGTGCGCGTCTATGTGTATGTGTGTCTGTCTATGAGTGTGTATGTTTGGATGTGTGTGTGTATGAATGTGTGTCTATGAGTGTGTATGTTTGGATGTGTAAGTGTATATGTGTGTCTATGTGTGTATGCATGTGTATGTGTGTGAATGCATCATTATGTGTGTGCATGTATATGTGTGTGCATGTGTATGCATTATGTGTGCATGTGTGTATGTGTATGCATTATGCATTGTGTATGTCTGTCTAGTGTGTGTATTTGTGTGTATGTGTGTGTGTGTCTATGCGTATGTGTGTGTGTGTCTATGCGTCTATATGTGTGTGTACATATGTATGTGTGTGCATGTGTATGTGTGTGTGCATGTATATGTGTGTGCATGTGTATATGTGTGTGCATGTGTATGCATTATGTGTGCATGTGTATGCATTATGTGTGCATGTGTGTATGTGTATGCATTATGCATGTGTATGTGTGTGTGCATGTATATGTGTGTGCATGTGTATATGTGTGTGCATGTGTATGCATTATGTGTGTGTGTGTCTATGCGTATGTGTGTGTATGTGTCTATGCGTGTATATGTGTGTGTACATATGTATGTGTGTGCATGTATATGTGTGTGCATGTGTATATGTGTGTGCATGTGTATGCATTATGTGTGCATGTGTGTATGTGTATGCATTATGCATTGTGTATGTGTGTCTATGTGTGTGTATTTGTGTGTGTGTCTATGCGTATGCGTGTGTGTGTCTATGCATGTATATGTGTGTGTACATATGTATGTGTGTGTGCATGTGTATGTGTGTGTGCATGTATATGTGTGTGCATGTGTATATGTGTGTGCATGTGTATGCATTATGTGTGCATGTGTGTATGTGTGTATGTGTATGCATTATGCATGTGTATGTGTGTGTGCATGTATATGTGTGTGCATGTGTATATGTGTGTGCATGTGTATGCATTATGTGAGTGTGTGTCTATGCATATGTGTGTGTGTGTCTATGCGTGTATATGTATGTACATATGTATGTGTGTGTGCATGTATATGTGTGTGCATGTGTATATGTGTGTGCATGTGTATATGTGTGTGCATGTGTATGCATTATGTGTGCATGTGTGTATGTGTATGCATTATGCATTGTGTATGTGTGTCTATGTGTGTATTTGTGTGTATGTGTGTGTGTCTGCGTATGTGTGTGTGTGTCTATGCGTGTATATATGTGTGTACATATGTGTGTGTGTAAGTGTGTGTGTGCGCATACCTATCAATAGTCTCGCTTCTCTCTCTCCCTCTCGCGCGCGCTCTTTCTCTCTCTCTCTCTCTCGGTCTTTGTGTTCTTCCTCGCGTTCAAGGCCCGGCACAAATGTGCCGGGAGAATTGATTTTTTTTTTTTACATTCCAGAGCGTCACATATGCGACGCTCTGCAGTTTGCCAACGTCGTTAAGTGCGTCGCTGCTACTAGCGACGCTTGTGGTCTATCGTCGCTTATGCGACGAGGCTCGGCCAAAAAAAAAATCCGAATTTTTTACCGTCGCTTATGCGACGATTTCGTCGCATAAGCGACGGTTTTCGTTTTTTTCCCGATTCGGGGGCGTCGCTACGCCCCCCTTTTTCTTGTAGTGACTCATGGTTATCTTATGGTTACATTGGGGATAAGTTAGTTTCTTGGTGCTCAAAGAAGCAACATACAGTTGCTTTGTCATCTACAAAAGCTGGGTATAAAGGAATGGTAGAGGCTGCAAAAGAAGTGATATGGGTGAAGACTTTATTGAAGAGTTTTGGAACTGATCAGAGTACTCCAATTATTTTTGGAGACAACATGAGTTCATTACATTTGGCAGCTAATCCTGTTTTTCATGCCAGGACTAAATATCATTTCTTGAGAGAAAAGGTACTTGACAAAGAGATTGAAGTCTTGTATACACCAACAAAAGAGCAAGTTGCAGATATGTTGACAAAAAGCTTAGATGGACCTAAGTTATAGAAGTTCAAAGAGATGGAACGAATAAAGAAGAATAGCCTAATCACAATAAGTGATTGAGGGGGAGCTGTTGGAGAAAAGAAATCCCTAATTGGTGATTATGAAGAACTTGAAGCAAGTTAGAAAACAAAATGAAGGCAAAAAAGGCATTGAAGAAAGTAAAGAGATCTCAGAAATATAGCGTGTATACATATGTACATTATTAGTTGAGATTTCTTGTACAATGGATATAGATGATCCTTAGGATGATAAGGAATAATGTAATAGACACGGGATGAGTCTAGAATCATATGTATATAATTCAATAATGTAAAGAAATAGGAGAGAGAGTCATTAGAAGCTAAGTGTCCATGAGATAGATGTGTAGAGAGTCATCTTACTGACTTAGTGTCGAGTCTTTCTCTGATTTCTCTCAACCTCATCATGTGGATCAGGAAATCATTTGTATACATCTAATCTAGAAGCTGATCAATCTATGTTCAAAGTTTCATGATCTAATTCCTTTCAAGTTTTTTGTATGGTCAATAGGAACATGTATATGTAAAGTCTGCTGATAGATCTTTTAGAGTAGCACATTTTTTGGTGACAATGTTTTGCTAGAATCTCAGTGCACAGTGTAAATTTTTTGATGAATGAGCATTCAAAATCTAAGTTATAAGGTAAGGAAGCTATGGCTAAAAGAATTTAGCGAAATGGGACTTGTGCTGTGAGAAATCAACCTTAGAAGCTGACTATGTGAAAGTCGCTTGTTCAGGAGATAGTTTCTGACATATCTTTGATCTTAATGATCAAATCAGAGTTTTAATGATTTCTTTGAAGGTCTAATGGATGATATGATTGTGAAAAGGTAGTTTGGATGTATTTATAGCATTAGATTGAAGAAATTTGAAGATATGTGTAGGTAATGAAGTTAATCTCTAAAGCAAACTTCTTGAAGAAGAAGAAACTTCACTGCGAGAAGTGATAGTGAATGATTTTGTAAAATAGGGTAACATTTGTGTAAAGTTTGGTCTATGATTGGTATAGAGGTGTTCTTAAATCAGTATAGATCAAGCCTTTGGAAATTAAGAGGTCTCCAACATCTATCATGGATACCTATCACTAACCCAACAAAATACATTAATGATGACTTACTCAACACATATCTATTCAATGTAGAAGTGGTCCTCAAATGGGCCAATCATTTGTAGTTCTTTTGACCTTTAGTCCAATTCATCCTTACATATAATTAGCAAAAGGATAAGTAATGAATTTAAAGAATTTTCACATCAAAGTTGGATGCATATATCATAGATATTTTCAAGAAATATGTTGTATAATTCATGGGTTTAGAAGGCTAAATATATGGAGTATAAAGGTTAGAATATGATGTATATTTTCTTTGTTTTAGCCCTTGATTCTGTTGGTTGTGTGTAGAGGTGTGAGAGACACACAAGAAGCATACACAAGGAGCACAAATGCAACAAGACACATAGAGAAGACAAATGGTTGGAATAGCTCTCTCTATTGATGATAATCTAAATAAAAGTAAGAGCTAAAAAATATCCCTTAATACAAAGTAACACCACATATGAGTGTATCATGTATGTGGTAACATGGGGAAAAAACTATAGCCAACACTAGAGTAAAAAGTGCCTATGTATAGGGAAAAGGTTCACATCAAAGCTATTCAAGGAACATATAAATGTAACAAGACCCTTGGAGCAAACAATGTGAACACATAGAGGGAGTGATAGATCAACCCTCACTAGTCAATAAGCCTAAAGCTTTGTGAAAAGCTTAAAACATTTCCCATGGAAGAGCTTTAGTGAATATGCCTGCCAAATTATCTTATGTAGGCACATAGACCTAATCAATTGCCACTAGTGGACACACAAGTATCATAACATCCAGCCCAATCACTATCTACAAAAGCATGCAAGCATGGATAAATAACTCTACCATAAAAGAAACCTAAGCTCAAAGTTCCTTTGAGATCTCTAAATACACATTTCACCACTTGCCAATGTTTAGTGCTAGTGCTATGCATGAATTGACTCAACTGGGAAATTGCATATTGTATATCTGTCCTTGTGTTGCATGCATATATAAGACATCCCACAGATTGTTGATAAAGAGAAGTGTCAAATACATCACCAAAATCCTCAACTGAGAACCTAAATATTGTCTCCATTGGTGTGCAAACTCACTTGCAATCCTCAAAGTCAAAATGCTAAAGTATTTTTTGAACATACTTTGCTTGATGCATAACAATTCCCCCCTCAATGGATACAAACTAGATGTCAAGATAATATCTCAAAAGACCAAGATGAGAGACATTGAAAGTATGCTACAAATAAGCCATAAAGATGTCAAGTTTTGCATCACATGACCAAGTCAAGAGTATGTCATCAACATAAAGAACAAGCACTATAAGATCAAACCCTTCTTTTCCTACATAGAGTGTGATTTCAATTGGACTACATGTGAATCCAAGAGAAATCGAGTGCTTATGGATTTTATCATACCATGCACATGGAGCTTGCTTGATACCATACAAGAACTTATGCAAGCGAAAAAACATATAATCTTTCCCTTTCATGGAAAATTTAGGAGGTTACTTCATATAAACCTCTTCTTGCAAATCACCATTCAAGAAAGTTGTTTTTATGTCCAACTGATTTACTTTCCAACTTTGTTGGATAGCCAATGCAACCATAGCATGAATGGGGTCATGCATGAAGTAGGTGCAAAATTTTCCTCATAGTCAATGCCATATTGTTGCGCATATCCTTTGGAAACTAATCTAGCTTTGTAGCGATCAATGCTACCATCTGACTTTCTCTTAATCTTGTAAACCCACTTTGTACCAAATATTTTTTCCTTTTGGCAATTCATATAACTCCCAAGTACCATTCCTATCTAAGGAATCAATTTTTGATTGCATATCACTAATTCATTGTGGATAATCACATGCATCTTCAAAAGTAATTGGCTCTTCATTACATGTTGTTGCAATAAGAGAATAATCAACAAAATTACTTCATGCATTGCGAGAGCTTGATATTGTTCTACCAAGTCAATGTTCACTCAATTTGTTGTCCTGCAAAGTATGTTTCAACCACCTTGGCATAGTTTGTGCACTCTTGATAGACATGTGTTCATTATGCACTACATCATCAACATCTATATCATGTGTGGGCTGAATTTCATGCTCATTGCAGCCATATTTTGTCGCAAATGTTTAGCCATATGTGGCTAGAAATTTTGAATAGTTATGATAATTTTTGGCTGAAAATTTTCAACCATGTTTGGAAAGAAATTATCAACAGTTTCAGCTCTATTTTGCTAGAATTTTTTAGTCCTTTGAACCTCATTGAGCTGGTCTACATGGCCATAGTCAAGTGCATCACTTTGGAACAAACACATGGGTGCCTCAAACACATCTTCTAAGCTAATTGTTGGCTATTTTGCATTCAAATAGAGGGAAAACTGAATTTTCAGAAAATACCACATCTGAACTCAAAATAATTGTGTTCGTAAATGGATGGTACAAACAATATCCTTTACTTTCCACACTATAGCCAACAAATATGCATTTATTTTCCTTGTCATCACATTTGTGACATTGTTGTGATGCCACATGAACATATGCCAAACAAACAGACACGTGCATATGACTAACCATATGTTTATGTCCATTTCAAGCCTCATAAGGAGTGATGACTCTCAATGCTTTTGTAGGGCAACAATTCAACACATAGTTTGCACACATGACCGCTTCCATCCAAAAATTGTCAAGAAGCTGCTTTCCTTTAACCATATATCATTCCATTTCAAGGAGTGTTCTATTTTTATGCTAGGCAACATCATTTTGCTAAAGTGTATATGACACCATAAATTGGTGTGAAACTCCTTTTTCATGAAGAAAAGCATTAAACTCATGTGACATGTATTCACCACCACAATTTGTGCATAGAGTCAAAAGCTTGTTTGAAGAAAAATGTTCAACCATAGCTAAAAATGCTTTGAAGCAAGAAAATACCTCATTCTTTGCTTTCATAGGACAGACCCATGTATGGCGAGTAGAATCATCAATGAAAGTAACAAAATGTACATGATTCCCAAAAGATGGAGTCTTAAGGGGACCACATACATCACTATGAACAAGCAAAAATTTTCTTGTAGTGTGTGTATGAATATCTTTTGGAAAAGAAGCATGATGTATATTTCCAAGAATGCAACCTTCACATGCATGCTTTTCAATGGATGTAAGTGTTTGCAAACCAATAAACATGTCCTTCTTTTGCAAGTAAAGCTAACTGTTGAAGTTCAAGTGACCAAAACAAGCATGCCAAAGCTCCCATTTACTCACGGAGGAAGTATGAGCAACCAAGGCATTTGAGGTAGCCCTCCTCTATGTATCCAAGTGATACAAATGATTGCATAATGTACTCGACATCACAATAATATAACCATTGCTGAAATCATGAATCATACACTTATCATCAACAAAGTGTACATGAAGTCCAACTTTGGTAATCAACAGAACTAAAATTAAGTTCTTTTTAATACCAACTACATACAATGCATTTTTCAAGAGAATCACACCTCCATTTGTAGCTATAAGCTCAAATTCTCCTACTCCAATGATAGAATAAGAGGCATTCTTTGCACAAACCACATGTCCTCCTTTGCATGCATCTTTCGTAGATGCAAAAAAACCTTTTGCATGAAGTTATGTGCTTTGAATCACCACTATCAAAGAACCAACCTGAATTAGGCTCACTCACAACCATACATTTAGAATGCAATGATGCATCATAATGACATGTAACAACACATGCCCAATAATCTTGAGACATGTTGGCTTCATCATTTTTTGCATTTGAAGAATTTTCAGTAGTGGACATGCCAGATTGCTTCTTCTTTTCATTGCGCTTAGCAAGATTTTCATCAATAGTATGAGCAACCTTCCAGCAATATTTGCATCTCTTCTTCTTTTGCAAATCAACATCATTAGAGGAATGAGTGGAAGAGGTAGGTTGAGGCTTTGTTTTTAATGAACCCAAATCTGAACCATGCTTGCCTTTCCCTTTTTGTGAGATAGAAAGTGCTTGCATTCCCTCAATCAAACAACTCCTATTCACTCTAGATCCGTCTTCTTGCAAAAGAAGATAAACAACCTCATCAAATGCATACATATTTGGATTCCCTTTTGCAACCAAATTGACAGTGGTGGAAAAGCTTTGAAAAGATTCTAGTAATCCTTTCAACAATTTAGAGATGATTGATGTAGAAAATAATCTCATCTATGTTTTCCAATTGCTCTTTCAAGTCTTTGATGCACGTCACATACACATCCACAGACTCATTTTCATCCATACATACATCCTCAAGTTTCTTCCTCGGGTATGCAATGCATGCTTCATTATGCACGGCATACAAAGAAGCAAGAGTGCCCCATGCATGTCTTGATGTAGAACATGATCGAATGTGTGGAACTATATAATGCTTCACAAAAAGTGCAATCAATGCATGAGCTTGAGCATCTTTTTCATCCCATCTAAGTTTCTCCTGTGTATTTGGAGAAGGAGTAACCATTGTATTTGAAGAAGAAGCTCCATCTGTGACATTACACTGTGAAGTAGAAGAATCTGTGGGACTTTCATCTACATTTGCCACTATGTTCCATAGTTGTTTTGCAACAAAAACATATTTCATCATGTAAGAACACATTGGATAGTTGGTCCTATCAAGCTTATGCTCAGCTTGAAGCATGTCAAACAAGTCATTATTGCCCTCCACTTCACTAAAGAACAAGAATGTGACAAGATCTTTACTTCAATGAAAGTTGAAATGAATGCTGAAATTTCAGCTCACAATTTGTCACTTTGATGACAATTTTGACTACATAAATGGCTTTGAAATGGGGGTAAAATGTTAGTGTAACCAGTGGAAATTCTTCTTGCCTATTGAAAATCAGTATTCTATGCTTTGAAGTCAATTTGTGCTATTAAAAGTGCATGCTTGACATGACGTGAGAAACCAAAACTTGAGAAGGAGTTAAACTTGTTCTAATACCACTATTGGATGTGTGTGTGCATAGAAGTGTGTGAGACACACAAGAAGCACACAAAAGGAGCACAAACACAACAAGACACATGAAGAAGATAGATGGCTAGAATAATTGTCTCTATTGTTGATGATCAAAACTGAAGTAAGAGCTAAATAATATTCCTAAGTACCACCACATATGAGTGTATCATGTATGTGGTAACATGGGGAAAAAACATCTAGCCAAACCTAGAGCAAAAAGTGCCCATGTAAAGGGAAAAGGTTCACATCAAAGCTACTCAAGGAACATATAAGTGTGATAGATGCACCATTGAAGAATGCTTTAACCTTTGGGTTCAACCCTTGGTTCTAACCCTTGGAATATTTATTCATAAGAGCTCCCAATTGGATGGTTGTGAACCTGAGGTTTGATTTATCATAAGGTGTGGAAATCGTAGTCTTGGGAGAAGCTTCTCTAGGTGCCACCTTGGGGAGTTTGTGAGAGAAGAATCCTCATTTTATTTAGAAGGCATGTGATAGACCTTGGGAAATTAGAAGGCATGTGATGGCCCTTGGGAAAGTGTCCGCAAGAGGGACACTTAGTTGGACACTTGGCCAAACCCAAGGACATGCACCCCCTTGGATTAGAGGCATATATATGGGTGGAGCTCAATAGGTGGAGATGTGTTCTCTCTTTCCATGGTGGTGCTACTAGATGTTTTAGTTCTCTTAGTTAGTTTATTCTCTAGTTTATGTTATAGACTTTACAACATTGGCCTCATAGCCAAGTGGCTTCCATGAGCGTTTAGTTCAATCTTGATTCAATGATTTTACCTTCTTCTCACTTGAAAGATAGTCATTAGGAGAGGTAAAATGATGTTACTTTGGTCTCCCCCTCCAAGGGGAAGGTGGGAACTCCCTCTAACGTGTTGGAGTTTGAGGTTCGTGGAACCATGTGAACAACACAAGAAAGAAGAAGAAGCTTGGAGAAGCTTGGAGTACAACACCCAATACTAAACGTATTATCAAGATAATGTACAAAGATTAGTGACCCATTAGGGTTATAGGCATATATACAAGCCGAGGGGAAAAAAACCTCCTAAAGAGGGAAAAAAGTGCCTTGAGGATCTAGTGTGTTCACACACATCACTACCAAAATATGACAACAAATCCCCCCTGAGAATGATGCAATGAACAAAGATTTGGCACTCAAGTATAAGGAAGTGCCAAGCTATGTGGAATCAATACACAACAGGAAGTAAGGCCCAAAGATTTGCAGAAAGCTTCAAACTTATCCCTAGACAAAGCCTTTGTGAAAGGGTCTGCAATGTCCTCTTGTGTGGGCACATATGCCAAACCGATCTCTGCAATTGAGAACCTCTCCCTGACATAATGATAGTGCACCTCAATGTGCTTAGTGAGAGCATGCAACATAGGGTTTCTCGCAACTGTCAATGTGCTCCGACTATTAGTGAAGATAGTGGTGGCAGAAGACTGACCAACACCCAAATCAGCCAAAAGGTATCTGAGCCACACACACTCAATAGTAGTTGTGAGAGCTGTCCTATACTTAACCTCACAACTAGAAGTGGCCACAGTAGGCTGCTTCTTGCTCAACCAAGATATGCACGAGCTACCAAGCATGAAGCAAAAAACACTAGTGGAAACATGAGTGTCATAGGAACCAACCTATTCAGAGTTAGAAAAAGCATGTAAATCTGGTGGTTGTGACCACCCCCTGGGATAAAACAATCCAAGTATCCAAGTATCACTCAAGTAGAAAATGATGCGCTTAACCACCTGCTAATGCTTGACACCTAGGCAATGCATAAACTTAATCATCTGTGAGACAACAAACTGAATATTTGGCTGAGTAATGCATAAATAAATCAAGCATCCAACAACTTGTTGATAGAGAACAACATCCAATGCATGTCCAGCATCATGAAGACGCAAACGTAAACCTATTTCCATACGAGTGGCAATAGGTTTTCCAAGCCAAAATGATCCAATAATGTGCCAATATATTTTGTTCGACACAAAGCTATTCTGCCATCAACTTGCATAAATTGAATGCCCAAATAATGATGTAAATGCCCCAAATCTGACATCTCAAATGAGGCTTACAAATCAGCTTTAAAATCAGCAATATGCTTCTCATTAGGACCGGTGAGCAGCATGTCATCAAATAGACAACAATGATCAGAAGCACATCATTTGCACACTTAACATATAAGGTGCCCTCAATTGGGTTGTTCTCAAAACCATGTGCAACCAAGTAGGCATGTATCTTTTCATACCAAGCACGTGGTGCTTGCTTCAAACCATATAATGCCTTTTTCAACTGATACACTTTATTTTCATGCCCTTTCTGCACAAGAACACAAGGCTGAAAAACATACACTTCTTCATGCAAGTCACCATTCAAAAATGCAGTTTTAATGTCCAACTAATGTACATTCCAACCATGATGAGCTACAAGTGTGTAGATGCTATGAACAGTAGTCATTCAACATGTAGGAGCAAAGGTCTCATCAAAATCAATGCTTTCGCGAGCATAAAATTTTGCAACAAGCCTAGCCTTATACCTATCAACTGTTCCATCAGGCTTATGCTTCAACTTGTATATCCACTTCAATGGCCTTCTTGCTAATAGGCAAGTCACATAAAGACTAGGTAACATTCTTTATAATAGCATCATATTCTAATTATATAGTAGCCAACCGATTTTCTAAATTTTTTGCTTCATCAAATGAAACAAGATCATTCTCATCACAAAGACTAGAGGCAGCCATAGCATAGCAATTTGATACAAAAGAAGCACTATGAGATCCTAAACGAGTATGATAATATATATATATATATATATATATATATATATATATATATATATATATATATATATATATATATATATATATATATATATATATATATATATATATATATATATATATATATGGGTTGAGTTGGTTGGGTGGATACTTGCATCCATCACCCCTTTGTGGGCTAGGCTAGCTTATCTATTAGGTTGATTTGTAGTCTTTTTTGTGACGAACACAACAACAATATTCAAAGCCCTATCTATATGACCTGGGAGGTTTCTCGAGTATTTAATCCCTCAATGGGAGATGACAGAACCATGTGACCATTCTTGGTCTCTTTCCCTTTTAAAATATATGAGCACTATCCCTCATATGTGGGAACCCCGCATCTAAATGTCTCTATTCAAACATGTTGGTCTTGCATGTGTAGCCCACCCACAGAGGTATTTAGCCCATAAGAGAGGATCTTGGAGATCTCTCTCTCTCTCTATGTGACCATTCTTGGTCTCTTGTCCTTTTAAAATAGATGAGCCCTATCCCTCATATCTGGGAACCCCACATCTAAATGTCTCTATTCAAACATGCTGGTCTTGCATGTGTAGCCCACCCACAGAGGTATTTAGCCCATAAGAGAGGATCTTGGAGATCTCTTTATCTCTCTCTCTCTCTCTACTTTGAGATAGATATAATGAGGGAGGATTTTGCATTATATAAACTTTTATAATGGGTTTTACTTTGCACATGGGATAATGTCCCATCATTTTGTGAAAAGATAATGTCTAGACATAGCTCGTGGAAGATTACCTCTTGGTAATTTTGTTATTCTCAAGTAAAAGGTACCCTCACTCCTCACATGGATGGGATGTAGATCACAGCCACCCACTATCTCTCATGTGAATAAAGTGGGGCAACCTAGTGCACTCTCTTCTTCAAGAGTGAAATTTATTGAATGTGAGCCTGTTTACATGGGCCTTTAGTGTCTGATCACCTTGCATATAGGATAAAAGTATAGCGTTTCCCTTCTCTTTTGAAAGTTTTCACGCCTTGAACATTTTCCAATAGAGTCTCTGGTTTTTCTTTGTATATTGAATGTGCAAAAATTCTCATGAATTTTCTTACCTATTTTTTGGTCGACTTTATGTTCTCCATATATTGAGGAGACTGCAAAAGGGTCAAGTATTGCTCCAAATCTAGTTGGAGAAAAACATGAAAAAGTTCAAGACTTTTTCAAAGTCTCTTTTCTTTTGTTTCTTGTGGAAAATCATGAACATGTTTGTTGTCTTACTATCTTTGAGGAGAGAATAGAGTGATTTTCTTCACCCAAAAGCATCAACTTTGGGCATTATGAAGCAAGGAATGATGTCAATATGAAGATGGTGGATAGCTTTTCCCAAAGGGCAAAGGAAGGACAAAGCATGAACTAAATCTAACCTTCATTATCTTGCATACTTACATAGTTGAATCATGAGTTAGGGCTTCAACTTTTTATCACATACAAAGATAATGTAGTCAAACGCAAACATACATTTCTTGAAAAAAATTAAGCACCTCAAGCATTTACATGCATTGTTGCAAGGAAACGGAAGATTGTATGTGCATTTTATTTTTACCAAAAGGATAATTTGAATGCACAAACTCATGTTATTTTGATTATAAATATTTTAGACGCACAAGATTATGTGCATTCACATGAGGATGTATGAAAGAGAAGCACATGTTTGTGCACAAAAAGGAGCACAAGAGCATGTATAATAAGCATACTTGAAATTTATATGTTTGAAAATCATTCATTATATGCATTTGCATACATCTAAGCACATGCATTTATATGAATGAGATTAACTTTCTATTTTCCTACATGATGGTAATAGTGAAAATAGTGCATTTTCCCAATGAAAGCAAGATATTCAGAAAAGATTAAAGCTAAGGTACTCACAAAATCATATGAACTAGATTCTACAATACGAGTACTTGGCAATTCCTTTCCAAATGATACCAAGGTATCAAATACTTAATATAGAGTCCACATTAAGTATGTCTTGCTTAGCAATTAGATTCCCTTGCCACATCAAGGTAAGGAATAAAGATGTATTATAAAATGGAAAATACCTAAAAAAGTCTAAGTTATTGGAAATAGATATATGATGATTGGAAAAGAAGGAGTTGCTTAGAAAGCAACTTCATGGCATGTTAAAGCTAGTAGTAGGATCCCATCATCATAAAAGATTTTGAAAGGATGGTTGCAAACCACAAGGTTTGATAGAGCATGCCAAAATCTAAAACTTCCTGAAGAGCAAGCAAGGAGGAAAGAAGTTTGATTTCCAAATATGTAATATGCAATTGTGAGACATAGTAACTAAGTATGTGGAAGGTGTAGCTTGTATTCACATATCCTGAAATCCACAAATCATTAATAGATGCTTAGACTTAAGCAGTAAAGCGATTCCTTCAAAACCCTAAGTTAATTATTAGAATGCTTGAGATAAAGAAAGGAAGCTAAATACAAGAATAAACCCTTGTCACCACAACTAGTTGAGAAAGAACTAATTAGATATTGAATATAATTCAATGCGCTTGGAATCACACTCAAAATATTAGAAATGAAGGATGGATGTTTATTCCATCAAAATGTTTAGAGCTTTCAATATCAACTTGGAAAAAATGCACAAAATGCCAAGGGAGTAGGGAATTTCAATTTCTTTGTTGATGATAGGCCTTAAGCCTTGAAACATTGATAAGTGGTAGTGCCTCCCCAGATAGAGTTTCCAATTGCAGAGCACCTCTTTGAAGCATTTCTTTGATTCAGTATGGACCTTCCCAATGCAGAAGCCATTTGGCTCCAAGTTGTGTCTCTAATTGTGGTCTAGGTAGAAGAATCAACTTTTCAACCTATAGTTTGTTTCACCACAAATGTATATCATGAAATTCCTTTCTATTTTCTTGTGTTTCTTGTTGATATATTTTAGTAGTGATGTGTGTGGACACACTAGGACCACCGAGGCACTTTTTTCCCTCTTTAGGAGGTTTTTTTTTTCCCGGCTTGTATGTACACCTATAGCCCTAATGGGTTACTTATCTTAAATTCATTTAGTACTGTGTGTTGTGCGCCAAGCTTCTTCTTCTTCCTTGTGTTGTTCCGGTGCTTCCACAGATGTCTAGCTCCAACAATTGGTATCAAAACAGGTCGTCGCTTCATCTAGGGCATCATCGACACCTCTCCGATTGCAGTCTCAGAATCGCATGAATTTTGGTGAGCATACTTAGGGTGTTCCAAAAATCAAAACGGCTCCACTTTATCATGCGAAAATCACGATCTGAGCTTGTTTCGGCCTCCGAACGCATTATCATAGTGCTTATGTAGGCTATTTTGTCTTTTTTTGCCAAAGGTACCAATTTTGGTTCGTCAATATAAGCATCTCGAATTCTGCTACAGGTTTAGTGGAATTTGTCTAAGCAGTTCGGTTCAACTTTTTGAGATACAATCAATTTTCTGGATCAAGGTATTTTAGTCACTCGCCATGGCTGAAAGCAGTGATGTATTCTGTATGTTGGCTGTTGAGGATAAGTTGGATGGTACCAACTACCCGTTATGGGCTTATATGATGCGACATGTAATGGTTGCAAGAGGACTATGGAACATTGTGCAGGGTGTTGAACGACCTCCTGTTACACCTATGAATATAGGTACTGCAAATACAGGTATTGGAACTGATGGAGATGGTGTCAAAGATGATGATGTTCTATAGATTCCTATTTGTGCTGCGGTTTTTGTTGCACCTACTATAGAGAAAATTTGTTGAGATGGTAGAGATGTTCAGGCACATGCACTGATAACCATGTCTATCAAACGTTCCATTATTCCTCACATTCGCTCTTGCAAAACAGCTAAGGATGCTTGGGATACATTTACCACATTGTACCAAGCTACGAATGAGTCTCATGTTGCTTACCTCCGAAAAAAGTTGGAGAATGAGCACATGAATGAAGGTGATTCTATGGAAAGTTTTCTAACAAAGATCAAAGACTTGAAGGAATAATTGATTTCTGCTGATGAGGTTATACAAGATAGCTCACTTGTGTAGACCATTCTGAATGGTCTTCCTGATTCATATTAAAGCTTTTCTTCTACTCTTCGTTTGATGATGAAAGGCAATCCAAACACCTTGTCATTTGAGGAGTTAGTTTCTGTTTTGTTGTAGGAAGATCAATCTAGACAGAATAGGTCTATTATGCGTGTTGCAGATCAAGCTTTCGTGGCTAGTCAGAAGGGCAAAGGTAAATGGAGCTCATCTACTAGGAAGCAGAAATCTACAAATGTTGCACATTCGAAGAAGGAAGACAACTATGAAAAGAAATCAGAAAAGCAGAAATTGTTTTGCAAGTATTGTAAAGGAAATGATCATATCATAAAGAACTGTCCAAAACTAGCTACTAAAGAGGCAAAGAAGAAAGAGGCTGGAATGGCTGTTGTAGAGGCCTCTACACCAAAAATAGAGTCTACTAATCTTGTGCAGGAAGAAGAATGGGCGTTCACTATTGTTTGGAATTTTGACCCGTCTTCTCATGAGCAATGCATGTCTGCAGTAGACTCAGATTCTTGGTACTTTCATAGTGGGGCAACCAAACATATTACCTTACAGCATAGTTTCTTCTCTTCACTCGAGCCTGCCCCTACAGGGAATACTGTCACATGTGCCAACAACTCCTCTTATCCTCTCATGGGAGTTGGTAAGATCATTCTGACTACTGCTGATGGTAGTTCTTTCACTTTGATAGATGCTTTATTTGTGCCAGGGATCAAGAAGAATCTGTTATCAGTTTCGGCTTTAGCCAAGATTGGCTTGGTTGTGAAATTTGTTGATGACAGGTGTAGAGTTCATGATTTGTCAAATGACGATGTGATTATTGCTTCTGGCATTTTATGTTGTGCGCTATATAAGTTCATAGACTATAAAAGATATGTAAATGATTCAGCATGTGCAGTACATGATTCTCAGGCTATGTCAGATGCAAAGCTTTGGCATGCACGCTTTGGTCATCTGAATTTTGATAGTTTACTATGCCTACAGAAATATGAAACAATGTCCTCTTTGCCCAAACCTGAGGCACCCAGGAAACATGTATGTGAAGGCTATATTTTGGGCAAAATGTAGTGTTCCTCATTTCCAAAAGATGGTTCAATTTGGGCTATGCAAAAATTGCAGCTTGTATATATGGTCCTATGCGAACACATTCTTTTGGAAACTATCTTTACTTCGTGACTTTCATTGATGATTTTTCTAGGCATGCATGGGCATATCCACTAAAAACAAAGTCTGAAGTGTTTATGTGCTTCCAATAGTTTTTGGTTTTGGTTGAAAATCTGTGAGCATGTAAAATGGGCACCCTCTGTTCTGATCAAGGGGGGGAATATATGTCTTGTGACTCTAATGCATTTCTGGCTGAACGTGGGATAAAACATCAATGTACAGTGCCATATACACCTCAATAGAATGGAGTTGCTGAATGAAAGAAGAGATCACTCATGGAGATGGCAAGGTGTATGGTCAAGAGTGGCTCTATGAGGCTTTGTATTGACTATAGAGCATTAAATAAAGTCACAATTAAGAATATATTTCCAATGCCTAGATTGGATGATCTATTCGACTAGTTATAAGATGCTAAGTATTTCACTAAGCTTGATATGAGATTTGGTTATCATCAAATATGCATAAAAGCAGATGATGTACCTAAGACTCCTTTTAGGACTAGGTACAACCATTGTGAGCTCTTAGTAATGCCATTTGGTCTTACTAATGCTCTAGCCACATTCATGACTCTCATGAACAATGTTTTGAGGCCTTACTTAGGTAGGATTGTGATTGACTTTCTAGATGATATACTCATATATAGCAAGTCTGAAGATGCACATTTGGAACACTTATGGTCATTTTTCCAAGTGTTATGAGAAAATTCCCTTTTTGCTACTAGACAAAATGTGAATTTTTTAAACAAGAAGTTTGATATCTTCTCCATATCATCTCCAAACAAGGAATTCACATGGATCGTGACAAGGTGCAAGGGATTATGGACTGGCCTAACCATAGACATCTAGAAGAACTATAGGTTTGCCTAGGTTTGTCTGGCTTCTATCGTCGATTCAGTAAGAATTATGCCAAGATACCTGTTCCAATGATGGACCAACTTAAAGGAAAAGGGAATGCCTTTCAGGGGGGAGATGACCAAAATGAAGTATGAAAAGATCAAAGGTAGCAATAGCCACTGCTCCATTATTACATATATCAGATCCCAATCAACCCTTTATGGCTGAGACTGACACGAGTGATTATGCTATAGGACCAGTTCTGATTCACGATGGTCGACGAGTAGCATTTGAAAGCAAGAAATTAGAACCAGCTCAATGAAATCACTCAGTCTACGAGGAGTTATATGCTATTTTCAATGCTTTAAAGAAATGGCATCATTATTTGTATGGTGCCAAGGTTATGATAGTGTTTGATACAAGAGTATTAAATGGATCTCTAATCAAACAAACCTTAAAGGTTGTAAGGCTCGATGGGCAGAGACCCTTCAAGAGTTTGATTATGAGCTTAGGTATAGGAAGGGAAAGTTTAATGTAGTGGCTAATTCACTTAGCTGCATGCCTATGCTCGATGGATTGAGCTTTACTCAGATCACTAGTGAGCTACTTGAGTCCATTAGAGGGAAATGTAGGCTTGATCCTACATATTTTGAGATTTGGGAAGCCATAGAGAATGGGGATCATGATACATGGGTTTCCAGTGAGGATGGAGTATCGACGGGTACTCAAGAAGGGTTCAAGTGGAAGAATTACAATATCCATGGTGGATATCTATTGTATAAGAGTAAGGTGTGTGTCCTTAGAGACCCTGAGATGAGACGACAAATTTTGTATGATTGTCATGGCACACCTAGTGCATGACTCCCAGTACTTGACAAGACTTATGATCTTGTTAGGAGGCAGTTTTATTGACTTGGACTTCATAAGGAAGTCCAAGAGTATGTGCTTAAGTGCAATAAATGCCGAGTCAATAAAGTTGAAAGGTTGAGGATTGGAGGACTAATCCACCCATTGGACATTCCCAATGGGAAGTGGGAGAGTATCTCCATGGATTTCATAGTTGGATTACCTACGACACAAAGAGGGCACAACTTAGTTTGGATGATTGTGGATAGGTTAACCAAAATGTCTAGGTTTATTCCAACATGAAGTACAGTGAAGAAACCTGAGTTGCCCAGATTGTTTGTAGAGAACTTGAACCAATTATTTGATCTTCCTTTAGACATTGTTTCTGATTGGGATAGGAAATTTACAAGTCATTTTGGGAGAGCAGTCTTCAAGAGGTTGGATAATAAACTTAGTATGAGTATGACCAAGCATCCTTGGTCAGATGGCCAAACGAAGAGGGTTAACCAAATCTTAGAGGATATGCTTTGTGCATATGTTATTGAAAGGCAAACTAATTGGGAAGAGTACTTACCTATAGTAGAGTTTGCATACAAGAACTCTCCCACATGGCAAAGTCCATTCATGCTTATGTATGGTTTTCAACCAATAGCTCCTTATGTAGTTGATTTATAGAATGAGAGAGTTCAGGATGCAAAAGATTTCTTGGAAGAAATGAGTGATATGTTTAAACTTGCTAAAGATGGTATTAGGAAAGCTCAAGATATAGCTAGGGCCTATACTGATCCTCATAGAAGAGAAATCAACTTTGAGGTAGGTGATAAATTTTATCTTAGAGTTCCTTCTTGGTTTGAAACCATGAAGATGGGACCTTGTCCTAAACTATCTCCTAGGTATTGTGGTCCATTTCTAATACTTAAGAGAATAGGTCAACTGGTTTACCAACTCCAACTTTCGAATAGTTGTCAGATTCATCCTTAATTTCATCTTAGTAGGTTAAAAAAAATTAGGAGAATCTAACAACCTCATTCTAGATAGTGAGGTTATCAACCCTACTTCTATTCAATCTCTTCCACAAGAGCCTGAGTGCATACTATATACTCAACAAACACAAACAAGGATTCATTTATATCAAGAGTATCTAGTTAAGTGGAAAGATAGTTTAGAGGATAGTGCTACATGGGAGCAAGTTAGTACCCTTCAAAGATGGTTCCCCACCTTTATGAAGACTGTCCAAGAGTCCTCTTAAGGGGAAGGATATGGGAAACACTATGGAGAGATGACCATGTACACCAGGTACATGGGGTTTAACGGGAACAACTCATATATATGTGTTGTTTCTCTTATTCATCTATGCTTTCCATGAACAATTCTGAGGACAAACCTGAACTTAAGGGGAAGGAAATGTTATATCACTATTAGTATGAACCACCTTTATTGGAGGTTGGAGGGCATGAGGCCACTTGGGACTCATGCAAAAGATGCATGGAATAAGAGAAAGTAGAGGAAAGATATATATAGGTTGTATGGGTGGGAGGTGAAACCCATGTTCTCTCTCAAATCATTCTGATATCGCAACCCGTCACATAGTTTTTTGCATGATCCTATATTTAGCTTACTCCCAAAAATAGGAGTTTTCATTGGGCAACCTGGAGACCATGACACCTGTTGAAGCTCAAGGTCAAGGAAAAAACATGGAAGCGCATCAAGAAAGTTGACACACAAGAAGAAGGAGCAAGTAGGGAGCTCCAAGAATCACATGTCAAATTTTCAGAAGAAATCCCTATAAAAATAATGATTTTTATCACTAAAAATCATTTTAAATACCATTTTCTATTTTTACAACCCCATTTTGTTCAAGCCAAGGAGTCCTTGAGCTTGAGGAGTATTAGATGTATCATACTACCAATTTTCATAATTTTTAGATTCCGTTTGAGCCCCCAAATAAGCCCTAGAACCTAATTTTTAACTAGGCCAGACAGTAGGTCTCGATAGGGCCAAAACCACTCAAAAACTATAAAAAGGGCTGGAGAGCCATTTTTGGGGTTAGCTTGTTGTAGATTTCAGCTTTGTAAGAGAGTTCATTTGCAATCGAAGATCTTCCATTGTTCCACTCTTTGCTCTTACCTTGTGCGCGTGTGTGTGTATGTGTGTGCATGCTTGTGTGCTTTCACTCACGCACTTGTGCACTTCACTTGCTCTTGGTCTTCATACCAGTCCTCACGTCTCCACAGATTGACATTTATGAGGTGGAGCTCCTCACGTTGGTACTTACCATTGTGCTAGAGTGACACCAAATTTTGAAGCTCAAGGTCAAGGACAAAACATGGAAGCGCATCAAGGAAGTGGACACACAAGAAGAAGGAGCAAGTAGGGAGCTCCAAGAATCACATGTCAAATTTTCAGAAGAAATCCCTATAAAAATAGTGATTTTTATCACTAAAAATCATTGTAAACACCATTTTCTATTTTTAAAACCCCATTTTGTTCAACCTAGGGAGTCCTTGAGCTTGAGGAGTATTAGATGTATCATACTACCAATTTTCATAATTTTTAGATTCCGTTTAAGCCCCCAAATAAGCCCTAGAACCTAGGTCGGATACTAGGTCTGGATAGGGCCAAAACCACTCAAAAACTATAAAAAGGGCTGGAGAGCTCATTTTTGGGGTTAGCTTGTTGTAGATTTCAACTTTGTAAGAGTGTTCATTTGCAATCGAAGATCTTCCATTGTTCCACTCTTTGCTCTTACCTTGTGCGCGTGTGTGTATATGTGTGTGCATGCTTGTGTGCTTTCACTCACGCACTTGTGCACTTCACTTGCTCTTGGTCTTCATACCGATCCTCACGTCTCCACTGATTGACATTTATGAGGTGGAGCTCCTAACGTTGGTACTTACCATTATGCTAGAGTGACACCAAATTTGGCACCGTTGCCAGGGAGAGAGCTTGGAGGACGAGCGTGTGACGGTAAGACGTAGAGTAGCGGCGTTGGAAGGTAAAAAAATCACCATTTTCAATTCAGTTTTTGAGTTTTACTTCTCCATCTTCATCATCATCACCATCTCCACCCACCTTCATCTTCTTAGTTTTTTCCATTTTTTAGAGTACATTCACCTCACTTTTTACTTGGGCTTGTGAGAAAGAGCCGTAGAGAGGGTGTAGAACTGAAACGCTGAAGAAATAGTACCAAAATAGTCGAAAATCAGAGTGAACAGCCCCGGACACGAAGAAACCGCATCAAGTATCGTGAGTGCAATATCGCGGGTTTGAAGGGAGATTTTGCATCTATAGACACATAGGAGTGACAAGGAGGACACAAGGTACTCATATTTGCAAAAAAAATTGAATTTTGACTCAAGAAAATCCAAGTATCGTGTTCTCCTGTAGTTGAAGTATCACGATACCTGTATATCATGAAACTCCTGTGGTCGAGTATCGCGATACTTGTAGTGGTCACATATCGTGTATCGTGTATCACTGAGAAACATTCACGATACTAGACAGATATCGTGTATCGTATATCGTAAACTTCTGACCGCGATACCTATCGTGTATCGTGGAGTTAACTTCGGTGATACCTGGTAGGTATCGAGTATCGCCAGAAAATTTCTCACGATATTGGTCACGTATCGAGTATCGTAGAGACTTGAAAATGATACTTGAGGAATATTGAATATCGTGGGAATTCCAAGTATCGTGTATCGTGATTTTTTTTCGTGATACCCACCCAATATCGTGTATCGTGACCTGCAGTGTCAAGTATCGTGAGTCTAACTCTCGCCTGATATCGAGTATCGTATATCATGGGATTCCTCTTGGAGATACTTGTGCAATATCGAATATTGTGAGGGTCCTTCCGCGATACTTGCTGGATATCGAGTATCATGACCTGTCTAGTTGGTTGAATATCGTGTATTGTGTGGGATCAAGTATCAAATATCGTGGCATTTTTCCAATCAGCCAAATATCGAGTATCGTGACTTTTCCAGTGTGTCAAGTGTCGTGTATCGTTTAGTTGAGATATCATGTATTGTGGCAAGGCAAGTATCGTGTATCGTCTGCTTCCAAGTATCGCGATACTTGATAAGTATTGTGTATTGCCTATTTTGAAGCATTTCCTGAGAGGTCCTGTTTCCTTGTTTTAACCCTCAGAACCCTAAACTCGTATAACTTTCTCATACAAAATCCGTTTGCTGTGATTTTGAGTTTGTTGGAAAGCTCGTGGGTATTTTAGATAGGGTATTTTGAAGTTGACCCTCAGGTTGGACTAGGAAGGAAGGGGTTCCACAAGATTTTGAGCAGTTCAAAGGATATTTGTGGACTTGTAGACAAGGCTTATGAACCTAAGATCAAGTAGACACTTAGGAAGAGATAGATAAAGTACCAAATCACTTGAAACTAAGGTCAACTACAAAACCAAGTCAGGAACTCACAACTCAGGGGTTAACACTACGTGTCGAGTTCATAGACAATCAAAAATGTCACTTAGCTGAGAGAGATCTTGGCTTCTGAAGACATGCATAGTTCCGTACCTAGGGAAGGCCTTACCCCTACAATGGAAGGGGAATATAGGATGTCTCTTCAATACATATCCACCAACTTGCAGGAAATACCCATCTACCTTGATGGTCTACAGAGGACAGTAGCAAGAATGATAAACACCACAAAATTTGAAATAATTCCAAGACCAGCTGTCAAGTATGAAAGTGGAGTTTATAGGGACAAGATGGACCAGATATATGTAGTAACCGAAAACCCTTATCAGATTAATGAAAGAGGAGAGTTAGCTCGAGATCAGGCAACTACCTCACAAAACCCATTTGAGACCCAACAAAGAACAGAAAATGTGATGTTAGGACAAACGAGCCAAGGTCGTATACCCAATGGACCACATGAGCAATTCACCATGCCAGGAATTAAACCCCATAACCACACTAGCCAGGGAATGGGAAATATGAATAGAACCACATTTAGGGGAGGACCACCCCAAGGTGTAGGAGCTGGAATACACCTAGTAAAATCCGTTTATCCCGTCATAAGTCGAACCCCAAAGCCCGGCAAAATGCTAAGACCAATCCAATTGGCCAAATGTATGCAAAATCATTACGATGGCACAGGAGAGCCCTATGACCACATTGCAGAATTCAAGCAGGTATTGCGAGCGGAGCAAGTGGATGACTTTTTCATGCAATATGAATCCTTTGGGCTAACCCTCACAGGAATAGCCTTGACCTGGTTTCAATCCTTGGATCCAAGTTGCTTTGAACATACTGAACAATTCTTCCAAGAACTTATTTGGAAATTCACTAAGCAAGGGATCAAGCACAATTCATCATCCTTAATACATAGTTTCAAACAAGCTCCTAATGAGACAATAAAAAATGCAGCACGAAGATTTAAGCAATACATAGCCCGATGCCCTGTGACAGAGAGACCTTCTCAGCAAAAAATGATATCGTTAGTTTTAGAAGGTCTAACCAATGGAACATTGAGAATCTTAGTATATGTAAAACGACTACAAACCCTAAGCGAATGTCTTCATGAGTGCATAGATTTGGAAGACAACTTAGCTGAGGATCTCAAAACCACACAAGATCCTACCAAATCAGAGGATACAAGGAGCAATGAAACTTCTAGTTCGAGTTATGTGGAGGAAGTGACAGAGTTAGTGGCCAAGAAATTAGGAGTAAAAGGACAAAGGAACTACCAAGACTCACTCTTGAGAGTGCCAATGTTAGGAAGTTGCACATGTTGCGGTGGAGATCATCCATCTCATGTCTGCACCAGAGAGAGATTCGGGTTATCACAACCTTACCCTTACAATAGACAACCAACTCAGGAGACTAACATGTACTCTTATAGTGAGGAGAAGTACATCAACTACAACACCGAAAACTATCCAATGAATAGACAACCACGACCGTTTGTACCACCCCACTGTAGTCCATACGAGTGCCCTCCTACAGAACAAGACAGAGAAGTTCCTAGGTATAACCCATGTCCAAGATCACGAGGAGCATCTAGACTGTATGAACATGAAGGATATGGCCAACCTCAACCTATACCAGGACAAAAATCACCCCACCCACTATCTCTGACACAAGGGTAGAACATCACAATACAAGTTGTTTGTCTTGAGTGTGGCAAAGAACAACTCTTGAGAGATTGTCCTGGACATCCCTCTAGTGCACCAAAGGTTACACCCATTAATGTAGTAGGCTTAGTGGGGGATTCAGGTTCCAGTAGTGATAATGTGGCTCCTATACACGCAGTTACTAGGCCACAAGCCTTACAACAAACTAAACCAGCTGAGCAATCAGAGCCAAGTGAATCAGGAGAGCTTAGTAAGAGAAGAACAAGAACATGGAAGGATACTAGAGAGAAGGCCAATCATAAGTGGAACAAAAAGTTATCTGAACTAGAAGAACGCCTGAAAGATGCAAAAACAAAAATAGAAGATATTGCCTCTCAAGACCCCTCGCATGTCAAAACTCCATCCACACCACCTCATCCCCACCCACCAACCACAGTAAATGGACCAGCACAACCGGGGTCTGTTCTTGCAGATCCAACCCCAGAAGACTTGGACATGATGTTCAAGGCATACGAGGCTCGACTTCAAGAAGGGCCAACACCTGCAAACCTAGACAAGAGCTACCCTAAAGCAGATTTAGAGATTGAACGGACAAAAATGTGCATTAAAATGGTGGAACTAGCTCAAGCTATGTTCGAGGCCAACCAATCATTCAATCAGACAAAAACTGTTACACCGGGTTTGCACTTCCAGGGCTTACTAGATAGATTAGAGCAGTTGGTAAACAAACCACAAGTTTTTTTACCTCCACAGGCTCAACTAACTATTGAAAGAGAAAGCTCATCACCAAAGAAAGTCTATGTTCCTGACTCCATAGATGATGGGGAACCTCTTTCAATTCAACAACACACTCAAAAGTTATTGCGGGAAATACAAGAAGAGAAATGGGCCAAGGAGAAGGATGTTCCCCCTCCTATTCATGAGATTGATGACCTTCATGATCAATTTCCACAGGACATTCCATCTATTTATGGAGAAAAAACAGAGCAACAAGAAGATGAACGATTAGATTTTGAATCTAATTCTTTACAAGAGTTGCCATAGTTCACAGGCCCATGGGAATCTAAATCTCTCCATATCAGAGCTCCCACAATATTGATCAGGAATGAAGACTCGGTGGTTCCAAGAAACACTGAAGTCGTGAAGAAAACTAAGGTTCAGTGTCACCTCACTTTAGAAGAGTTGCTCAAAGTAAAACCGGAGTTATGGAATCATGTGAAGGATCAGGCTCGAGAACTTGATTCCCATATGCCAGAAGTTGGTTCTAAGCAAAAAGTCCCAGAGATACCTTTAGACAAAATAGGGGACATGTGTGAGGGTGAAGAAGGTAATACTTATCTTCCAATCACCTACCAAGGTTACACAACCAAAGCAATCATAGATTCAGGTGCTGGTGTTGCTATTGCAACCACCTCCTTGTGGAAGCGATGGGGCAAGCCCACATTAAGACCAACTAGAATGAAGCTTCAAATGGCAAACGGTCATTTTGAAAGACCTCTAGGACTCCTCGAAGGGATAACTCTAACCACGTGTGGTGTAAGTTTGAACACACATTTGCTATATGTAACTTTGAGAAAAATAATTTCTACAAAATGATCCTAGGAAGACCCTTCCTATGACAACTGCAAATAGTATAGGATTGGGGAACCAACTCCTTATACTTGCAGCACTTAGGGGTCACAACCAAGGTCAATTTGAAGGATTACACCTTCAGAGATGTACCACCCCTACAGTGGAATCCTATCCACAAGGAGCAAGAAGATTCAATCTCTCTGCATTCTAAAAGTTCAACTGATACATCCTGGATGCATGAAGATACTCATTTGTGGATGTGCAAGGTCGCAAAGGAAGAGGAAAAACGCTTAAAGGCAAGAGAAAAAGGAACTTCTCAAGGAGATAGACCAGTTCGAGACCCAGCCTATACGCCGATGATATTTCCAGATGAGGAATTTGAGCCTCATGGTTGGGCAGAAATCTTAGCTACCATGGACATTGCTGTCAATGAAGAACATTGGACACCTCATTGTGATGAGGAGGGTTATGATATTTCAGTGTTCATGTGTCATCCCTTGCTAGAAGAAGGTGACTCTAATGACTTCATAGAAGAAGAAGAGAACGATGATGATGTAGAGTCCATTGTGATGGATAGTTGCTTTATTTCAAAGGAGCACTATCTAGAAGACATAGGAGCATTTACACAAAAAGAAGAAGAACCTCTCACAAGCATCAAAACGGTAAATTCAAAGGATGGGAGTGAAGGTAGTAAAAAGAAAAAGAAGAGAAAAGTAGTGAAACAGGACAAGGAGGAACCATTGTTTGAAGTACTAGAAAATTTCAAAAAATATGAAGTTGAGGACCAAAAAATTTTGGTACGAATGCCTAAGAGAGAGGCCACAACAGGAGAAGCATATGATAACAAAGAAAAGACCAAAAAAATCATAGTCACCATCGAAGAGAACAAAGTGAGATGTACATACATAGGAGATGACCTAAGTAAAGAAGACGAAGTAGAGTTGGTAGCGTTATTAAGGGAATACAGGGACGTGTTTGCATGGCACTATAGAGACTTGAAGGGAGTAGATCCAAAAATTTGCTCTCATACGATCCCCATGACCGCTGATGCCAAGCCCAACAAACAAAAGCCCTACACAAATAATGACACTTATGCAGCCAAAATAATAGAAGAAATTGATAGATTGATTGAAGCTGGTTTTATCTATGAGATTGAGCATACAGAATGGGTGTCCCCCATTGTTGTGGTACCCAAGAAGAATGGAAAGTTGCATGTATGTATTAACCTTAAAAAAGTTAATGATGCCACAGTAAGAGATAGTTATCCGCTTCCAGTCACTGATCATTTATTGGAGCGTGTTGTAGGCAAGGAAGTTTATAGCTTCTTTGATGGATTTTCAGGTTACAATCAAGTAGCCATTGCCCCAGAAGATCAACATAAAACAGCTTTTGCCACACAGTGGGGGATCTTTGCATTTCGGGTGATGCCATTTGGCCTCACCAATGCACCTGCAACCTTTCAACGGCTCATGTGCCATGTCTTCAAAGAGTTCTTGCGGAAGAGCTTAGAAGTATATGTGGATGATTTATGTGCTCATTCCCAAGAGCAAAGATACCACATCCTTGAGCTCAGACAGGTCTTCAACAAGTGTAGAGAATATCGAGTGTGTCTGAACCCAGAGAAGTGTGTGTTCATGGTACGTCAAGGTAAAATCTTAGGTCACATTGTCTCTAAGAACGGAATATCAACAGATGAGGACAAGGTAAAAGCCATAGCAGAGTTGCCGAGGCCAAGGAATGTTAAAGAGGTACAAGCCTTCATGGGCCATTGTGGATATTACCGTAGGTTAATTCACATGTATGCAATCATAGCTAAACCTCTTTATGCCTTGTTGACAAATTTTGAGTGGAACGATGAATGCGAAAAGTCCTTCAATGAGCTGAAGACATGCTTGTGCACAACACCAATGCTGTCCACTCTTGATTGGAATAAGCCATTCCATGTACACGTGGATGCATCCAATTATGCAATAGGATGTGTGCTGTCACAACCAACTGGGTGAAGGGAATTTAGATTTGCCTATAGCATATGCTAGCAGGCAATTGAATGCTGCTGAACAAAACTACACCACAACCGAAAGAGAAGGTTTAGGCATGGTATTTGTTGTGAAGAAGTTTAGACACTATCTGTTGGCCAACAAGTTCAAATTTTTCACTAATCATCAAGCATTATTAGTCTTGGTCAATAAACCTTGCAATACAGGACGTCTAGTAAGATGGTTCCTCTTACTAATGGAATATGACTTTGAAGTGGTTGTCAGGAAAGGTAAGACCCACCTTAGGGCAGATCATCTTTCTTGCATCACTTCAGGAGAGTCACCGCAAGGAGTGTCAGATGAATTACCCGATGCTTATCTGTTCAATCTAGAAGTTGTTCCTAAATGGGAAAATAAGTTGGTACCAGCCCTAACCTTCGGACTTGCAAACAAGAATGTGAAGACGAACAAGGATGAAATTGTACGGTCACAAATCTATCAAATATTGGGAGGAAGTATGTACAAACAAGATACAGAGGGTTTATTAGCTTGTTGTGTCGAGGATGATGAACATAGTAGTTGGTTGCAACAAGCCCATGAAGGGTTGCTAGGAAGTCACTATTCTAAACAATGAACATTGCAGAATCTGAAATGCTTAGGAGTGTATTGGCCTAGTGTGGACAAAGAAATTCATGAGTGGATTAAGAATTGTCCAATGTGCAAAGAGAGACCCCCCGTGGAGCATGCCACCCTTTATCACGTGTCATTAATTCCAGATTCGAGTGCTCCATTGGTAGACTTCATGAGATCGGGAACCTTACCCAAGGAGGCTAGTCTAGCAAGGAAACGAAGCATGGAGCAAGAGGCTAAAAACTATGCCTTCGTAGGAGACAACCTATATAGGAGAGGAAAAGATGGTTACTTAAGATTGTGCGTTCACGAATCAGACTACTTGAAAGTCTTAGAAACTACCCATAGTAGTATCGCAGGCGGACATTTTGGTCGTGATCGAGTAATTGAGACTATTCTATTCTCAGGACTTTGGTGGCCCACTCTTCATATGGATGCACATACCTATGTGAAGAAATGTGACACATGCCAACGTGCCCAGTACCCAATTAGAAAAGATGAGATGCCTTTGAGGCCAATGATGGGAGGACGTGCATTCTCGAAGTGGGGCATAGACTTTGTAGGTCCTATTAACCCCCCCAGCTAGAAACTCCCATGCAGAATACATTATTGTAGCCACAGACTACCTTACAAAGTGGGTAGAATTCAAAGACATAACAAAGAATGATGCTCAAACAACGGCAAAGTTCTTATTTGAGAATGTGTTCACGAGATACGGATTACCAATAGAGTTAGTAAGTGATAGAGGCACACACTTCTTGAATCAAGTAATTGAAAATCTTCTCCAAGAATTCTTGGTGATACATAAGAAGTCTGCCCCCTATCATCCACAAGCTAATGGACAAGGTGAGAGCACAAACAAGATCCTATGTAATGTATTGACAAAACTAGTAAATAACAAACGCTCTGATTGGGACAAACAACTTCATCATGCTATTTGGGCCTACCGAGTTGCCTATAAAATGGTACTCAATGCCACCCCATTTCAGATGGTCTTCGGACAAAATGTTGTGCTACCGTTGGACTTCCTAATCCCAACTTTAAAAGTAGCACAAGGGCATGACTGGAATGGACACGATTTATCCTCGAGGATCTTTGATTTAGAACGATTAGGTGAGACAAGGCTACGAGCGGCCGCAAGCATCTATGTTGCAAAGAAAAGACAAAAGGCATACTTCGATGCACATATCAAAGATAAAGGATTGAAAGAGGGAGACCTAGTGTTGGTTTATACATTAAAGCAACATGCCCGTAAATTGGAAAAAAGAGGATATGGACCCATGATCATTAATAGAATTTCCACTAGCGGTGCAGTTCAATTGGCCACACTAGAAGGTGATATCTTGCCCAACTATATCAGTGGTTGTCGAGTCAAGCTATATCACGAACCTCTTACAGAGGATATGTTACAGAGACTCCGCTGCTAAGAAGCGAAAAGAAGAAGAGTTAAGGGTTAGAGAAGAAGCACAGGTAGAGGCTAGAGAATGCATTAGGAGAAATAAGTATAATTGATCGACATCCTTTTGTGACCATAGCGGTAGGACAAGGGAAGAATGCAAGGACTATGAGAGCATTGATTGACTCAGGTGCATCAACTAGTGCAGTTAGACTATCCTACTGCCAAGACTTGCAATTGAACATAAAACCCATAGAAGCCTATCTCATAGGTTTGGGAGGTGTGGAAACCCTTTGTTTGGGCAAGGTGGAACTTCCCATCTACCTTCAAGATGTTCCAATGAAAGTCAAAATGCTAGTATGTCAGGATGAGGACATTATAGAGCCACTTGTCCTGGGTCAAGATTGGATTTACGACCATGCAATCAACTTGAACCTAAGAAGTCAAATCCTTCAAGTTTGGGCACATGAACAATGTATTACATTAGAATTAGAAAATTGCATCCTCACAAATCCAGAGGTCACACATTCTCTTAGTTCTTCCAAAACTAATCTTCGTAAAGAAAATGTTGTGTGTGTCAAAAACCCTGCGAAGCAAGAGGTCTCAATCATGGAAGCACAAGCTCAAAGGCCAGCAAACCTCTCTTGTTCTTCACATACTAATGCAAGTGTAACTCGACCAAAGAGGCAAGCAAAAAAGACATCGGCTATATCAACTAGACAGACAGAATTCAAGAAGAAAGAAGCTCAGGGCATGAAGCAGATTTGGGTACGAAAAGGAGAACAAGCACCAGCTTTGCCACAACCCTTCCCATTGAGGCAAGCCAATCATGCTACAAGAAGAACCAAGAAACGAGGACCAGCTCAATCCCAAGGTCTTCGACAAATTTGGGTACCAAAGCAATCGATGAATGCCAACCATACTAACGTACAAATTTAGGTGCCAAGGAAATTAGCTGCAGCTCAACAAGAGCGATTACAAATGTGGGTACCCAAGGCACTCTTACATGCACAAAACCATCTGATCTCCCTCATGAGGAAAATCTCAACAAAAACACCATGGAGAAGCAAGACTCGAAACCACGGGCAGAGACCAAAAGAAGATGAATTCATCTCCTGGCCGATAATAAAAAGACAATCACAAAGGATATGGGTTTGGAAGCCAAAAGTACCAGCAGCTTCCACAACACCAAGGAGCCGACCATGATGGATATCAAATTTTAGCAACCTTCCAAAGATGAAAGGGCCAGAAGTGATCTCCACAGGACCACATACCATTCTCAAATGGATCCCTATAAGGAGGATCACATCATTGCAAGATTCAATCGACACCTCCAAACAAAAATTGCATCAAGTCTACAAGTAACATCAAATGCCTCGACCAGCAACAACCATGTGCCTTTGGCATAACCCTGTCTTTTGCACCATTCAGGTCATGCATTTCCAAAGTATGCATTAATATAGGGCCTCCTTACACGACCATGCATAGTCACAATTGAGAATCCTAGGCACATGATACACATCTGACATATGTAAAATATTTTATTGATGTAAAAAAAGAAAAGAAAAGAAAAAGAAACAAAGAGAGCGGCAGGATAGGAGTGCATGCTTGTACAATCTCTGATGAGAACCATCAACACGGACATCCATCAACACGAGAGACAAGCCAGTGGCCAATCATCACGACGTGCATAAAACATGAAGAGTGACGATCGACGGAACTTTCACCTTGGTAAGAATTGTATGCTTCAACAACAACATAACCATGGTCGATTAGGAAACCTCTTCGTCGGCATACCCTTGAGAACCTAGCTCAAGACCAAACTTCTTGCACCATAACTTTTCCAATGCATTTCCCAAGTATGCATGCATAGCGCGATATTACAAGGCCATGCACAAGGCACATATCTTGTCCAACCCATGCACTAATGTACTGACCCATCATCCATTATGGGTTACAAGTACTTGCCATGAAAACAAGGAAATCCATCTTTGGAAGAACTAGAGGACATCAAGGGGACAACACCAAGAGCAAGGAAGCAATCCACCACGAGAGTTGCTCATAACCAATATTGATCTCTTTCGAGTAGCTCACAATTTTTGAAAGCTCACAAATGCACCATCAAGATGGAATACAAGGACGACATACTCACAAAGGGACTACAACCTACAAGCACTAGCAGTGGCAAAGTGAGCACCAGACAAAAGACCAGGCTACATTGGAAAGATGGACACTACCTCTCAACGTACTACATGGAACAACCACTACAACAAGGGTCTGTCAGGGACGACAGACTGAAGAGGGGGGGGGAGTGTTGAAGCTCAAGGTCAAGGACAAAACATGGAAGCGCATCAAGGAAGTGGACACACAAGAAGAAGGAGCAAGTAGGGAGCTCCAAGAATCACATGTCAAATTTTCAGAAGAAATCCCTATAAAAATAGTGATTTTTATCACTAAAAATCATTGTAAATACCATTTTCTATTTTTACAGCCCCACTTTGTTCAAGCCAAGGAGTCCTTGAGCTTTAAGAGTATTAGATGTATCATACTACCAATTTTCATCATTTTTAGATTCCGTTTGAGCCCCCAAATAAGCCCTAGAACCTAATTTTTAACTAGGCCGGACACTAAGTCTGGACAGGGCCAAAACCACTCAAAAACTATAAAAAGGGCTGGAGAGCTCATTTTTGGGGTTAGCTTGTTGTAGATTTCAGCTTTGTAAGAGAGTTCATTTGCAATCGAAGATCTTCCATTGTTCCACTCTTTGCTCTTACCTTGTGCGCGTGTGTGTGTATGTGTGTGCATGCTTGTGTGCTTTCACTCATGCACTTGTGCACTTCACTTGCTCTTGGTCTTCATACCGGTCCTCACGTCTCCACGGATTGACATTTATGAGGTGGAGCTCCTCATGCTGGTACTTACCATTGTGCTAGAGTGACACCAACACCCAAGGTGTGATGAAAGCTACCTTGTCTCACTCCTCTAGGTGAATGGATAACTAGTTGTACCCCATTAAAACCATCCATGAAGCTGTATAGTATATGCCCAAACACTTCTTCAATAGTGTGCTCTGCAACTGGCATAGGGAACCCATCAAGGATTGTTTCTTTGTTGAGCAATCTCAGGTCTACACATATTTGTATTTTATTAGTGTTCTTTTGGGCACAATAACCATGGGAGAAAGCAATTTTGAGTGCTTCATTGGGTTAATAATTCCTGGATCTCTTGGTAAATAGCTTCAACATACTTTGGATTCGACCTATAGCTTTTACCCCTTGTTTTTTTGGCTCCTTCTACCAGTGGAATCCTATGTTCCCCAAAACTTGCAGGCACTCCTTCAAATTCTTTGTAATGCCATGCTTTCATAAAAAAATTTACCTTTGAAAGAAACGTAGGATAGTTGCATAACCATGTGGCCACTAGTATAGGATGAGGCCTAGTTCAATTACTTTTATTGGGTTCCATTCCATCAATGTGTCAGGAGGCTCTTCTTCATCTTTTCCATCTTTCATAACTTTCCTCCATAGTCCTAGTGTCATATGTAGAAGCACTTTGAATATCAGTTTGTTCTTCCTTTCTTTGCAACCACCCTATAGGAATTTCATGAATTGGAAAAGCAGCTTCTTCACTAGGTTGCTTTTCCTTGCAACCTATTTCCTTCTCAAAATTTGAATCAACTTCATCTATTTTGCACTTAATAGGTGGTTTCTTCCATCTCATATGACCTGTTATAGGCTCACCCAATCCAGTACCTTATATGGTTTCTTCTTTTTCTTTTTGAACTTTTGTACTTGTCACATCTAGAGGAACTCCATATTAGGGAAATGAGTTATGTGTTTCTAGCCATGAAAAAATGTCTTCTTCCGCTTCGACATCCAATCTTGGGTTTTTCATTATTTTTTGTTCCTTGCTAATGCAAGTATATGCATCATGTTGGTTTATCCATGATTGTGTGGTCATTCTTCTAAATGGGTTTGTTTGAGCTCCTTCTCTTCATGCTTTACCCACATTGTAGCCTTATCCCAATCATGCAAGACATTGGCATGCCTCAACTAGGGCCTCCCAATCTATAAGGGAATACCCCCATCCATTTGTGGAATTCTCAATACAATGAATTCCATAGTAGAGATGTTACCTTGTACCACGATTTGAACTCAAAGAACCACCACCAAAGGGTTTATCCTACTTTGGTACACCAATGTTACTATGAAATTCACTGGTCTTGAGGATTGAAACCCAAACTTCTCCATAGTGTACTCTAGCATTAATTTTATGCCTAAACCATCATCCACTATAACTCCTTCCATTGTGTGTCCTTTTATACTGAGACTAAGATGTGGACTCTTATAATCAATAAGGGGCACTACAAGGAATACAGCCACATAGAAATGATTGATATGACACACTTTCATCACTACGTGATTGTGGATTTTGTTGCACACAACATCGGGTGTGCACTGTTGTTTAAATGATGCTAAAATCGAAGCTATTTCCAAAGCTATTAGCAACATTACTTGAAGTGTCGCTAATGTGAACGTCACATTTGTGACACATATGTAGCATCGCATATGCGATGCAAATTAGCACCACATATGCAATACTAAAAGCCATGATTTGTAGAATCGCATTTACATCATTTGTACATCGCTTATGCAACGATTATGTTTGACCAAAGTGAAAAAATGATGGATCGCACTTTGATAGTCATTTTGCATGCATCTGATTGAAGATCAATCATCATATCTGCATCGTGCATACGAGCTCGAGTTGTCTCTTTCTTAATCTCTCTCTTTTCTACTCTCTCTCTCTCTCATTTTTTTTTCTCTCTCTCTCCCTCTTTCTCGTTCAATTTCTATTTCTCTCTTTCTCTCTCTCTCTTTATCTCTTTTGATGTCTCTCTCTCTCTATCTCTATCTCTTTTCATCTCTCTCTCTCTCTATTATAAAAAAAACTTTAAATTTATAAACATGCATACACACATACATACACTTACATGTACATACACTTACACATGTATACATATAGTTACACATACATACATACATACATATACATGTATACATACACACACATTCACATACACACACATATACATACACACAAATACATAGTAAATATATACACATTTATAAACATGCATACACACATACACACATACATACATACATACACTTACACATACATACATGCACTTACGCATACATACATACATACACATATACGTACACATACATACACATACACATACACACACATACACATACATGCACATATATATATACACACAGATACATAATAAATAGGTACACATTTATACACATGCATACACACATACATATACATATACATGCATACACATACACACACATACATAATAAATACACACACATTTATAAACATTCATATACATATACACACATACATATACATAGACATGCATACACATACACACACATACCTAATAAATACATACACATTTATAAACATGCATACACACATACACACATACATATACACACATACACACATACACACATACATACACTTGCATACACATACATATACTTACACATACATACATGCACATACACGTACACATACATACACATACATACACATACACATATACATAATAAATACATGCACACATACATACACATACACATACATACATAATAAATACATGCACACATACACATACACACATACACATACATACACATACACATACATACACATACACATACATACACATACACATACATACACATACACATACATACACATGTATACATACACATGTATACATACACATGTATACATACACATAAACATACATGTACATAAACATACACACACATACATAATTTATACATGCACACATACACATACACACATACACACATACACACATACACACATACAGACAAATATACATATACACATACACATGCATACACACATAGATAACACACAAACAGACACATCCACATATATACGCACACATACACATACACATATACATACATACATACATACATACATACATACATACATACGTACATACATACATACATACATACATACATACATACATACACACATCATATATTTATGATTTTGTATGTGTATCTATATGTCAGAATGTGTATTCGTATATATGTGAATATATGTGCATGTGTAAATGTGTACATGTGAATGTGTATGTATGTAAATAATAAGATTATTAATATATAATACCTTTTTTGCTACACAATCAAATTCTGATCAATCAGAGGGAACTCCACCATTGTCTTCTACTCATGCAAGGACTACTTACTATAAGTATATCAAACTTTTAACTATAATATTTGATAGATACATACATGATTGATATATGTTTTTACTTGTTATATTATAATGAGATTCTGATCAATGAGAGGGTACTCCATCGCCTCCTATCCATGCAACAAGTTCACATATGTCGCCCAATAGAAATTATGATGGTTTTTACTATCAAAAGCATATTATATGGTGGTGTAATTTTTTGAATGTCACGTATCAAAGACCACATTTGGAATGTATTGAACATGAGGCATATTATGGTATTTTTGAGCATGCACCACCACTTGATCAATGTGATAATGCTTGGGTATGTCTTGATTCCATATTTTAATTAATGTCATTATTTTATTTGAAATTATATACAAAATAAAATGATAATTAATATACACAAATATTTGCTCAATGATGATGATGATGAGTTCTCCTCCTAATAATGCTTATATACCTCATACATGTCATGTACATGCTGTTTATTAATTACAAGCTGAGGTTTCTTGAGATCCTCTACCTCCTATTTTACAGAGTGAAACAATTTGAGATTATCCATTTGTCAACTCGTGATCATCCTCTAGTACAAACATATGATAGAAAAAGATAAGAAGGATGGCATAGAGGACCACTTCCTTTAGATGGAGAGGTTTTTAACTTTTGGTGTAATCGCTATATGATTGTTCCCTCCATTATCACTAGTGTTGGTCATGATCTCTTTATAGTAGAGGATTTGTATGTGCCTCCGAACTTTGAACTCACTCTTATGTCATTTTGTGGTCCTATATATACATGGGGGGATAGATATCAACTTACACATTACATTCAAAGCATGAGTACTTGTGGATTATGCATGAATGTATCTTCTCTTGCTAGTAGAGGGATTACACATGTAGAAAATGAAAGATTATATATTGATAGAAGACCTTACATGCTCGGAAATATAGCAAGTTTAATAAATAGTATGTTGGAGAACCAATCACAAGTTGGACATAAATTTAAAGGTCAAAGTCTAAGATGAAAAGCACATGTCTATGTGAAGGAACAATTTCACACATGTATTATATTTGTAAAGTTAGATACTTTAGTTCTAGAATTTTCAAAAGTCACGAGATTCAGAAAATCTATATAAGGTAGTTTGTATCAATAGATGCGGTGAGAGAGAGAAGAGTGAAAGAGAGATTTTCTATGACTCAGTATAGTCGGGCTTCTTTGAGTGAGAAAGCACCTATAAACATTTTGAGTTTCCATAGCTATTAGAAGAAATAACAGAAGTTCTGTGTATGATGTTGATATATTTAGGTAGTGATGTGTGTAAAAACACTAGGACTGTCGGGGCACTTTTTTCCCTCTTTAGGAGGTTCCCCCCCCCTTCTATATACACCTATTGCCCTAATGGTCTACTTATCTTTGTACATTCTCTAGTAATACATTCATTATTGTGTGTTGAGCTCCAAGCTTGTTCTTCTTCCTTGTGCTGTTCGTGTGCTTCTACAAACGTCTAACTCCAACAATTGGTATCAGAACAGGTCGTCGCTTCATCTAGGGCATCATCGACACCCCTCTAGTCACAGTCTCAAAATCGTACGAAATTTGGTATGTATACTCAGGGTGTTTTAGAGATCAAAACAGCTTTGTTATATCGTGCCGAAATCGTGATCTGAGCTCGTTTTGGCCTCGAACGCACTATCATAGTGCTTGTGCAAGCTATTTTGTCTTTTTGTGCCAAAGGTATATACTAGTTTCGGTTCGCCATTATAAGCATCTCAAAGTCTACTAGAAGTCTAGCAGAATTCGTATGGGCAATTTTGTTCAACTTTTTGAGATACAATCAATTTTCTGCATCAAGGTATTTTAGTCACTGGCCATGGCTGAAAGCAATGATGTATTCCGTATGTTCGCTGTTGAGGATAAGTTGGATGGTACCAACTACCCGTTATGGGCTTATATGATGTGACATGTATTGGTTGCAAAAGGATTGTGGAACATTGTGCAGGGTGTCGAAAGATGTCCTATCACACATGCAACTATTACAACTGCAGGTACTGAAGGTGATGCAGAAGGTGTCGAAGATGATGATAATCTACATATTCCAGTTCGTGTTGTGGTTTATACTGCACCTACTGTAGAGCAAATTTGTTGGCATGGCAGAGATGCCCAAGCACATGCACTGATAGCTTTTTCTATCAAACGTGCCATTATTCCTCACATTCGCTCTTGCAAGTCAGCAAAGGATCCTTGGGATACACTTACCGCATTGTACAAGCTAGGAATGAGGCTCGTGTTGCTTACCTCCAAAAACAGTTGGAGAGTGAGCACATGAATGAAGGTGATTCTATGGACAGTTTTCTAACAAAGATCAAAGAGTTGAAGGAACATTTGATTTCTGCTGATGAGGTTATACCAGACAGCTCACTTGTGCAGACCGTTCTGAATGGTCTTCATGATTCATATCAGAATTTTGCTTCTACTCTTCGATTGATGATGAAAGGCAATCCAAATGCCTTGTCATTTGAGGAGTTAGTCTCTGTTCTGTTGCAAGAGGATCAGTCCAGGCAGAATAAGTCCATTATGCATGTTGCACATCAATCTTTCTTGGCTAGTCAGAAGGGCAAAGGGAAATGGAGCTCTTCAATTAGTAAGCAGAAATCTGCTAATTTTGCACAATCGAATAGGGAAGACAAAGATGAAAAGAAATTGAAAAAAAAAACAAAATTTTTTTTGCAAGTATTGTAAAGGAAATGATCATATCATAGAGAATTGTCCAAAACTGGTTGCTAAAGAGGCAAAGAAGAAAGAGGCTGGAATGGTTGTTGCAGAGGCCTCTACACCAAAAATAGAGTCTGCTAATCTTGTGCAGGAAGAAGAATGGGCATTCACTACTGTTTGCAGTTTTGACCCATCTTCTCATGAGCAGTGCTTGTCTGTAGTAGACTCAGATGTTTGGTACTTTGATAGTCGGGCGACCAAACATATTACCTCGCAGCGTAGTTTCTTCTCTTCACTCGAGCCTGCCCCTACAGGGAATATTGTTACATGCACCAACAACTCCTCTTATCCTGTTATGGGAGTTGGTAAGATCATTTTGGTTACTGCTGATGGTAGTTCTTTCACTTTGTCAGATGCTTTGTTTGTGCCAGGGATCATTAAAAATCTATTATCAGTTTCTACATTAGCCAAGATTGACTTGGTTGTGAAATTTGTTGATGAAAAATGTACAATTCATGATTTGTCAAATGGCAACGTGATTATTTCTTCTGGCATTATATGCGGTGGACTGTATAAGCTCATAGACTACGAAAGATCTGTAAAGGATTCGCCATGTGCAGTACATGATTCTCAGGCTAAGTCAGATGCAAAGCTTTGGCATGCACGATTTGGTCATCTGAATTTTGCTAGTTTGCTACACCTGCAAAAATCTGAAATGGTGTCCTCTTTGCCCAAACTTGAGGCACATGGAAAACATGTTTGTGAAGGCTCTATTTTGGGCAAAATGAGGGATTCCTCCTTTCCAAAAGATGGTTCAGTTCGGGCTACTTAGAAATTGTAGCTTGTACATAGTGATGTCTGTGGTCCTATGCATACACCTTCTTTTGGAAATTATCTTTACTTCCTCACTTTCATCGATGATTTTTATAGGCATGCATGGGTATATCCATTGAAGGCAAAGTCCGAAGTGTTCATGTGCTTCAAACAATTTTCGGTTTTCTTTGGCATTGAATATTTTTCCATCTTTGATTTGGAAACATTTAGAATCTTCCAGAGAAATTTGATTCTCCAACTTTTCAGACAACCTAATGAATACCTTGAAAGTGTTCATGAAGAAGAGCCACGTGCATGGACTAATGAGTCTTCTTCAAAATTGACAGATGAGGTATTATCAAGTAAGGGAGTTTAATTTCAATTTATGTTACAAGAAAAAAGTGATATTTCTACTTTTATTGCATATAATAGCAAATGCATGGAAGCATTTGTTAGTGAGTATGAGTAGGAACTTCAAAATCTCCCAAGTAAAAGATGGAGAAACAAAAGATATGGATGTAATCTTGATAGTAATGAAAATACACATATATCTTCTTTCATGGATTGGTTAGATACTCGTATGCAATGAGACAATGCGAATCTTGAACGAATCTCAGATGAGCATATGGAGTTAATGATAGGTTGTGAAAGAAAGGTAATTTGATTTTACTAATATTCTATTTTTGCGCATATATGTATATTAGTTTTTCTTCTCATAATTTATTTTTTTATTGCTTGCTTGAATGTTGACTAATATATGGGCTTATGAAAGATATATTACAATCAAAGTGATTAATTCTTTGCATAAAACAGAGGATTCTAGCATTGTTGCTTCTTTCAAGTAGTAATCACCTGCTAATTCAAAAGATACGAACCTTATAGATAGTGAACTTTGCTATGTAGGAATGTCTTTGGTATCTAGGAAATATCATTTTGTATCTTCAAACAATTGAAATTATATTTTTTATGATATAGTTTGTTATTTTTTTAAGCACATAATAATGAATTTTTGTTCTTTTATATTTTGATATGTTATTTTTAAGGTTTATTGGTTTTAATCTGAGTATAAAGGTAATAATTTTCACATTTAGAAGGGAATTATCTGGGTTTTTGGGCAATTAATTCTTCGAATATAATGCGATTAATTAGAGAACCATGTATTCTTCCTAGGCATATTGAACAAAATTTCTTTATAAAAACCCTGATACACATCCTTGGTGGCAATTCATTCATGTTCAAACTAGAGGTCAATCATTATTTGAAAACTTTATTGTTAGAGAGATCCAAGAAATTCATGTTGATGATTCATCATTAGATATTGATATATCGGTATCTCAGAGAGAAATTAGAATCATTCTACATGGCAACGATAATAATCTACTTGAAGAACGAAAATACTCTACATGTTGATTCTACTGATGATGAAGAGGAATTACCAGGAATTGATATTAGTCCATCAACAAATGATGTCATTTATGGAAACACAAATTTAACAATAGAAGAAATAACAAAAATCAATAAACCTAATGAAGATGAGACTATATTGATGTCCACCATACATGTGAATAAATATTCTTGTAGGTTAGAACATTATGCTCCAGGAAGGAGCTTAAGTTTTTCCCAAAGAGCTCTATAGCTTTCTAACTCAAGTTAATGATCCTTAACTTGAATCATTTGATGAGTATCACATAATAGATCCTCCTTTATTCAAATGGAATATAGATGAATCCCACCACAACGATGAAAACATGTTCTTTTAAGTAGAACATGAAGTTCGATGGTATGCCTACAAGTTTCTATATAGCATTATATTCGAGGACAAAAGTCTCTCCCATGTATGTATGCATGTGTGTGATATGTGTCTATGCATATGTGTATTCATGTGTGTTATATATATGCATGTGTTAGTATGCACACATTTGTGTTTCATGTGTATGCATGTGTGTGCATGTATGTGATATATACATGTATATGTGTGTGTGTATATATATATATATATATATGTGTGTGTGTGTGTGTGTGTATGTATGCATGTATGTGTGATGTGTATGTATCTACATGGGTTATATATATATATATATATATATATATATATATATATATATATATATATATATATATATATATATATATGTGTGTGTGTGTGTGTGTGTATGTCTATATATATGTGTGTGTGTATGTGTGTGTATGTATGTATGTATGTATGTATGTATGTATGTATGTATGTATTGATGGAGAGTGTTAATCTCCAAAAGACAAGCTATCCTTGATGTTAGAACTCTTCTATATCAAGAATAACTCTAAACTTCAACCAATTTTGGAAGACAAGTGTCAAACTATCAAGACTTTAGTTAGCTGTGAAGAAAGTCACTAAACAGAAAAGTTTGCTGCACATAACTCACTCATTGGCTTATCAAATGTGTAAAGTTTCTGATGAAACTTTGTACAAGATGTCACCTAAAGGTTATAGAACTTCTCCAAGCTAAAACATCTCAAAAGATTCAGTATATCTTGAGAAATGATCCAAACAATCTACCTATGTCTGAAATTGTTCTCTTATAGAGTCGACTTTGACACCTGCAACTTCTTATGCATGGTTTCTCCCAAATTAGAACCTTTTTAAGAAAATGCTTTTATCCATAGATGGCTTACGTTCCAACTTAGATTTTGACTCCTAATTCGTGCAAAAATTTACACTGTGCACTAAGAACTTATCAATTCTTTGACCATCGAGATTGTGCTTGTTTCAGAAAAAACTCAACACTTCTTCACATATAAATGTTCCTACACATAATTCTCTCAACGTGTTTGCAATTAGGCTCTTAGATCTTAACCGTAGATGCATTAACTATGGAATTAGATATCGACAAAAGGATTTCTGATATATTCAAACACAAAAGGAGAAATGGAGAAAAGATCGATGCGCAATTCTCTGAAAACTCTTTGTATTCAACTCATCATACATCTGATGGATGATACACACAATACTCATGATCTATTCCTTTCTATCTCATCTATGCTTTGTCTCACTCTTTTTTACGACCATACACACACACACACACATACATACATACATACATACATACATACATACATACATACATATATATATATATATATATATATATATATATATATATATATATATATATATATATATATATATATATATATATATATATATATATATGTACATATGAGTATTGATTCTTCATTACTTCAGATATTTTGAAGTATTTACAAAACTAATGTACATGTGTTTATAGACCTTTTCTTCTTGAACCTCCACTTCACTCCATGCTCTTAGACTTCAATCTTTCCTTCATGTCTTCACTCCTAAGCTTCATATAATCACCAATTGTTGATTGTCTTGCTCCAACAGCTCCCCCTCAATCATCAATTGTGATTACCTGCATCTTTTTTATTCCTGCTATATCTTTAAACCTTTGCAACTTTGGTCCATCCAAAGCTCATCATCATATCTACAAGTTGATCTTTTGTAGGAGTATGTATGACTTCTATTTCTTTATCAACAACCTTTTCTCTCAAAAAATGATATTGAATCTCAATGTGTTTAGTCCTAGCATGAAACACAAGATTAGCTGCCAAATATAAAGAACTCATATTATCTCCACAAATGATAGGAGTACTCTGAATGATATCAAAACTCTTCATAAGAGTTTTATATCTGCAAGTTGATCTTTTGTAGGAGTATGTATGACTTCTATTTCTTTATCAACAACCTTTTCTCTCAAAAAATGATATTGAATCTCAATGTGTTTAGTCCTAGCATGAAACACAAGATTAGCTGCCAAATATAAAGAACTCATATTATCTCCACAAATGATAGGAGTATTTTGAATGATATCAAAACTCTTCATAAGAGTTTTTAGCCATATGACTTCCTTTGCAGATTCTACCATGCCTTTGTATTCTGCTTCTGTAGATGATAAAGCAACTCTATGTTGCTTCTTAGAGCACCATGAAATTAACTTATCTCCATATGATAAGTCAGGCCTTGTTAATGTAGCATAAATCAAGCTACCCACCAAACTCTAATAAAGCTTCATATCTTTGAATTCTTCTCCTCCATATCTACTCAATCAATGATTTACTTCCATTGGGATTGGTGCTATCTTGCAATCTTCCATTTTAAATTTAGTTAGCAAATTTTTCAAATACCTTTCTTGAGTTACATATACTCCATGTTGAGTATATGAAATCTCCATTCCCAAGAAATATGATAGATTTCCCAAGTCACTTATCTTGAATTATTTTTCCATCTGCTTCTTAATCATTTGTATGCCTTTGTCATCTGTTCCTTTAAGTATTATGTCATCAACATAAATACAAACATAAATAAATCCATCCTCACTTGCGTTGACTAGCAAGCTACTATCTGCCTTTGATGCTTGAAACTTAAATTCCTTCAAGAACTTTAGAAGCCTATAATTCCTTTTGGGGCTTGTTTCAAACCATACAAAGCTCTCTTGAGCTTACACACATGATCTAGATACACCTGATCTTTAAAACCATCTGGTTGTTCCATGTAGACTTCATCTGAAATATAACCATTCAAAAATGAATTCTTCACATCTAATTGAGATAATTTCCAACCTTTGCAAGTAGCAGTGGCTATGAGAGTCCTTATGGTTGTCATCTTTGCAACAAGACTATATGTTTCGTCATAGTCCACACCATATGTATGTGCATATCCTTTTACAACAAGCCTAGCTTTGTACCTAGATACACTTCCATTTGCAAACCTTTTGGTTTTGTAGACCCATTTACATCCAATGACCTTTTGACTATTTGGTTTAGGAACCAAATCCCATGTCTCATTCTCCATCAATGCATCATATTCTTCCTGCATAGCTTTTTCCCAATTCTCCTTTCCTTTGGCTTCATCATATGTGGATGGATCTTCATCTGCTTTTTCATATAAGCATAATCTTTAGTAGTCAAGAATGAAGTATCATAGCTATACCTTGTAGGTTGCCATTTGTGCCTTGATGACCTTCTGAGTTCTCCACTTCTTGAAGTTTCTGGTTCATCATATTCTCGATCAACCTTGGCCTTTCTTCTACTTCAACTTGTCCTTCATTACTCTCTTCTTCATCACATATTTGAACCTTTGATTTACCTTTCTTCTGAACCAAGGTTTCTTTTTCACCTGCATGAATATTAAGTGTACCTGCATATCAAGTACCTTGCTCATCAAATGTAACATCCTTTAGTAGTTGTTGGAAGCAGCCAGAGGCACAGACGACGCGGAAGCATGTAACGACGGAGCAGGGAGCCAGTCGGATCAATTTCTCAAACAAATATGTTTTTTATCACTTTTCAAAACATTCAACAGTGATTTTTATCACTAATTGTAACATATGTAACATAGAAAACCCCATTTTGTAATCCATAGCTCCATTTTGTGCAAGCCGAGGAGTCCTCGAGCTTGAGGAGCTTAGGTAGAATGCGCGTACCAATTTTCGTTATTTTTAGATACCGTTTACCCTTCCAAATAGCATCTAGGACCTAATTTTTAACTATGCCGGTCACTAGATGTGAAACCGGTCAAAACTAGTCTAAAAACTAGAAAAAGAGCTAGAGAGCTCATTTTTGAGGTTGGTTGGTGTTAGCTTGTTTGAGGTTAGAGTTCTTTTGAGCTTGTAATAGTGTTCTTGAGTAATAGAGCTAATTTCCCACCTTCCATTGTGTCTTGCTTGTCTCTTCATTGTGTGTGTGTATGTGTGTGTGCATCTTGGTGCTTCTCACCTTCACTCTCACATCATCTCACATTCACGATCTTCATATCACTCCTATCTCTTCCGCGGATTGACAATTAAGGAGGTGAAGCTTCTTAACGTGGTTCTCACCATTGTGCTAGAGCAACACCAAATTTGGCGCCGTTGCCGGGGATCGAGTCTAGGACGAATGTGTGATGGTAAGAGTATAGCAAGAAGTGGCATTGGAAGGTAAAAATTTCAGTTTTTGTTGTTGTTTTTACTTAGTTTTTGTTGTTTTTCACCTCCCCCACACTCCATCTTCATCACCGCATCATCATCTTCAACTCCAAAAAAATCAGAAAATTCACCATATCCACCCATTCTCCTCATTTCCCCTCATTTGTGCATGCGAGAGAGTGAGAGAGAGCTTTTGTGCTTGTGTGTACTTTTGTTTTCTTGAGTTTTCTTGCAGGTACAGAGCTCCAGTGCATCAGGAAAGCTTGGAAAAGGTAAAATTCTCAGTTTCTGTCAGAAATTTCTGACTGTGTCAGACCATCGCGATGGTCTGCAAACTTCGGAATTTGAGGTAAGCGACCACACAGGCGTGTAGGCGACCCTTGCGCATCTACGAATCCACAGACGCATTTCAAAAATTCTCTGTTTGGTGGACCATCGCGACGGTCTCAGACCATTGCGATTGTGTCACACCATCGCGATAGGCTCACGCCATCGCAACGGTTCATTTGGACCATCACGACGGTTCGCGGACCATCGCGATTGCTCGGTTGACCCCACACCATCGCGATTGGCTCACGCCATCGCGTCGACGGTGCCACGTGGCAAGTTGGACCATCGCGACGGCTCGCACCCTTGCACCATCGCGACAACCCGAAATTTTGGACCATCGCGATTGGCTCACGCCATCGTGCCCAGACCATCGCGATTGGCTCAAGCCATTGCATCTGTGACCATCGCGACGGTTCACTTTGGACCATCGCGATTGTTAGCGTTGACCGTTGACTGACGCCATCGCGATTGTCCGCCTGATCGAGCCATCGCGACGGTTCACACTCACGCCATCGCGATTGTCCACCTTCACGCCATCGCGATCATTCACGTCTAGACCATCGCGACGGTTCACACTCACGCCATCGCGACGGTCCCAGACCATCACGATTGTCTCACACCATCACGATTGTGCACCCCCATCGCAAATTTTAGGGTTTCATTTTTTGGCCAATTTTGGGGCTAATTTTGGGAAATTTTTGGGTGATTAGACTCATAGGAGACCCCTTAGCTCATATTTGGAGAAACATCGGTTTGTCAGTTTTTACCCCCTAGGGCCTGAACGGTCATAACTTTTTCATCCGAAGTCCGTTTTTTTAGCTTAATAGCTCGTTAGAAAGCTCTCTACGAGTACTACGTGACCTCAACTGTTTTTTCTTAAAGGATACGTCTATTTTTAGATAAGCTATTTTGAGGTTGACCTAGTTTGGGACTAGAAAGCCAGGGGGCAAGCATTAAAAAGTTGGGCAAAAGGGAAGGGACTTAAAAGGTGTATATACTCAAGTGCTTGATCATCCAACTGTGAATTGGTCTAATATTGAATTTTTCCAGGTCTAGCAAGGGCAATCAAAGACAACCAAAGCAAGGCAATGAAGGGCATAAAGCTTGGGAAGCGCGGCTTCTTGGGCATCAGAGCAACCAGAAAAGCTGACTCGAGGTTGGAAGATTACTCAACCCCCTCAGTCAATTCTTAGCTTAGGCTAAACAGTAGCTTTTGTGGATTTAAGACGATAGGAACGCCTCAAGTTCAAGAGAATTAAATTTATCAAGTTCAAGACTAAAGTAAAGGTGTGTGACACGAAAACCTAAAGGAAAGAACATAAGTCTGACAGAACGAGAACTCAAAATACCACGGAAAGTCGAATTCCTGACGCATACACTAAGACAAGAATCTAAAGAAATCTAAAAAGAATCAAGAAAGTAATAACAAAGAATCATTGACGATCTGAGCCTATACTGAGTGTGCAAGGAAGAAAATTAATGAACCTTAGATCGGGCAAATATATAGGTAAGTCAGACCAACGAAGCCTTAGATCATCAGAGGCAAGTGTAAGAACTACTGCACGATCGTGGGCTCAACAATTGAACACTAGTTATCCCTACGAGAGCTCAGATACTAGTGATTGCGAAATGGCATTTAGCACGGAAAGACCAGAAGGAGGGTCTAATGTAGCCTATTTAGAAAAACCAGAAGGACCCTATAGAACACAACTAGAGTTTCCCCAAACCAACCGATTAGGTGCTCGCATCTATGAGGATGGTTTGCGAAGGCAAGTGGTGCAAATGCACAACCCCGATCAACCCATTGGATTGGAACGTCCAGTGGTGAAATTCGAGAGAGACGCGTACATAGACAAGGAAGGACCGATGTACATCTTAAGTACGCAGCCAAACAATACCAACGAGTTTGGCGTGATTCAACCAGAGACGGAAACAAAATCTCAAGGAAAAGAACCATTAGAAGAGCCTAGAACACCTAGAGGGAAATCTGTACTGACACGAGTACTAATCCCAGAATGGATCCCTCAGGATAACAGAAGCATAGAGTTGTTTGTAAATAAAGAAATTGATGAAGCCTTTTGGAGATACAAGACCGAACTACTTAGTGAGGTAGGAATCATCACGATATACGAGTTCAAGGACCCGGATACACCTGGAAAGGTTGTATACCTGGATGAGACTTCAGAAAGAGTCTTTGTGGTGCCTGACCGCGCTAAAAACACATACACATGGAGAGGTGAATTGGTATTCCCTCCATCTAGAACGAACATGAATACAAGTCAACAAGGGGCAGGAACATCCTCAGCCCATGGAAATCAAAGAGAGGGAAATAAAGAGAGACAGGAAGTAAGCTTTGATCACCCCATAGGGAGAGATAGAACAACCACGAACACTAATAGAGCGGATAGACAAAGAGATCATGGAGTACTAGGTGGTAGAGATGATTTTCCTCTACCTAGACCACGTGAACACGCAAGAATACTGAGACCCACTCAATTAGTGAAATCCATGAAAAATTACTTTGATGGGACAGGAGATCCCTATGACCATGTCGTAGAATTCAAGCAAGTTTTAAGAGCCGAACAAGTTGAAGACATGTTCACGCAATACAACGCCTTTGGACTAATGTTAAAGAATACCGCTTTAACTTGGTTCCAACCTCTGCAGCAAAGGCAATTTAGAGACATCCATCACTTTTTAGAGTCATTCATCACTGAATTCTCTAAAAGTGGGATTAGACATGACATGTCTTCGTTGATTCATAGCTTTAAACAGACCCCTCAGGAAACAGTAAGACTGGCAGGACGTAGGTTTAGACAATATGTTGAACGATGTCCAATGCAAGAGCTACCCTCACAAGCTAAGCAAGTGTCATTGTTTCTAGATGGCTTGTTGAGCTCTAAACTACGCTCCTACGTGTACCTAAAAGAACCCAGAACGCTAGAGCAATGTGTAAGAATTTGTATAGACATTGAGGACAACTTATGAGACGAGCTGGAACTCTCAAAGGTCTATAAGGATTCAGACTGTTCATCTCTAGCATCCACAAAATTGTCTAGCTCAATAGAAGACCTAGCAGAAAAAGTGGCCCAGAAACTAGGAGTTTCTAGTAAACCTAGGGTGCTAATGAACAAGTGTTGTTACACCTGTGGTGGTGACCATATGGCAAATGTGTGCCCCAATGCACCACAACCACAAGCCAACCCTAGTGGCCAATACTGTACAATTGAGAGAAGATACACGAATCATACGGCTCAGGACTGCCCATACAACAAACAAACCGTGAGACAGAACTACCTGCAAGCATACCCGCAGCCAGGTAGGTATCAAGGCCAATACAATGCTCAGCCTTATTACTATAGGCCTCCTCAGAACTACCCATACCAGGCTCAACAGAGACCTCAACCTGTCTTAGCTCAGCAGCCACCCCCACCAGCGAATGTCATCTCAGTCAAATATGCTGCTGGAGAAGAGAATCTAAGTAGGGCCTTAGTGCCTTCTTCACCTTTGATCACAGAGGGTGACCCGAACTCAAACAGTTTTGACTCTACGCATGTAGATAGTCCACCCGCATATTACACAGAGTCACCAGAACACGTAGAAACATATCATTATGATAGTCCACCAGTGGAACCTAGTTGGGAGCCCGACTACGCTCATGTGATGTACACAAACCCAAATCCACGGCCCCAATTGAGACAACAAAGACCACAGGGCCCTAGAGGACCATGCTTTAGGTGCCAAGGAGATCATTTCATAAAGGATTGTCCACATCCCCCGATGGCAGGACAATCACAGTACTATAACATCCAAGGCTTTTGTGCTGATTGTGGCAAAGAGCACATAATCAAAGATTGTCCTAAGAATCCTGTTAATGCTTCGAATGTGACACCGATCAACGTGATAGGTATTGTAAATAACGCAGATGGATCCAACCCTACATACGTGCCTATCCAAGCTATAACCAGAGCCCAGGTGCTCTTACAGAACCAACAGTTTAATCAAGGGAAAGTAGCCGGAACCAGTGAAGTTGCAGAATCTAGCAGTAAAAAGACAAAATCTTGGAAAGATTCTAGAGAAAGAATTAAGAGAAAATGGAGTAAAAAGATAACTGAGTTGGAAGGAAGTTTAAAGGAATCTAGAGCCAAAATCCTAGAATTGACTTCACAGGACTTGAATCAAGAGAATCCAGCTCAGAAATCAGGATCAGTTTTAGCGGAACCCATACCAGAAAATCTAGACATGATGTTTCGTGCATATCAGGCTAGATTAAAAGAGGGACCTCAGGTAGCTGAAATGAGCAAAAACTACCCTCGAGCTGATCTAGAAATTGAGAGAACTAAACTTTGCATGAAGATGGTAGAACTAGCACAAGCTTTGTTCGAAGCCTCTAGATATCTTAATTGGAATAACATGGCAAAACCGGAATTACATTTTCAAGGACTAATGGAGAGGCTAGAATATTTGATTGAAAGCAAAGAGAAAAAGGATCAGCCTAGGAACCCTATTGTCCCAGAGACACAGGAAAGGAATGCGCCATCCCTGTCTCAAGTACCTAACTCAGAAAGTCAAGACAATTTGTCTTCCATTTATAAATATTCACATGAATTTTTGAGAGAAATACAAGAAGAGAAGTGGAGAAAGGAACAAGGAACCCATCCTCCTATTCAAGAAATAGATGACTTGCAAGAACAATTTCCCCAAGACATTCCCTCTATATACGATGATGTAGAGGAAGAACAACTGAGTGAACACACAGGATTTGAATCTAATTCTTTACAAGAATTACCTCAGTTCACAGGACCTTGGGAAGCAAAGTCTATTAGTATGAGAGCACCCACGATAATAGTGAGGAATGAAGAATCAGTAATCCCTAGAAACACGGAAGTGATCAAGAACACTAAAGTACAATGTAATCTCACTCTAGAGGAGTTGTTAAAGGTAAAACCAGAATTGTGGAACCATGTAGCAAATCAATTCCCTGAGCTTGCTACTACTCCCTCACAAATAGGATCACAAAATAAGGTACCAGAGATACCCGTAGAAAAGATTGGAGATGTAAGCGAAGGAGAGGAAGGTAAGCAAAGGAGAGGAAGGTAACACTTACCTTCCGATAACCCATCAGGGCTACACCACGAAAGCCATCTTAGATTCAGGAGCCGGAGTAGCCATAGCGACCACTGCCTTATGGAAACGTTGGGGTAAGCCAGCATTGAGACCCACCAGGATGAAGCTACAAATGGCTGATGGACACATAGAAAAACCATTAGGCTTACTAGAAGGCATATCACTCACCACTTGTGGTGTAGAATTTGAGCATACTTTCGCCATTTGTGACTTTGCAAAAAATCATGCTTATGAGATGATATTGGGACGACCATTCATGCGTCAGTTGCAAATTGTACAAGATTGGGGAACTAATTCTTTGTACTTGCAACATTTAGGAGTGACTACCAAAGTCAATCTTAAAGACTATTCACATCGAGATGTACCCCCAATACAATGGAATACCATCCATAAGACACCAGTAGAGACGGAATCCGTGCACTCATTAGAATCAGATCCTTCTTGGTTGCATGAGGATACCCATTTATGGATGTGTAAAGTAGCCAAACAAGAGGAAGAAAGGTTAGCAGCCAGGACCTTAGGTGCAGAACAACATCCACGAACCCTTCAAGATCCAGCTTATGCACCTGTAGTATTTCCAGATGAAGAGTTTGAACCCCATGGTTGGGCAGAAATCCTAGCAACCATGGACGTAGCCATCAATGAAGAACAATGGACACCCCACTGTGACGAGGAGGGCTATGACATTTCAGTTTTCACGATAGAGCCAATCATGTGCGATGCAATTTTAGAAGAATGTGAACCTAGCACTGATGCATTCGAGGATGCAAGCGATTTTGATTTAGAATCAATTATCATGGACCCACCCTTTGCATCAGAGGAAGAATATTTTTTCGAGGTAGAGACTCACACTTAGAGACACGAGGAAATTACGAATGAGGTGAGGTTAGCCACGGAAGTGACTAACAAGAGTGAAGGCAAGAAAAGAAAGAAGAAAGAAACCATGTGAGAAAAAGAAGAATCTTTGTTTGAAGTACCCGAGAACTTCAAGAAATATGAAATCGAAGATAGAAGGATCATGGTACGAATGCCCAATAGAAAGGCGAATGACGGACAAGTATATGATAACCGAGAGAAAACCAAGAAAATAATCGTAGCCATAGAAGGAGAAGAAGAAAAATGTACATACATAGGGCATGATTTGACAAATCAAGAAGAAGAAGAGCTAGTTGCCCTATTGCGCGAATATAGAGATGTTTTTGCTTGGAGTTACAAAGATTTGAAAGGAGTAGATCCAGATATATGTTCTCATAGAATCCCTACGACTCCAAATGCAAAACCGACAAAACAGAAACCGTACACGTACAATGATAACTACGCTGCAAAGATTAAAGAGGAGATAGATCGCTTGATAGAGGCAGGATTCATTTACGAAATTGAGCATACCGAATGGGTATCCCCCATTGTGGTTGTGCCCAAGAAGAATGGAAAATTGCGTGTGTGTATTAACCTTAAAAAAGTTAATGCCGCCACGATTAGAGACAGTTATCCTCTTCCTATCACAGAACATCTATTGGAAAGAGTTGCGGGCAAGGAAGTTTACAGCTTTCTTGATGGATTCTCAGGTTATAATCAAGTAGCCATTGCTCCAGAGGACCAACACAAGACGGCATTTGCCACTGAATGGGGCATATTTGCATTTCGGGTAATGCCATTTGGCTTAACAAATGCACCCGCCACTTTCCAGCAACTCATGTGTCATGTTTTTAATTACGCAAGAGTTTGGAAGTTTATGTCGATGACTTATGTGCACATTCAAATGTAAGACAGACACATATCCCAGAGTTAAGACAAATATTGACAAATGTCGAGAATATCAGGTTTGTTTGAACCCAGAAAAATGCGTTTTCATGGTCAGACAAGGCAAAATTCTAGGACACATTGTGTCAAAAAATGGAATCTCTACGGATGAAGAAAAGGTGAAGGTAATTGCAGAATTACCTAGACCAACTAATGTGAAAGAGGTACAAGCATTTATGGGCCATTGCGGTTATTATAGGAGATTCATACACATGTATGCAATCATAGCCAAGCCTTTGTACTCTCTTTTAACCAATTTTGAATGGACAGAGGAATGTGAAAATTCATTCAATGAACTCAAACGACGCTTGTGCTCAGCACCTATATTGACTACCCCAGATTGGAGTAAGCCATTCCATGTACATGTAGATGCATCCAATTATGCCATAGGATGTGTGTTAGCACAACCCACGAATGAAGGTAACATAGATCTCCCCATAGCTTACGCGAGCAGACAATTGAACGCAGCAGAAAGAAATTACACCACGACGGAACGAGAAGGATTAGGGATGATCTACGCAGTAAAGAAGTTTAGGCACTACTTGTTGGCCAATAAGTTGAAGTTCTTTACAGATCATCAAGCCCTATTGTACCTAGTCAACAAACCCTGTAACACAGGACGACTAATACGTTGGTTTCTATTACTCATGGAGTACGATTTTGAAGTAGTAGTCAGGAAAGGAAAGACACATCTTAGAGCTGACCACCTTTCAAGATTAACCTCAGGAGAAGCTCCTCAAGGAGTAGTGGATGAGTTACCAGACGCATATTTGTTTAACCTTGAGATAGCACCAGAATGGGCTAAACCTATAGTTCCTATTCTGACATACGGACCCAAGAATCCTAGGATAAAGATCAAAGAGGGAGAGATTACCAAGTCTCAGAGATACCAAATAATGGCAGGAAGCATATATAAACAGGATAATCAAAAGATTCTTGCTTGTTGTGTAGATGAATCAGAACATCCACATAGGTGCATTAAAGCAACATCATTCGAAACATCGAACATTACAGACTCTGCATAGATTGGGAGTATATTGGCCTTCGATGGAAGCAGATGTCTACAAGTTGTGTAAAGAATGCCATGTTTGTTGTGAAAGACCACCAATAGAGCATGCTACATTATATCACGTGTCTCTCACACCAGACTGGAGTGAACAATTAGTGACATACTTGAGGACGAAGACATTCCCTCAAGGAATGACTTTAGCACGACAACGCAGTCTAGAGCAGGAAGCTCAAGATTATTCACTCATTGGCGATAACCTATACAAAAGAGGACGAGATGGATATCTAAGACAATGTGTTCATGAGAGCGATTATCTGAGCATACTAGAGACTGCACACCAAGGTGTTGCAGGAGGTCATTTTGGACCTGATAGGATAATCAAAGCCATCCTCTTTGCAGGATTATGGTGGCCCACTCTTCACATGGATGCTCATACCTATGTAAAGAGATGTGATGTGTGCGAAAGAACTCAGTTTCCTACTCGCAGAGATGAAATGCCGTTGAAACCCATGATGGGCGGACGTGCATTTTCAAAGTGGGGTATAGACTTTGTAGGACCCATTAAACCCCCTGCAAAAGGTACACATGCGGAATACATTATTGTTGCCACAGATTATCTTACGAAATGGGTAGAGGCAAAAGCCACAAAAAAGAATGATGCACACACAACTGCAAAATTCTTATTTGAAAATGTCTTTACAAGATATGGATTGCCTATAGAGTTAGTGAGCGATTGCGGAACTCACTTTCTAAACCAAGTCATTGAATATTTGTTACAAGATTTTATGGTGATTCACAAGAAATCCGCACCATATCATCCTCAGGCCAATGGTCAGGCTGAAAGCACTAATAAGATCCTTTGTAACGTACTGACGAAACTCGTGAACAACAAACGTTCAGATTGGGACAAATAGTTACATCACGTTGTTTGGGCATATCGAGTGGCCTACAAGACCGTACTCAATGCAACTCCCTTTCAGATGGTTTTTGGTCAGAATGCTGTGCTTCCTTTGGACTTCTTGATACCGACCCTTAAGGTTGCACAAGAACATCAGTGGACCGGCCATGAATTATCAGCGAGAATAATGGACTTGGAACGATTAGGAGAAACCAGGCTAAAGGCGGCAGCAGGAATATATGCAGCGAAGAAGCGACAGAAAGCATATTTTGATGCACATGTGAAAGATAAAGGCTTAAAAGAAGGAGATTTAGTTCTAGTATATACGCTAAAACAACACGCACGTAAGTTAGAAAAGCGAGGTTATGGACCTATGATCATTAACAGACTATCAACAAGTGGAGCAGTACAATTAGCCACTTTAGAAGGAGATATAATGCCTAATTATATTAGTGGCTGTAGAGTCAAGCTATATCAGGAACCTCTTACTGAGGATATGCTTAGACGACTCACGTTAGCAAAGAAACGTAAGGAGGAAGAAAATAGAATACGAGCGGAAGCTCAGGCAGAAGCAATAGAACGTATTAAACGCATGAAGTTAAGAAGACAAGGACTAGGGAGAGAACATTATAACCATCTGGAAACTACACCCAGATACCCCATGGCCATGTGTCAAGTAAAGTCAAACACTCATCCTAGTATAGTGGACAGGAGACCATTCATTACAGTCAGGCTAGAGCACGACAACCCTTGCCAAGAGCTCAGGGCTCTAATTGACTCAGGTGCTGCGACTAGTGCGATTAGATGGTCCCACTATAAGGATTCAGGAATAGAAATGCGGCCAATTGAGGCATACCTCATAGGCCTAGGAGGCATGGAAACCCCTTGCATGGGTGAGGTGGACCTTCCTATCCTCATTAAGGATGTGACCATGACAGCGAAGCTACTAGTGTGCCATGATGACGACCTGATAGAACCCCTAATCCTTGGCCAAGATTGGCTATACGATCACTCAGTGGACCTAAATCTTAGACAAGGCTCCTTACAGATCGGAACCTTAGAACAGAAGCAAGTGATACCGCTTGACTTCCCTGACGGCATTCCGATTGAGGTTTGTAACCTAGACCCTATGAAACGCATGCGACGGAAGACCGGAAGATCTTGGGTCAGACCAGTCACGTTACGTCTACTCCAACCCACTCGGGCTTGGCTAGGGACAATTGTCAATCAGAAGGACGATAGGAGATCTTCCCTGGGGCTTCCTGCAAACTAGAAGGGGCAGCTACCCAACCGCTAGGGCAGATCCGCTAGGGCAGATGAACACAATCAGCGGTCAGGTGGGTTGCATCAGCGGCCAAATGAGCACAACACCCTGCGGTGCTCATCCTTCCAAACTTGCTGCGGACTGGCCTAGATTAAAGATAAAGAACGAATCACTCCCTAATGGGCAGGTCACGCAAGTGTTGGATCTCCCTTCTTTTCCAAAGCAGAGCGTCCAATGGACCTCTCAAACCCAACCACGAACGAGTCAACCACAACAGAGGAACCCAGACCGACGACACCACCAGACAAGGCAAAGAGAGCAGTAGTATCAACATCATAGAACAAGTGGCACGAACCAAATATGGGTGCCAAAAGGACAGCAACCACAGGCTATTGGCAACACTGCAGACAAGAACAGGACAAAGTTCAAAAGAAGCAGAGTCAGTATCCAAAGTCCCCTCGATCTTCTTCTACAAGTATAAATACTCGACAGATTTGGATCGCCAAGAAGTACCTAACGAATAGACCCACACCCATGCAGATTTGGGTACCCAAGCAATGTATTATAGCCCAACCCGCTAGCCATGTAATATATACCCCTCAGAAATCGTTTCATCCTTCAATACCACCAAACCCGATACCGCTTTTTGTCCCTCAGCAGAAACATACCACCCACTCCAAGACTCTTAGGAAATGGATACCGAAACGTATCCCGACGTCTTCTTGTACCCCCTCATCTAACAATTCTCCCACCCCGTTTAAACTCCACCCTTGTAATAATTCACCCTCAACCAAACCTTGTATAAATTCATACACCCAAACCCCACATCATGCATAATAAAAGCTCATCAAGAAATGTATGCATAATCTGACCATGTAGGCGTCTAGAGACCTGCATTAGTTTTGCAAAAAAAATCGTTGCATCAATCACTTCACGACACTTGACTACACGGGTTACACATCGGTTATGGAAAGGGATTGCGGTCTCACCTTAATGGGATCATAATTAATTTCCATACTACTGTGCTAATCTTTTGTAGCAGATCTTTTCCATTAGCTCATCAGTCATCATGCAAACTGAAGCAGGACCATCAGAAGCTGGCCCAAGCACACCAATGGCCAATATTGGAGAATTACTCGTGGAATCTTATCCTACGATGCAACCACCAGAGTTTCAAGGTTTTCCAGGACCCATGCCAATCGATGATCCTCCTAGAGGATATACTGAGAAGATTCATCGTAATTCTCATTGGTTTCAAGGCCTAGCAGGACCATTAGCAGACGCTGATTTCATATTTGAGGCCAATTTGGCATTTGATCTTCGCACATGGGCCAAGTACCAGTTCTTTTCAAGAGAATTTGAAGGACTACAGAATACACAAGATCTAATGCACGTTTGGGCACGAGCAGGATTTACAGAATATTTTAGTGACCCTCTGCCTAAACCTGATTTTTACAGATGTTTTTACTTGGTAACCACCTTAACAACTTCAGAAAACAAGGATCTACCTGGCACATTCATGTTACCATCCTTGGTAAATGATCCTCCATTCAGAAGGTTTTATTTGTCTAAAGATTTAATTCGCGCAGCTCTGAAAATACATGGAACACACACTCCGACGGAGAGAGAACGGCTAGTCCCAGAGCAGATGAAACGTGGTGACGTAACTAAGTGGGAGGACATTTCAGCTATAACCCCAGAGCTCTCTAAGCCATTGCGGATATGCATGCAGCACTTTGCTTTCCCAGCTCAGGATCGTTTTACCATGCCTCACAAGAGAATCTGGTTTGGATTGTACTTAGCATGTACTGGCCCTCAAACGGTTGATCTAGCCAGCTGGATAATTGATCAGCTCTATTTGGCACAACATAGGTGGGAGCGAAAGAAGGTAATCAATGGATGCTGCGCCCTCACCAGGATCATATATATGTGCTTGGCGTATGACTTACCAATTGAGCGTGCCATGACCAGTGAGGAACTGAAAGCATTTAAAGGCACCACTAGGAAGGCTAGGAAGTCTAGCAAAGGCAGAGCCGGAAAGCGGATGAGAGGTACTATCCCGTGCCTACAAGTCCCAGAATCACCCTCGCCACAACCATCTCCAGAGTAGTCACCAACAGCAGCCACTCCCACGGTACCACCAATTCATATACAGTTATCAAGACCAGTCACGCTGGCGGGCACCACCAGTACTGTTGCACCTCAAACAGCCACAACCACAGAACCTATCACCACAACAGCTGAACTTCCCACCACTATTGGTGCGGAAGCTTTCTCTTTTCCAATACCCCATTTAGAACCAGGACAAGCAGAGCCACTCGACCAAACTTTTGATTTTGAGATGCCCGATGCATTCTCCAATGAGTTCCAGTTTTCAGAAGGACAATTGTTTTCTCAAGAATTTGAAAGGCCTAGCTACCCTACCACACCCAGGGATCAGCCACAAGGACAGATCGTGTCCAGCTCTGATGACGAAAGAACAGCAACCGATGACGACGAAGGAGACGATGAAGCTAGCCAGGGAACTCAGGAATCCCAAGAGCATGAACAGACAGATGGTCAAGGCCAACAAACAGACACACATGGTGATACAAGTACCCATGAAGATGAAACTTACGAAGCAGCAGCTTACACACTAGCTATCAAGAAGCTGTATAGAACAATGGAAAAAGTTTGGGCACGCAAAAAGCTGACAGAGGAAGAGAGTCAAACAATAATAGAACAAGAACTTGTCACAGGCGGATTCGAAGACGCATACATCAAAGGATTCAGAGAGTTAGTCAAATCAGTAGGCTCCAACGAAGCCCTCAGGTACTTGCAACGAAAGCCACTACCACAGTTTGACCCCCGCAGAGTACGACTACTTTCAAAGCCCGGCGAATACATTCGTGTACCAATAGGAGCACAGTCTTTTGAACAAGCCAGGGAGGCACGCCTCGTCCCCAAAAGTTCGTTGGCTGTAGAAACCATCTTTGTAGATTCCCCACCCCGCGCTACAGCTGTACAAACCTCAGTAGTCACTGAAGTACCGACCACCCCAACCGCTCCTCCATCACCGCCCATCCCTCCAGCCTCCCCTCTTCACCCTCCTTCCCCCAGACCAACATCTTCATTCGCCGGTGGTGTTGCAGAAATTGTCTTTACAACCACTAACCCCACAATTCCCGCACCCATTAGCCCTAGTCTAACCCCTCACACACCCACCTTTCTATCCAACCCATTCCTTCATCAATCTTTTCCATCTTTCCCCACAACTCCAAGGCCCCTTTTCCCATTCCCACCGCCATTAACCTTCTCCCCCATCTCACCTCCCCGACCCACTGTAACCCCTCTTTCCCCTTTCCACCAAGCTGCTCCAGCCAGCCCCCTTGTAAATTACCCCTCAACCTTTGTAAATCCCGTATTTACACCAGCACGAGTACCCACAGTCACACCCATATTCACAGTCACCGCACTAGACACGTCCAATGAGATGGACATCTCACCACCCACTGCACCATCACTCACTTCACTCACGACACAAACATTTTTTGGCACATCACAATTTTCAACAATCACTACAGCATCCACCTTCCCACCCCCATTCCCCATTCCCGTTGCATCTACACCCACTGCATCTTCATTTAGCACCCCATTAATACTATCACCCACTGTAGATAATGCATTCCGACATATGTTCATGTGTATGACGCAAGTAAGAGATGAGTTCACATCTCTTGGTGATAATTATCAGCAGCTGCAGAGGACAACCAATGACTTACAGTCGCAGCTTAATTTATTGTCTATTGAGAATGCCTCTCTGAACACCCGATACCAGGAATTACGCGAGGCTTATCACAAATTGGAACTAGAAAGCGAAGAAAAGACCAAGGAAGCAACTGCTGACCTGGATAACTTATTAAGAGCCCAGACAGTCCGCAATGCAACGTTAACACGAAACATGGGCTTACTACGAAGACACCTAGCAGCCACCAAGGAAGAAAACCAGCACTTACAGGATCAGAACCGAGAAAACTTAGAAGCAGCGCTCGACCACCTAGACCAACCACTCAGTCCTAGCAGGTTCAAAGCCATTCCCTCAGACTCAATGAGGATGCTGCTAGAAGATCATGTACGATTGCTAGATGAATACGACCGCATGAACGAGGAGTTACAGAAACTCAAAGAAGATCACAAATTACTCCAGTTACGAGCACCGGCACACCAAGACATACCAGCACCTGTGGACCCCTCTCCTGACCTCCTAGAGGAACTCAACTCATTACGGGCCCAGGTATCGAACCTTGAATCAAGGATTGCAGTATATGAAGCACCACCAAGGCCAGATTCCCCACCTGAGCTTCCAGCTGAGGAAGAAATGGTCACCATCCCGGTGGAGGAAACGTTTGAAGAGGCATACGAGCCACAACCCATCCCAGGCGGACGCGTCACGGCCGAAGGTCAGATGACGTACTAACTTCCGACCCCCGCGTGGATGAAGACAATTGAGGAACTTGGAACAACGCACTCAGCTAGAGTAGAGGCACAATTACATGCCATGGCGATGATAGAAGAAAGGATTTTACAGTCTCCATTCTTTGCTCATTTGGCCCCGCGACGATACATATCTGGGCATGAGCTACAGTATAAACCGTATTTTATGTTAATGGCTGAATACCAGTTAGCCATTGAGAAAGAGACAGGTAAAAAACCATCGCATGCGACTCAGTTCGAGGCGGATGATTTGCCACTAGATGCGCAGCAAGGAAAGATCTATCAACCAGAGTGGCGAAAAGATTTACTACAGCAGTATCCAGAAATGATGAGTACATGGGTAAAGGCACCTTTGCATTTGAAGTACAACCCGTGTTGGGGACCAGTACCATGACGCCGCTCCTAGACTGCCTTTGCTATTAAGGTACAAAACAATAAGCAGTGCCAAGACTGGTTGAATTACCCCTATTTTAAGCCACCCATTGAGTTACCAACTGTTGGCTACATGATGGCTACAATTCGCCACTGGCTCCCCAGATTAAAGCATATGGACGATATAGCGGCGCATATGACTGTCAAAATCTTTGACATGATGCAAATGATTTTTAAAGTCTTCCGACGCGTCAAGGCACCACATGTCAACACCCCGGGCTTTGAGCATGGCAATTTCGATCTGGTATATGATATGAGTACAATGCCATCGCTACGGGTGTGTTATGCCTGGCATTGCAGAATAAAATACCTACCGGCGTGCTACAAGCAGACGTTCGAAGAGATGTTCACAACCGGCTTCTGTGAATACCATTCAGAGGTATCCATAAGCAGGCCTACACATTTATTACAATTATTTGCCTGTGAACGAATGGTCTATTCCACACACTATCAGCTCCCGCCACCGGAAGAACCGCAACCAATCGACTGGGAGAAACTCGAGGCAGATCTGGCCCGAGGCATTCGTATCTCCGAGCACACCCTCGCTCAAGACCTCCTACGGTCTGAAGAAAACAACAGGCGCACTTTTTGAGTCCCAAGGTCCAACAATCTTTTCATTTTCAAATGTAGGAGCCTATAAGAGTCTATCAGTTGATCTTTGCATCCCCATGCGCGTACCAATTTTTGTTATTTTTAGATACCGTTTACCCTTCCAAATAGCATCTAGGACCTAATTTTTAACTATGTCGGTCACTAGATGTGAAACCGGTCAAAACTAGTCTAGAAACTATAAAAAGAGCTAGAGAGCTCATTTTTGAGGTTGGTTGGTGTTAGCTTGTTTGAGGTTAGAGTTCTTTTGAGCTTGTAATAGTGTTCTTGAGTAATAGAGCTAATTTCCCACCTTCCATTGTGTCTTGCTTGTCTCTTCATTGTGTGTGTGTATGTGTGTGTGCATCTTGGTGCTTCTCACCTTCACTCTCACATCATCTCACATTCACGATCTTGATATCACTCCTATCTCTTCCGCGGATTGACAATTAAGGAGGTGAAGCTTCTTAACGTGGTTCTCACCATTGTGCTAGAGCAACAGTAGTCAAGAATGAAGTATCATAGCTATACCTTGTACGTTGCCATTTGTGCCTTGATGAGCTTCTAAGTTCTCCACTTCTTGAAGTTTCTGGTTCATTATATTTTGGATCAAACCTTGGCCTTTCTTCTACTTCAACTTGTCCTTCATTACTCTCTTCTTCATCACATATTTGAACCTTTGATTTACCTTTCTTCTAAACCAAGGTTTCTTCATCACCCGCATGAATATTAAGTGTACCTGCATACCAAGTACCTTGCTCATCAAATGTAACATCCCTGGACATAAGGAATTGCTTTGTGGATGGACTCCACAATCTATACCCCATCTGCTTATCATCATAGCCAATGAACACATACTTTTCTGCTTTAGGTTCTAATTTATGCCTCAAATGAGATGGCACAAATGCATAAACCAAACATCCAAATACTTTGCAATGATCCAAGGTAGGTCTCTTACCCCACCAAGCTTCATATGGTGTCATACCCTGCAAAGCTTTACATGGTAGCCTATTGACCAAGTATGTAGCTGTATTTACAGCCTCAGCCCACAAATAATTAGGATAATTTTTCTCCTTCATCATTGATCTTGCAAACTCAACAAGAGTTCTATTTCTCCTCTCTGCTACACCATTTTGTTGAGGAGAGTACCTACAAGTAACCTCTCTCTTTATACCTGCATTCCACAAATAATCACTAAATTCATTTGAAAAATACTCTCCCCCTCTATTTGATCTTAACCTCTTTAATTTTTGTCCTGTAATTCTTTCTGCATATGCATGATAGTGTTTGAATGTATTAAACACTTTTGACTTGTCTTTGATCACATAAATAGTGATCCACCTAGTAGCATCATCAACATATATGACATAATATCTTGAACCATTTATACTAAAGTCCTTTGAAGGGCCCCACACATCTGTATGTACCAATTCAAGTCTTTTTGAATACATAAAACCATGTTTATTATATGACTGTTTATGAGCCTTACCTAAGTGACATGCTTCACATCTGTATGTCATGTGTTGACCTGCAACATTAGGTAATCCAAGTATTGAACCATTATTAACCATCTCTTTGATACCTCTTTCATTGAAGTCTCCAAGCCTTTTATGCCAAAGATCCAATTCAGAAACATTTTGCTCTCCATATGTAAACATAGCATGTCCAACATTACCTTGTATCTTTAATGTGAAGAGCCTTCCTTCCTTCTTTCCTGTAACAATTTGCTTATACCCTTGGCTAGGGTCTTCAACAAGAACTCCATCATTAGTGAACTTTACCTCATACCCTTTTTCCACAATCTGTCCTACACTAATCAAATTCTTTGGAATTGTAGGAACATACAAAACTTTACTTAAGAGAGTACTTCCATCTTTGGCTTTAACTGAACCAATTGACTTCACTTTGTGCTTTGTATTATCTCCTATTTGAACTATGTGATTGATTGCCTTATGATCCAGATCAGTCATCAAAGCAATGTTTCCACTCAAATGATTGCTACATCCTGAGTCAATATAGAATACTCTCAAGTCTTCATGTGAGGCTTCACATCTTGCATTCATAATAAGAGTTGAGTCTTCTTTTTTATCTGATGCATAATTGTAGTAGGTGTTATTATAGGATTGATTTTGGAAGTTTCTTCCTCCACTTCTTCCAAAGAAATTCCTACCACCTCTACCTTTGAAATTTCCTCTCTGATATTTGCCAGCTCTTCCTCTTTGATTAAAAATTTTGATTAAAATTACCATTGCTTTGATGTTTATGCCAACATTCATGAGATACATGATTGGTCTTACCACATATCCAACAAGCTTTGATATTATCTTTGTTATTTCTGCCTCTTCCTCTACTTCTACCACTTCCTCCTCCTCTCACGAAGTTTGCTTGACTTGGAGTACCTTCATCTTCAACTGATTGTTGCTTTCCTTTGATAGCTTTCTTCTTATCTTTAGAATACATTGCATGACTTGCACTCTTATCAACATCTCCTTTGATATCATTCTCAAAAGTTAGCATATGTCCTAACAATTGATTCAAATCAGGAGTGAAATGATGTAATAAAAGTATTGTAGACAATATAAAAGGTTTCCACTTCTCATCTACTCTTAGGGCTATGAGAATTTGTCTTACCAACTTATCTTCTTCAATATCTTCATCAACTGCACCTAAAGAGTCAGCAATGTCTTTCATCTTTGTCACATAATCAGATATTGATTGTGAAGTCTTCTTCCTGAATGTATTAAACTTTGCCCATAATGGTGCTTTCCTTGATTTGGTTGTATTCTGAAAATGCTCTTCCAAAGCACTCCATATGTCACTTGCACTTTCAAGTCCTCTAATATGAGGAAGCAAATAATCATTCACTTCCATGTAAATTATGCTCCTTGCTTGAGCATCCATCTTCATCCAAATCTTTAAATCTGCAAGCTCCTCCCTAGTGGAACACTAGGATCTTTGAACTCTAGCTTCTCTTCTTCTCCCATGATGTATCCCATCAGATCTTTGCTCATAAGATGAGCTTCCATCCTCATAGACCAAGCTGGATAGTTCTCTCTATCCAACTTCTCAATTTGCAGAATATCTCCCATCCTTTCTTCACATGTAATATCAAATCTTTAACCTTATAAGAAATGAATGTACCTTAGCTTCAAAGTTTACTCCTTCTAATCCTTCTGATTGCTCTTGTGTGTCTCCCTTTAGCTTCTCTTTCACTCTTTGTCCTTTTGAATCTTCAAAGTTTGAATTTTGTATATCTGTAGCAGTCGGGGTCTTCCTTTCCTTCAAATATGATGAATCCTGCTTTGATACCACTGATGGAGAGTGTTAATCCCCAAAAGACAAGCTATCCTTGATGTTAGAACTGCTCTATATCAAGAATAACTCTAAACTTCAACCAATTTTGCAAGACAAGTGTCAAACTATCAAGACTTCAGCTAACTGTGAAGAAAGTCACTACATAGAAAAGTCTGCTGCACATAACTCACTCATTGGCTTATCAAATATCTAAAGTTTCTAATGAAACTTTGTACAAGATGTCCTCTAAAGGTTGCACACCTTCTCAAAGTTAAAACATCTCAAAAGATTTAGTTTATCTTAAGAAATGATCCAAACAATCTACCTATGTCTGAAATTGTTCTCTTGTAGAGTCGACTTTGATACCTGCAACTTCTAACACATGATTCTCCCAAAGTAGAACCCATTTAAGAAAATGCTTTTAGCCATAGATGGCTTACCTTCCAACTTAGATTTTGACTCCTGATGTGTCCAGAAATTTACACTGTGCACTGAGAACTGATCAATTCTTTGACCATCGAGATTGCACCTGTTTCAGAAAACACTCATCACTTCTTCACATATAAATGTTCCTACACATAATTCTCTCAGCCTGTTTGCAATTAGGCTCTCATATCTTAACCATAGATGCATTAAATATGGAATTATCTACAGAAGG
>CM035416.1:158603706-158623706 GCA_020310875.1 Ceratopteris richardii | reverse complement strand
CCCGTGAATTTTTGAGTTCATCTTTTATAGAGGTTGAGTCCAAGGTTTGAATTTGAATTCAAACTTTGGCTCTCTATAATCATGATCCTACATCCTAGGAGATATGTTGGAGTTAGACGTCTGCGAAAGCACACGAACAACACAAGGAAGAAGAAGAAGCTTGGAGCACAACACACAAGACTGAATGTATTACTAGAGAATGTACAAAGCTAAGTAGCCCATTAGGGCAATAGGCATATATACAAGCTGGGGGAAAAAAACCTCCTAAAGAGGGAAAAAAGTGCCCTGACGGTCCTAGTGTGTTCACACACATCACTACCTAAATATATCAACAAATCCCCCCTAGGAGTGATGCGGTGAACAAGGAGCTAGCACTCATGTATAAGGAAGTGCCAAGCTATGTGGAAATCATTCCACAAAAGGAAGTAAGCCCAAATCTTTGCAGAAAGCTTCAAACTTCTCCCTAGGCAGAGCCTTTGTGAAAAGGTCTGCAATGTTCTCCTGCGTGGGCACATATGCCAAGCTGATCTCCCCAACAGAGAACCTCTCCCTGACACAGTGATAATCACCTCAATGTGCTTAGTGCGAGCATGGAACATATGTTTCCTCGCAACTGCCAATGCGCTCTGACTGTTAGTGAAGATGGTGGTGGCAAAAGACTGGCCAACACCCAAATCAGCCATCAGGCGTCTCAGCCACACACACTCAACAGTCGCTGTGAAAGCTGCCCTATACTCAGCCTCACAACTGGAAGTGGCCACAGTAGGCTGCTTCTTGCTCAACCAAGATATACATGAGCTACCAAGCATGAAGCAAAAACCACTGGTGGACATACGACTGTCATAGCAACCATCCCAATTTGAGTCAGGAAAAGCATGCAAATCTAGCGGTAGTGATCCCCCCTTGGGATAAAACAACCCAAGTAGTCGAGTACCACTCAAGTCGTTTACAGGTAAAAAGCCAAACTTATCACATCTGAAAGTTTTTGGTTGTATTGCATATGTACATGTCCCAGATGAATTGAGGACGAAGCTTGATCCAAAAGCAGAAAAGTGTGTCTTCATTGGATACTCCCTTGAGCAAAAGGGATATAAATGCTATAACCCACTCACACGACAGGTAAAGGTGAGTAGAGATGTGGTATTTGATGAAATGTCAAGCTTCTATGCAGATGCCAAAGAAGGACTGAGTCTTCAACCAAATGACAAAGAAAATGCTAAAAAATCAAGTGTAGAATCTCAGGTTTTGAGTGGAACAGATGCATCACCAAGCAATAGTTCCAACTCAAATCTATGGAGTGGAAGATTACGTGGAAATTTCAGACCAGCAAATTCATCAAATACATCCAAGAAAGGTAAAGAACAGCTTTCTGCTGGTCATAAAACATGTGCAGGTTTTGAAGACATTGATGGAGATTCAAGCGGTTCAGAAAAGAGTCTTGATGAGGAACTTGGATTGCCCTCTATGAAGACTCTAGGAGTAAGAAGGGCACATGTAGATGATACAAGGAGAAGTGACCCAGGACCAAGAAGATCTGGGAGGATGAGGAATTCAGTGCAACGATTGACATATGATACTTACATGGATCGTCATTATGCCTACATGACAAAGGTAATACAAGATGTTGAACCTTCTTGCTTTGAAGATGCAATGGGAATTGCAGATTGGGAAAAAGCTATGGATGAGGAGATGGCTGCACTTTATGGAAATGATACATGGAAGTTGGTTCCATTGCCGCAAGGAAAGAAACTCATAGGTTGTAAATAGGTTTACAAGGTAAAGCATAATGTTGATGGTAGCATAAGCAGGCATAAAGCACGATTGATAGCTAAAGGATATGCACAGACATATGGCATTGATTATGAGGAAACATTCAGCCCTGTAGCTAAAATGTCTACTGTTAGGACACTTGTTGCATTAGCTACTGCAAAAGGATGGACTTTGCATCAGATGGATGTGAAGAATGATTTCCTACATGGTGAGTTATAAGAAGAAGTATATATGGACCAACCACAAGGATATGAAGATTCAAAGCATCCAGAATATGTTTGCAGGTTGCAAAACGCTTTGTATGGGCTGAAGCAGGTTCCGCGTGCATGGCATGCAAGGATTCCTGATTACTTAACCAGCATTGGGTTTTCTATGTGTAATGCAGATCATTCACTATATGCAAGGAAGGTTGATGATGGCATCACAATTGTGGCCATTTATGTTGATGACTTGATTGTGGGTGGTGATAATGAAGAAAGCATCAAAGAGGTAAAGCAACTTGTTATGCAGGAATTTGACATGAAAGATCTTGGTGTGCTGCACTATTTCTTGGGCATTGAGTTTATACATACAAAAACATGTATATGGATGTTGCAAAGGCAATATGCCTTGAATATGCTGCAAAAGTATGGTATGGCTAGTTGTAAGGCAATTTCTATGCCATTAGGTCAGAATTTGAAGTTGGATGCTACATAAGGTGAAGCATTGGAAAATGCTACTATGTACAAGAAAATTGTGGGAAGTCTTATATATCTTACAATTACAAGGCCTGACTTAAGCTATACTGTTGGACTTGAAAGTCAGTTTATGCAGGTTCTTAGGAAGCCACATTTGGATGCTTTGAGGTGCACTCTACGTTATGTGAGTGCTACTTTGGATTATGCATTGTTTTATGAAGCTGGTGTAGATTTGCAGGTTCATGGATACACCGATGCAGATTGGGCTGGTAGTACTCCAGATAGAAGATCTACTAGTGGGTTTCTTTTCTCACTTGGAGGTGCAGCTATTACATGGAGCAATAAGAAGCACCCCACTGTTGCTTTGTCAAGTACAGAGGCTGAGTATAGAGGTGCTGCAATGGCAGCATGTGAGGCATCATGGCTAGAGATGTTACTTGCAGATTTAGGTGTGGAAGTGCAAAAGCCTATCACTATTGTGATAATCTTAGCAGCATACAATTAGCACAGAACCCTGTTTTCCATGCTAGAACAAAGCATATCGAGGTACATTATCATTTCATCAGAGAGAAGGTATTAGCAGGTGATATTGATCTTGTTTATGTGAGAAGAGATGAGAAGGTTGCTGATATTTTCACCAAAGCAGTTGGAGCTGAGAAGTTGAAGAAGTTTTGGGAGATGCTTGGATTACACGATATGGCATTGAGCTTGAGAGGGAGTGTTGAGATATCAAGCTCAACATGTGATGATCCAGGATGACACGTACCAGTTTTTTGTTTCTCTGAAATGTATAGTGGTCACGCCGGTATATGTCAGGAATACTTCATTGAGATTTATTAGATTTATCTACTGAGAGTGATGGCACATTTGTTTCTTGCCAGCTCAGTCATTCATGGACATTAGGTTTTTCCTTATGTACTGATCTTTATATATTATACTTGTTGTATTCTTGTTTTTAGGTCATTCTTTTACATTCCTTTTATGTAATAGACGAAGAAGAAGAAGATCATCCTTCCTTGCCTCAATCTATGTGTGTGCTTCTCCTTGAGAGTGAGAGTGTGTGTGTGAGCTCTCTTCCTTATCTCCTTCCTCGTGACAATACTTAAGGTCAAGGAGTTGTTAGATGCATTGGGATCCATTGGAAGCCACGTAGATGATGACGCTCTTGTGGCTTATACTCTCAATGGTTTGAGAGATGATGAGAAGTGGAAACCCTTTAACACTTCAATATATGTAAGGGATAATCTTCCTGATTTTGAGCAATTGGTTGCTCTCATGGTCACCGAAGAGATGAACATAGGTGGAAGTTCAATTAAAAGCAAGGATGCACAAGTAATCAAAGGGGCAAAGGGGCAAAGGAAGACAAGGGGCAAGGAAGGGGCAAAGGAAGATTTGGAGGAAGGCATACCACTCTAGCAATCAAGGACATGACCAAGGAACTTCATCACAAAGAGGTAGAGGAAGAGGAGGACGGCATCAACAAAACAGGAATCAAGATGGCAAAGGATATTACATATGTGGCAAGTTTGGCCACTATGCTAGAGATTGCTACCAAGGAGGAAACCAAAGGAGTTATAATCAAGGATCTTCATACAAAGGCCAAGGTAATTATGCTTCCACAAGTTCAAAAAATGACAATCTCTTGATGATGCACATGAATGGGAATTCAAGCAAAGTAGATAACACTTGGTATATTGATAGTGGATGTAGCAACCATATGAGTTGCAATGCTTCTTGGTTTACTAATCTACATGCTCCCAAAGGTAAAGGACATGTAGAAATAGGTGTTCATATAGCCCATGAGATCTCCCATGTTGGAGATGTAGCTTTGGATGACAAGGAGGAAGAAAGATGTCTCAAAGATGTCTTGCATGTACCTACCATCACAAAGAACTTGGTGTCCGTTGGGCAAATGGTTGAAAGAGGCTATGAAGTAAGGTTAAACAAAGGTGGATGCTTTGTGGAGAACCCTAAGCAAGGTTACAAGGTCATTGCAAGAGGAAAGAAGCAAGGGAGACTCTTCACTTTGAAGGTAAATTCTTATTCCACTCAACATGTCTACCTCACATATGGAAACAAGAGGATTTTGGAGTTGGACTTGTGGCACAAGAGGATAGGTCACATCAACATACAAAGAATGAAGGAAATGCAATTCAAGAGGTTGTTTGAAGGTCTTCCCAAATTCCAAGGACAAGGTATGAAGCATTTATGTGAGTCTTGTCAACTAGGGAAGCAAGCGAGACTTCCATTCAAGAAGAGTGGCTACATAAGCCAACATCCATTGGAGTTGATACATACAGATGTGTGGGGGCCAACCAAAGATCATTCCATTGGAGGTAACAAGTACTTTGTCACTTTTATGGATGATTGCACAAGGATGGTTTGGGTCTATTTCATAAAAAACAAATCAGATGTATTTACATGTTTCAAATTCAAGGCAATGATAGAGAAGGAAACAGGTACAAATATCAAGAACACAAAGGACTTGAGGATATCAAGGGATGTAGCATTTGATGAGCTCCTCCCTTGGTATAAGAAGTATGATTGTATGCAAGAATATGAAGAAGAAAAGCATGCACATGATGAAGAACAAATCGACCTAGAGCTAAGCGGCCCAAGGTGTTCCATCAATGAAGATAGTTCAAGCATGACCTCACCATGGAGGGGGAGATCTTCATCAAGCTATGAAGTGTAGGGAGTACACACGCCGAAGCAAAATGAAAAGTAAAGTACTCTCACAAAACAAAGAATGTGTGAGACACAAAATGAGTAGACCATGAAATGGGTAAACTCATGTGGATTAGAAATGAGCTTGCCAAGATCATGGAGTAGGCTCCTCAAGCTTCTAACCAAGTACAAATGAGGGGAGAGGCCCTCCTTATATAGATTTGGGAGGGGCTCTCAAAAGTACATCATATGTGGGATAAGTCTCCTAAAAGGAGAATGAATACAACTAGAGAGCCTCCTGGATACAAAATGGAGATGCACTCATGCGGATACAAATGTAGATGAAGTAGGAGCAATCACGTCATCAACACCCCCTCTGCAGCTCCATTTTGGAGCGGTTGAATGTTGTAGAGGTCCACCAAGCGCTGGAGCGGAACCGGCGATAGAGCCTTTGTGAACATGTCCACCAGGTTCTCCTGAGAGGTACACTGCTCTAAAGTAATCTCCTGAGATATGAGCTTCTTGCGGATGAAGTGGTACTGGATCTCGATGTGCTTTGTCCGAGCATGGAACACTGGATTCTTGGCGATGGCCAAGGCTGACTAGCTGTCCGTGCGAATACATGTCGAAGTATCTTGGAAAACACCAATGTTAGATAATAAACGTCGCAAAGCTGGGTGCTTGGTACTTGGCCTCGGTAGATGATAGAGCAACTGTAGGCTGCTTCTTACTTGCCCAAGAGATAGGTCTTAAGCCAAGCAAGAATATATACCGAGAAGTAGACCGTCGAGAATCAGGATCACCAGCCCAATCAGAATCTGAATATCCGTCGAGTTCGATGCCCCCTCTATACCAAAGACCATGATCTCGGGTGAGGGCAAGGTATTGAAGTAGTCTCTGAGCAGCATTCCAATGAGTTTGACAAGGTTGATGTACAAACTGACTGAGTATACCAACTGCATAAGCAATATCTGGTCTAGTGTTGGAAAGATAGAGTAATGAACCAACAAGCTACCAATAGGTATGCACATCCACAAGTGATGATGAGTCCTCCAGTGTAAGCTTGATGTTTGGATCAAGTGGTGTAGAAACCGAGCGACACTAGACCATGTTATATCTGGAAAGTAGATCAGAGCAGTACTTCTTCTATGATAGGAATATACCTTCTTTTGTTTGCCAAACTTCCATACCCAAGAAGTAGTGTAGTAATCCAAGATCTGTCATAGAGTACTCAAGGTGAAGCTGTTTGATGATAAACTGGATGCGTTCTTCATCTGAGCTTGTCAAGATCAAGTCATCTACATAGAGAACGATGATGGCTACTAAAGAATCCTTTTGATAGATATAGAGATTAGCATCATCATTGCTTCTCTGAAATCCCTTGTCTTCAAAGAACTTGTGAATCTTTTCATACCAGGCCCTGGGAGCTTGCTTAAGTCCGTAAAGTCCCTTGTGAAGCTTGTAGACTTGATCTTCTTTGCCTTTTATCTTGAAGCCTTCAGGTTGTTCAACATCTACTTCTTCTTGAAGATCTCCATTGAGGAATGCACTTTGGACGTCCAGTTGGTAAATGGGCCACTTAAAGTGAGCACTTTGTGCTAAGATGATTCTTATGGTTGTGAATCTTGCAGTAGGAGCAAAGGTTTCTTCATAGTCAATGTCATGTTGCTGCTTGTATCCCTTAGCGACTAATCTTGTCTTATATTTATCGAGAGTGCCATCAGACTTGTATTTGACTTTGTATATCCACTTGACTCCTATGACTTGATGGTTGGTTGGTTTGGGAACTAATGTCCAAGTCTTGTTCTTTGCTATTGCATCCAGTTCCTCTTTCATAGCTTCTTCCCACTCTGGTTGGCCTTGAGCTTCTTTGTAGTTGGAGGGCTCTGGAATTAGTTGCATTAGAGCATAATTAACATAATGACTTTGTTCGTGTTGTCTCTTATCAAGAAGCCTTTGAGATCGGCGTGGTTATTGTGAAGTACTGGCTTCTGAGTTGGAGTTTGGAAATACTGAGTCCCCCTCTGAAGTGTAGATAGGTGGAATAAGACTTGTACTTGAATCTTTTCTTGAGTATGAGGAAGCTTATATTGAAGATCACATCCTTCGAAATGGTGATGGAGTGGTTTTCCATATCATATAGACAGTATGCCTTTGATTGGTCACTGTACCCTATGAATATGTGTTTCTTGGACTTTGATTGTAACTTGGTTCTATCTTCTTTGGGTACATGGACAAAAGCTTCACTACCAAAGACTCGAAAGTAATTCACATTTGGTTTTCTTCCATAGTATGCTTCGAAGGGTGTTTTGTTGTGTAATGCACTTGTAAATCCTTGATTAAGAATGTGAACGACAGTATGCACGGCTTCTGCCCAGAACTTGTAGGGTAGATCCTTGTGATGAAGCATAGTTCTTGCCATTTCCATCACACTGCGTATCTTTCTTTCAGCTACTCCATTCTGGGATGGAGTATGAGGCTGAGTGACTTGTCTTTTGATCCCTTTCTGGTTGAGAAAGTTATCAAAGTCATGATTGATAAACTCACCACGTCCATCTGATCTGATGGTTTTAACTTTAGTCGAAGCTTCATTCTTAACTTCCTTGATCCAAGTTTGAAACTTAGAGAATGTGTCTTCCTTTGAATTCAAAAAGTACACCCAAATATAGAGAGAGTGGCCATCTACTAGAAGATAAAAGTAGAGGGATCCACTCAGGGATGGGGTGTTCATGGGTCCACATGAGTCCATGTGGATAAGGGCTATAGGGTTCCTTGCTCGTGTTGAAGCTTCCTTGGGAACTGGGGCCTATGTTGCTTGCCTTGGGTGCAAGCTTGGTAGACATCCGTAAGTTGCCCTATCTTTGGCAATCCCTTCACAAGTTGGGATGAAGAGATTTTTGAGAAGTAAGAAGTATGGCCAAATCCTTGGTGCCACAAACTTGAGGTTGATTCTTTGGATACAAAGCAAGATAGTTTGTAGAGGCCCTTTTCTTCAATACCTTGAGCAATGATATCCTTTGTATGGGGATCACTACCTTAACTGAGGTGTTATCAAACCATACTTGTTTGTCCTAATCTGTAATGGCCTTGATGGAAAGTAGATTCATACATAAATTTGGAACAAAAAGAACATTGGATTAAGACTTGCATTCCCCCTGATGGTTGGTAATTTGAACTTTCCCTTTTCCTTCGATGGGTAAACTTTTGGTTTTGCCAAGATAGACTTCTCCCGTGTGCTCTTCGAGTTCTTGAAAGGAGTCCTTGTCTTTGCACATATGGGAGGTAGCTCCGCTATCAAAGATCCACTCATGCGGGGAGCTAGAAGTAACTAGAGCATTGGCTTCTGTGGAGATGAAGAGTTCCTCACTAGAGCAGTGGGATCTATGTTGGGATCCTTTGGATGCTTGCCTAGACATAGAAGCTTTTGATGATTGTTTCTTTTTATAGCAAAACTTTTCTAAGTGTCTTGATTTTCCACAAAAATTATAGGTGAACTTCTTTGATGAATTATGTGATCCTTGCTTAGATCCATTGCTATCATGATGACTTGGGATTTTTCCCTTATTGAATGGGCCTTTGCCCTTCATGGCAGACTCTTGGGAGGAAGTCGATTTGGCTCACGAGTCGTGAAGGAGCAATAGTCGACGAACCTCTTCCCAAGTTAAGACTTGGCCGCGATTATACAAAGTTGTGAAAAATGTCACGTATGACTTAGGTAACTTGTTAAGAAGCCCAATGGCCATGTCTTTACTAGAAATTTTCCTACCACATAGTGCTAATTTACGGAGGTAGTCCTCAAATTGGGCTATGACCTTGGTAATTATGTCGTGTGGCCAAATGGTCAAATTATGAAAGTCGACCTCTAATGCATATATTTTCGAAGGGGTTTTGTCTTCATACAAAGTGGCTAATGTATCCCAAGCGTCCTTGGATGTCTTACATGCCGTGATATGTCCTTTCGTCTGTTCGTCACAAGCAAGTAACAGCTGACCTAAAGCTCGTTTGTCTTGACATTCCACACATGCCAATTGTCTAAGTTGGTATCCCTATTGGGTTCAGGGTCTGACCCATCTACTACCTCATGAAGGAGATTTGTGTAGAGATAGGCGCGCATGACATCTTTCCATAGATTGTAATTTTATCCATTGAGGCATTCATCCTTAGGCATAAAAATAGGGGTGAAAGAGGGTAAGAAGTTAGCCATAGATGATGAGTTACCTTCACTTTTGGTCATTACAAAGCTTTGAGGATAAAGTGTTTAGAAACACTATCAAAGGCACTTGCCGAAAATACCACTTCAAAATAATTTCAAAGCTTGAAATGAACAACTGGACACCGCACTTAAAATTCTTTGGGAGGGGGGGGGCTTAGAGTAGCCCTGCACTTGTACAACACCAAGATAAGTCGACGCAAGAGGAGGGGGCTTAGATTAGCCCATTGTACACCAATGGAGCTTTAGAGTAGGCTTAGACACTTGGAGAGAGTTTGTTGGGTGGGCTTAGACTAGCCTCCAACCCACAAATGCACATACACACACCATCTTCTTCTTTTTATTTGTTTGATAGTACAACAATAGGAACTTAGTGCCAAATGGTGTGCTTCAAGAGAGATAGTGGATAAATACAAAAGGAAGCCCTTAGGTAATACAAAGTGGAGAGTGCCAAACGATACTAACAAAGCCTTGAAAAACTTCTTCGGATATTGCGGTCTTGTTGGTCACTTGTCATCAAGTTCGGAATTGCTGGTGCAAAATATCTTTTGATTTATCCATGCCAAGTTGCTTGTGATACACGAGAGATGTGTGGCAGAAGACTAGATGGCGTGGCTATTGAATCCACCTATGAATGCGGTGGCACGTATTTGCTCTGTATTATCCTCTTTCTGGTGCTAGAAAGCTTGTCGTTTGCTCGAAATAGCAAGCATGATAGAGGAAAAGAGAATGGTGCAACAACTAACACTAAACGATGCCATTCCACAGTGACATTAGTGATGAGATGAGGAGTTCCGCTAGCTATTCACAATCATGGGTCACTTGTGCTCTAGAGTTCCTCCGGGACCTGGTGGCGGATGCAGATCAACTAGGGAAGATGGACAGATAGTAGGGATAAACTCTCAGCTCTGTTTCTCTCTCTCATACGAGACAAAGTGGCACTTGTACACGTGTTGAGGAAGCTCCTTTGTTGTGTGTTTTCTTTGTTTCTCTGGCTCCTATGCTCTCAGAGAGCATCCAAGTGAAGCTCGTGCACTGACCAGACTCGAGAAGGGAAATGATGATTTGATCAAGCAAATGTACTACTTTGGATTTTGCCAAAGCATGTAAAAATTTTCCTTAGATCGAGGATGAATCCATGACCACCGGTGGATGTAGTTGCAGAGGTGGAATGTTGCAGAGAGTGGACTCTTTCGTTCTCTCTCTCCCTCTCTCTCTCTCTCTATCTCTATGGTTAATAGAGAGGGTGGGAGTGGGCACACGTAGCTTCTCGATATGGTGCAGATCACCAATAGAATTAAGAAGGATTCTCTCTCTCTCTCTTTCTCTCTCTCTCTGTCTGTCTATCTGTCTCTCTCTCTCTCTCTGTCTCTCTCTCTATAACAGAGATATAGAAGTGGCGCAATAGCAGAGATTTGATGCTCTTTCTCTAAGCCTCAATCTCTGACTCAGAGACGAAATGGCTCACGTTCGATACAGATGAAGAGTGTTGTTTATTGTATCTACCTCAGCCCAATCAGCCGATCTGCATCAGAATGTGTAGGATCCGAATTCTGGATGAGCTTGAAGAGCGCTATTGCTACTGCCATATTCTCTGAGTGCATCCAATGACATTACCTTGCTACAGAGCTACACCTCGCCTGCTCTCCATCTCTGCGTATAGGACCTCAGCTCTGTGGCGAGGTAGGTCCTTGCCTCTGCTTGGTTGCTTAATCATTTGCTTGGTCACTATTTGCAGACAAATGTATAGCCGTAGAGGGGTGGCGAATGCTTCTCAAGAGCTCAACAGCTTCAGCCCGAGATCGAATGGAAGGAAAACACCAACTTTTGCACCTGCAAGGCCACCATGTCTGCCAATTAAGGCTGCCAATATCTGCACAACACAATATAACGGACTCGTCCCTGCTGGGCAATAGACTAAGCAATAGATGTCTGGAGCACAAATACAGAGATTATATGCAGAGAGATAAACGAGACCATGATTAAATTCATAGCCATCAAACAGATGTACAGGGAAGTACTACGTTTTGAACGAGAATAAACTCAACTACTGATGAACTAATATGTAACATAATGTTGAAGAGCGTCTTGAAAATGAGAGCTTCCCTACAAATCCATGCAAGAGATGTTAATGAATCATGAAACTCTTCAATAGCTGCCAGTATAAAAGGGTGGGAGGGTGGGAAAATGGGGTAAAACAAAATCGGAAAATTATGAAAAAGAAGGATGGTAGGGTGGGCAAATGGGCAAAGTGAGGCCCAAAAGTTGATGGCAAAAGGCTTCTCTCAATGAGGAGAAGGCACACCACCAAAGTAAAGCACCACCACCACCAAAATCACCACCAAACACACCACCAAGACCTCCACCTAGCGCTCTGATACCATGTAGAGAGTACACACGCAGAAGCAAAATGAAAAGTAAAGTACTCTCACAAAACAAAGAATGTGTGAGACACAAAATGAGTAGACCATGAAATGGGTAAATTCATGTGGATTAGAAATGAGCTTGCCAAGAGCATGGAGTAGGCTCCTCAAGTTTCTAACCAAGTACAAATGAGGGGAGAGGCTCTGCTTATATAGATTTGGGGGGAGGGGGGGCTCTCAAAAGTACATCATATATGGGATAAGTCTCCTGAAAGGAGAATGAATACAACTGGTAGAAGCACATGGCAAGGTACCCAAATACAAAGAAAATACAATATAAAATGGAAATAGACTAGAAATGGAGTGCCTCCTACATACAAAATGGAGATGCACTCATGCGGATACAAATGTAGATGAAGTAGGAGCAATCATGTCGTCAACATGAAGCACAATCCATCAAGAAAGGCAAAGCAACATTGGTGGAGTTGGATGAAGAAGGTAATGAAGTTGAAGATGATGAAGGACACATGATGGAGAAAGAATCCACGTCAAAGAAAGAGATAGTTCCCAAGTCAAAGGAGGTTTATTCCTCCAAAAGGTGAAGAAAGGAAGTCTTCTAGAGTTAAGTATCCAACTCAAAGGTTTACTTATGATTCATACATGGAAACTCATTATGCATATATGAACAAAGTAGTAGAAGATCATGAGCCCAATTGCTATGAAGATGCAAGCAGGTACACCGAATGGAAAGAGGCAATGCAAGAAGAGGTTGACGCACTTGAGGAGAATTAAACATGGACTCTAGTGCCCAAGAAGGAGAACATGAAGGTAATAGGTAATAAGTGGGTGTATAAAGTAAAGAGGGATTTAGATGGATCTATTTCTAAGTTCAAAGCAAGATTGGTGGCCAAGGGTTTTGCACAAATTTATGGAGTGGACTTCGAAGAGACATTCCGCCCCGTGGAAAAGATGAGCACTATTAGGACACTCATTGCAATGGCTGCTAGTAAAGGATGGAAGCTCTTCCAATTGGATATCAAGAATGCCTTTCTCAATGGAGACTTGGAAGAAGAGGAATACATGCAGCAACCACTAGGTTTTATTCATAAAGAGTTTCCAAATCATGTTTGTAGGTTGAAGAAGGTACTCTATGGCCTAAAGCAAGCTCCAAGGGCTTGGAACCAAAGATTGGTGGACTATTTGATCGAATATGGTTACAATCAATGCAAGACGGATCCATCTCTCTTCATCAAACAAAGAGGAGAACTTGTAGTCTACATGTGTGTGTATGTAAATGATCTTATTATTATAGGTAATGATACAAAGGGCATTGAGGAGATCAAGGCAAAGCTTGGAAAGGAGTTTAGGATCTCTCATCTTGGAGATCTTAGGTATTTTATTGGCATTGAAGTTGTATACAAAGAAGAAGGTATTATGCTCATACAAAGGAAGTATATTCTAGACCTACTTGAGAGGTTTGGGATGCTACATTGCAAGCCTATTTCAAATCCCATGGAAGTTAATGTAAAGCTAAGCTCCATTGATGGAGAACTGTAATAAAGTAAGTCTATGATCTAAGGGTCTGGCCGGTTCAGACGGATATGAAATCGGACACCGTTTGGTCTCTCGTATGTATGACGAAAGATCTCGAGTCTAGACTTACTAGAAGGTCATTCACTCTTGTAACCAAGTGATCCACTTATGTTAGTGGTTAAGTCTCAAGGATGTGAAGGAAGAGGAGGTCTTGAGTTCAATCCCCATGAGGTACATGGGGAGAGTATTTTACCCAAACAGATCTAGAGCCTTCTAGAAGCATCCACTTGAGTTAACTCGAGTTGACTGGGACACTTGGCGCACATGCAATTACATGGCCGACACATGGATGGTTGGTATCCACCTGCCCAAGAAGGCAGTCCCCTAGAGAGAGCTATATATAGAGGCATTTGGTTGGGAGGAGAGTCATCTCTTTAGCACATGGTGGTCGTAATTTGTAGTTCTCTTGCATTGGTATCAGAGCTATAGCTTTCATGGAGACCATGTGAGGGACTATCATCTTCCTCAATCTTCTATGGAGATACATGTTGCTTATTATATCATCATCTTCATATTCCTCACATTGATAATTTTTTCTCTCTCTTCTCCATGCGTGAGCTTCTATCTTTTGTTGAGATCGCCATGCTAGAGATTTCTGTTTCATTGAGGTCACGATCATTCTGCTCACGCGAAGTTTGCTCAAGAAGTTTGTTGCGGCAGCAAAATAGATAGTTATTCCTAGATGGAGCGCAACTGCTGTGTGGCGGAATTGAACCTGCGACCCTTTACGAAGGGTCGGTAACCTCATCTGTTAGCCTATCTCACAGAAATATTTGTTCAGTGCGCAAACAACACAAAAATACATATCAGTAGATCCTCTACCAAATCAACCGCGTTGCGTGCTCTGAAGGATCACTATTTGATTACAACAAATCTCTGCGGCCTCGTACAGAACGACCAAAGGTTTCCTCCAGCAAAAGATGCTTACAGAGGATATCCACGAGATTTGAGCCTGCAACTAGTGAGTTCGAGAGTTCCGCTACAGCCAACAATCCAAGGTGGAGCTATGAGTGGTATGTACTTTCAATTTATTCTATTGATATTATGTTCGAGCGCTGCAGAACCTCACAAGCAAAAGCCAAAGATCATAATGGACTCGTTCAGTCGCAACTGGGTGTTAAACACATGACCTGACGTCTGCGAGCCTACTGGCTTGTCAGGGCGCCTTGTGCATTTTTGGTCTTTCACGCTTCTATGCTAAGATTAATTTATATAAACTCAGAGAATGCTTCGTGAGGCAAAAACTAATGTCTTTTGAGTGTGCCTCGGGTTTGAGGCCCGGGACTTCAAGAAGAATGAAACTTCATGTATATCTTCCGTGCTGCAGCAGTTTCGAATGGAGATGCGTGACGTTCAAATAATAGTAATATTATTTTTATTTGCACTGATGCATTGTACAACAGATTATAATAAACTCGCTTTAGATGGGGAATTTCTCCCGTCACAACGGATTTGAAACCATCGTCAAGTGTACGAATCGAATTTGTTGTCATAGCCAATGATCGGCAACCTGAGGAATTCTTACTGCAACTGCGAGGTTGTGCATCATAATAGAATCTGTTTATCATGCAATTCACATCTTTTCAAGTCTTCTATCCAGCCGTAGCAGACATAGTTTTCGCGACAATGTTTTGCTGTATGGATCATGACTACATATAACAAATGAAGTCGACCTCAAAATTCGGAGGTTTCCAAAAAAACCCACTCTCTACCTCTGTAGCGAACAAAGATGATCACAACTAGAATCAACACGCAAAGTGCTACCATTGCACAACGTACCCGATTTTCTGACCAACGAGAGATGATCAACGGGGCTGGAACCCGTGAGCAGATGCTTGAGCATCATTACTGTGCAAGTCAAATATTTTATTGCCTATCAATAATTTTTGGTCTACGGGTTCGTCACCATAAAACAAGTTGTTTCTTCATACATCACAGTAGATGGAGTTCGAACTCATTCCGTAGAGTAAATGAATCGCTGGGCCATCCATGCCTACCCTCAGGCATCCATACTAATCGACTCTGAATGCATCGTCATAATAGGAGTAACATTTTCAAGGACTACCAATGAGGGATCGAGCTCACCCCTTATGGTGAAATTACCTATCATATCACAGCTGATGACATCCAATTCTAGAATTTATGTATGTAATAATCACACAGGCAGCCCTATGTGATGATTTCCTGTGAACGACCACAAAAAGATAACAACATTGTCATCGTAAGAAGGGGGTTGATCTTGTCTCTTGAGTTTTCCATCAAGGTGGCAGCGCTAGGATCTTTAGACAGAGATCCGAAGTGAATTGAAGTTCTTTTTGACAATTACAGAATGGCTTCAAGAACGTACAAAGAAGCAAGAAAGATAGATCAAAGGGTTGAACTCTTGATCTCTAACCACGAAGGAAGATGCTTCTTCTCTTGGACAATGGAAGGACATAGCTTAATTGGGAGATAAGTATTTTCCAAAGTTAATGATTGGTTTCAATATTTGTTTTGCTCTATGTTTTCATGTAGGATGCATTATTATCATTGAAGTATAGAAGTAAACTTCATTCTTGATAGTCTTGATGCAAATATTTGAAACCTACAGGAAAGAGCGTAAAGATATTGAAACACTCATTAAACACAAGCATAGGCATGCATCTACAAAAGAATTTTGGTGCATTTATCCTTGTCAAAGAATGCTTTTATGCTCAAAACACGTTTCCTTCTTGCTTTCAAAAGATAGTGATCAAGTTTATGCACATGAATGCTTATATCTTTTTAAAGAAAAGCTAGCAAGTAGAATGTTTGTGCATAGATGATTGGAAACATGCATTTTCAATCTTGAGAATTGCTTGATTTAGATTTGACACATGAAAGGAGAAAAGCTAGCAAGACTTAGTAGAATGTTTGTGCATAGATGATTGGAAACATGCATTTTCAATCTTGAGAAATGCATGCAAATGCACGTACTCACATGCATTTGCATGCAAGAACAAGCATTTGCACATGCATGATTGTTGGTTAAGTAGTTGAAAACTTATATTTAGGACTTTTCTGAGGATGAGGAAGTATGCTTGGTTTTATTTAAGCTAACTAGAGCTTAAAGAAGAAACCCAAGTAATCTTTAGAAATCAAGATATTTTCCTAAAAGATATATCAAAGTAATCTCTAGGAATTAAGCTACTTTCTAAAGATAAGTCAACAAAGAAAATAGTCTGGTTAACTATTTCCTGGGATTAAAAGAAATACCTTTTGGAAAAGCAATCAAGCCTTAAGTCTTGGTCTTATCCAAAAGTCAAGAATTCTTTTGAAGATCATTACAGTTAAGCAAAAGATTCCAAGATGAATCATTGGATTGAAAAGCAAAAGATTCCAAGATGAATCATTGGCTTAGTATTGCTTGATAGGAATCTAAAGCTCTTGAAAGAAATATATCTCCCTGGATGTGAGACTAGAACCTTTCAAGTTAGTTTAATAGCAAGTAGTTCCCAGCAGTTCCCAAACCTTTGGTATGGTTACTTAAGTCCAAATAATGATATAAACCAAAGGTATATCACAGATTCTTAGCTTTGGAATCTGAGAGACATCAGTATATGCTTGGATTGAAGTTTTGGAAAAGATCTCTAAAAAGCCTGCAGGTAAGCAAAGAAGCTTTCAATAGTTCAAGAGATCTTAAAGATAAAGACTAAGTCTTTATTCTAGTCGCAATGTCAATCAGACTTGATCACGCTTGGCCATGATTGTCCAAGAATATGCGATTGGAACTACTCTATAGATTGCCCAAGTATTGGTAATAAAATTCCTTTTGCGAATTATTCACTCAAGCTCTATTTATCCAATGGAAAATTGTGAAAGAGTAAGTTGTTCCAAGTCAGAATGGAGTGAAGGAATTCCAAGAGTCTAGTTTGCAATCCTGAAGATGGTACTTAAGTCTATGGAAGGTAAAATATAAAGTTTACCTATCCTTAAAGGGATTTTGGTACAAATCTAGAAAGCATGAGCGGATGCTTAGACTTAAGCAGTAGAGAGATTCCTATAAAGTCCTGGCCAGGAGAGGTACCTAAAGCATTAGTAAGAAAGGAATCTAAAGACAAGTAGTCAAAAGCTCTTGTCGCTACAAAATTGGTCAAGAATAACCAATTCGACTTGAATTTAAGAAATTCAAGAACTTGGAATTATAACCGGTTTTCATTTAAGAACCTGAGCAAAAGAGGAATAGATATTCTATCAAGAGGTTTTTAAGTTTCTATCAAGAGGGTTTTAAGTTCCCAAAGAAAAGCACAAGATCATGAAACGATCATGTGAAGGGATCAAAACCTAGAATATCAAGTTGGAGGTAATGCGTGAAACTTTAAGTAAGAAGGTACTCTATCAAGAGATGTTTAGACTTTAGGATAAGTATCACCCACACATTAATGTGAATATAAAATAGGATGGTATGGGGCACCAGATTTTATACTCAGATTTATGTTGGAAAGATGGTATGGGGCATCGGACTGTGGATGATAATTATCTTTTAGTCATAGATTGGATCTTGAAGTTAGGTTTTATTCTCAAGGGAATTGAAACTTCAAAGAAAGAGTTTAAATTCAAGGAGGATAAAAGTAGTATTTCAAGATATTTCAAGATATTTCAAGATAGCTTCAAGGTCAAGGAAACAGAAGATATGAAGTAAGTAACTTCCAAGATCTTCTTAGAACACTTCAAGCTTAAGTGTTGTCAGTCAAAAATATTTGATAAATTTCTGAAAAAAGTTGGACTTTGGTTTTGAGTTAACCTTTTCAATTAAGGATTTAATCGACTAAGTCAAGCACCAAGTTCCTAGTATAACTTGCTAAATTCACTCTTTTTGACTCAAAGAAATGCACAAGAATTACATTCCCAGTAAGGAGTCAGAAAGACTGAATATGACCTGAACTTAGTCTCAAGTGAAGCATTATTTGAATACAAAATTCATCAACAAAACCTCAGTGGGTCGATACACTGATGTTGGTTATCACACTAGTATCTTGTGGTTAGATGATGTTTTTGATTTTCTTTGAATCTTTTTGAGAATCTAGCTTATTTCTCTTAAAGATAGAAAAAATGCTCCAATACCCTGTTGAAACAGATCTTTGAGAAGTTAAGGTCCTGAGTCATCTAGACTTTAACTCATAGCAAGTTTACGTATCTTCAAAGTTTGAATTGGTTAAATAGAGTTTTAGTTCTTTCTTTTTGCTTTTCGAATCGTTTGGATTTGACTCAGATATGGTATCTAATTCTTTTCATAAAAGTCAAGGGTTAGCCGGATAGAACCAGGTAACTAAATTAAACATCTTAGACAGATGTTCTGTACAAGAACCTTTTCAAACATTGAAAGATGATAAGTCCAAGATTGACTTATTCATTTGAGTTTTTCTTCAAGTTATAGCATAAATGATTTCCTAGAGTCCAGTACACTCTAGAATAGAGAAGTTAGAAATTGATTGACAATTCCCAAAGAACTTTTAGCTCAAGTCTTTGAGAAAACCTAAGTTGAACAATTTTTATTTGAATTTGAATTGGTCAAGTTATAGTATGGTTGAATCAAAGAAAATAGTAAACTTTCTCCTACAGTTTACATAGGATTTTTAAAACTCATAAGGTAGTCCTCCAATCGGATGATAAAATCAAGTAACTATTGGATAGGTATTAACCATTGTAAAAACATCCAAGTTAGATGTTTGGGACAACCAAACTTCTAGCTCTCCAAAACAAATACAAATGAATCAAGAGTTCTCAAAGTCTTGCGAGGGATAAGAATCCTGCCTTCGTTACTAAGTCCACGCACCAGTCATGCCCAGAAATAGACTAGTAATTTGAATCCACCCAGTTCACATGTTTGCGCCTAGATCGCACATCAAGAAAATGTGAATTGGCCAGGGATGTTTTTAGATCCACCCTTATTATTCATTCACTACTTTGAACTTTGATCAATTTATCAAAGTGCAAAGCAACACAGTGTTTTGAATCATTTGGGCAGGGATGCCACCATAGAGATGAGACATGTTCTTCCGGTTCTAGTAATTTGACCAGTTCACATGTTTGTGCCTAGATCGCACATCAAGAAAATGTGAATTCGCCAGGGATGTTTTTAGATCCACCCTTATTATTCATTCACTACTTTGAACTTTGATCAGTTTATCAAAGTGCAAAGCAAGAGAGTGTTTTGAATCATTTGGACAGGGATGCCACCATAGAGATGAGACATGTTCTTCCACAGAACATGACCATGTTCTTCCAGTTTTAGAATATGAGGCTCGGGGGTTGCCTACAGTAGATATATAGCTTTTCCAAGGGGGGAAGAATGTAATAAAGTAATTCTATGATCTTAAGGTCTGGCCGGTTCAGACAGATCTGAAATCGGACATCGTTTGGTCTCTCGTATGTATGACCAAAGATCTTGAGTCTAGACTTACTAGAAGCTCATTTACTCTTGTAACCAAGTGATCCACTTAGCTTAGTGGTTAGGTCTCAAGGATGTGAAGGAGGAGGTCTTGGGTTCAATTCCCATGAGGTATATGGGAGAGTACTTTACCCAAAGAGATCTAGAGCCTTCTAGAAGCATCCACTTGAGTTAACTCAAGTTGACTGGGACACTTGGCGTACATGTAGTTACATGGCCGACACATGGATGGTTGGTATCGACCTGCCCAGGAAGGCAGTTCCCTGGAGAGAGCTATATATAGAGGCATTTGGTTGGGAGAAGAGTCATCT
>CM035416.1:158566206-158598706 GCA_020310875.1 Ceratopteris richardii | reverse complement strand
GGAAGAAAGATGCAGAAGAAGAAATTCCATCATTTCCAAAAGAAAAGTAAGGCTTCCTTTTCTCATATACTTTTCCTATTTTATCCTCTACACCCAAAGACAAGTCTACGAGAACATCTTGTTTAAAGAAGAACCAGTTTCTTGTTTTGCATTACACTTGGTCATGATTTAGTAGATTTGACAAAGAATTGCAGTGAGAGAAAGAAAAAGCAGCAGATATATGTTTTGACTCATATATATATATATATATATATATATATATATATATATATATATATATATATATATATATATATATATATATATATATATATGAGTTATGTTTTAGTTGAAGCTTTTGAGCAGGCAGCTTATATGTTCCCTCAAAGAATTCTTGGTGTGTCAATACAGAGCTACTTGGTATATGACAAGTTGCAGAGAAGTATATTTCTTATTTATCTAACTCTCTTAAGGTAAAAGAGTTTTTTGTAGCAGATGTTGAAGATTTGGGTTGAGGTTTTATGTTTGGAAAAGGTTACCTCATATTCACTATTTTCATAAAACTTCAGAAAATTCAGATTGTTGATGTACAAGTCAATGAAGAATCTACTTTTTGTGTTTGTCTTGATTTTTGGATACATGCTTGTATTCAAAAAGTTGTTCCATCATATCCTTTCACTTGATTGAGAAGTGGAGTTAGCCAAAAGAAAAACAAGCAGGTACTGTCACATTTCACGCGGGTAAAATATGAAAGATATGAAGTATCAACTTGCAGCTTTTGGAGTTCTCAAGGTGAGAAGTTTGTCCACTTATGTTTCAAGTAGGAGCTACAGATTCTTGGGAAGGATTTGTTTGCAGAAAAGTTTTACAACTTTTTAAGAAGCATGGACACTTAGAGACATTTAGGTAGCAAATCAAACATTCAGACATGAAGGTTTGATAAGAGCAGATTCTACACAAGAGAGATCATTGGTCTTGGATAGATCTTGTATGATCTTGAGTATTTATGAGTCAGTTGTCTATCCTTTGTTTGAGAAAGTTCTTAGCATTGGAGGAAGTAAGTCAAAGATTCAGATTCTATCAGATTTGTGTTGCAGAGAGATAGAAGAGGATACTTGTTATGTTACAGAAGGTTATGAATCCTAAAGTGCTTTCAGCAAGGTTTTTTGTTATATGGATCAACTAACCTTATTCTACAATTTGGAAAGCTGAGGAATGACATTGAAAGCCATGAGCATCTGCAGTGCTAATAAAAAGGGTTCAGAGATTTTGTTTCAGATACAGGTATTGGTCACTAAAGATCAAATTTATGAAGAAGGCATCCAAGATTTCATAAAGTCTGATATAATTTGAAGAATACTGGATACTAGTGTTAAGTCATCCAAGGGGGTGATGAAACATGAAGACTTATTTTCAACCATATGTGAAAGAATACAGAGTCATACCTACAGGTATTCCTATATTTCCTTTGTCAGGTTCTCTTTATGTTCCATCTTTAAGAGAAGAAGGAGGAAGAAGAATGTTTGGAGAAAGTTCCTGTTAGGATGTTCCTGTTCAGGAGAAGGTTCCAAAATTTTATTGAAGAGAAGCTTGATATTTTAGAAAGGTATATTTGAGAAGTGCACACATATATGTTTATACCAAGTTCTGAAGGAAAGAGGTATGAAGGATTTAAAGGATGAAGACATGATGACATCATAGATTTTTTGACTCATATTTCAGTTGATTTCAGTTGATTTCAATTGAGTTGAGTTGACTTGACTTGAGTACAATCAGAGATGAACCAGCAGTGTTCATAATACACTAAGTTGTGAGTTGTCAGTCACAGGTTCCAAGATTCAGTTCTTGAGTTTGTTTAGTGTATCTACATGACGCATCAGAAGTACGTTGAGAAACCTTTTTGTAAGGTAAATGCAAATATATGGATCCTAGTGTATGTTTTCAGGTTTTTGAAGACACGAGACAGCAGGTTCAGAGACAGTTCATTTTACATTTGTTGTCAAGCAGTGATTGCTTGATGAGTACACTATTGGATATCTAGTTTGCATATTTTCTCAAGTATTATGGTTCATATTCAACAAGTTCAGGTTTTTTGAAGAAAAGTCAAATTCAATTTTGAAGAAGACTTTTGAAGAAAAGAATTGAAAGTCAGTTTGGGAGTACAAGTTTGCAGTTTTGACAGGTTGCAGATCCAGTTCAGTTTTGAACCAATATGCCATTGTAGGGGGGATTGTTGGAAACAATGTCATATTATGCATATCCCAATTGATCAAAATTGGTCAAGAAAGGTCAAAATGGTACAGCATGTGTAGTACACTATTTTAATCCTTGTACAAACATCAGCATGTGGTGCACTGGTTAGTCCATTGTGCTCTCAAAGGAAGCACCCGAGTTTGATCCCCGATCGGCACAACGCAAAGTCCTTTGTGCTTTTGTTTTATTAAAATCAAACCACATGGACAGCAAAACGGACGGTGTAGCTCAAGCGTAAGCACCACCTCCTTTACTTGTCAATCCGCGGAGACGTGAGGACCAGTATGAAGACCACGAGCAAGTGAAGGCACAAATGCGTGAGTGAAAGCACACAAACATGCACACACATACACACACACACGCACAAGGTAAGATCAAAGAGAGGAACAATGGAAAACTTCGATTGCAAAAGAGTTCTCTTACAAAGCTCTATTCTCTAACAAGCTACCCCCAAAAATGAGCTCTCTAGCTCTTTTTATAGTTTTTTGACTAGTTTTGGCCCTGTCCAGACCTAGTGCCCGGCCTAGTTAAAAATTAGGTTCTAGGGTTTATTTGAGGGCTCAAACGAAGTCTAAAAATTATGAAAATTGGTAGGATGATACTTCTAATACTCCTCAAGCTCGAGGACTCCTTCGCTTGAAAAAAATGGAGTTACAAAAATGAAAAATGGTATTTACAACGGTTTTTAGTGATGAAAATCACTATTTTTGTAGGGGATTCTTATGAAAATTTGACATACACTTCTTAGAGCTCCCTACTTGCTCTCTCTTCTTCTATGTCCACTTCTTTGATATGCCTCCATGTTTTATGCTTGACCTTGAGTTCCAACACTCTCCCCCATCTCGAGTCTATCGTCCCTGACAGACCCTTGTTGTAGTGGTTGTTCCAAGTAGTGCTTTGAGAGGGAGTGTCCCTTCTATATGAACAAAAGTCGTCTGGCTTCCAGATTTGGCAGGGTTGGTTGTCGAGTTCTTCATCTGTCACTACGAACCCTTGCAAGTTGTAGTGCCTTGGTATGTACTTCTTCGTTGGATTCCAGCATGACTGTGTTGTTGTGAGTCTCCGTTGATGTCCTCTAGATCTTCCAAAGTTGATGTTCATAGTAGTCATGCTAAGTACTCATAACCCATAATGGATGATGGGTAAGTGTGTTCGTGCATGGGTTGAGGAAAATATGTGCCTTGTGCATGGCCTTGCAATGTAGCCCTATGCATGCTTACTTGGAAAATGCATCGGAAGAAGTATGGTGCAAAAATTGGTGTTCTTGAGCTAAGTGCTCAAGGGTATGCCGACGAAGAGGTTTCCTAAGCTATCATGGTTATGATGTTTCCAAAGTAAAGATATGTACCATGAAGAAGGTCGATCAATGTTCATCTCTTCGTGTTGTACACTTGGCCTTTGGGATAGAACATTATTGATGAATGTCCGTGTTGATGGTCCACTGATGAGATCCTTTGAGTGGTTGATCATGTCATAAGCAGGAGTCTTCTCATCCAGTATGCATACAAAGATTTGCAGGGTACCAGAACTACCCCTTGCAGATATCTCCCTAGATGCTCTCGTACATGCAGTAGTTAAGCATCACTCAAGTTGTGGAACTTCAAGCTCTTCTCTCCTAGCATGGTAAGGGGAAACAATAGTTGTGGATACCATGTTCATGCAAAGTTCTTGACATCTACCAAATAAGGCAGCAATTATATCATCTGCTAGTCGAGGCACACTTCTATCCAAACTGATAAATGCCGAGGAATCAACAGCTCCACCTTCAACTAAGCATGACTCATTCATGTTTCATGAGCCAAACCTGGGAACAAGTTCTTTCTCTCTCTCTCCTTTTCTTTTCTTATTTAATTTTTTATTATTATTATTATTATTATTATTATTATTATTATTATTTTAAGGAACAATGTCACCAAACAAGAAGCTAGATGTTAGTATCAGAAAAAAATGATTGACATATGTCAATGTGCTCTTGTGCATGGGACTTTCAAATGTGTCTCTGCACGGCCGTGTAATGTGGCCCTATATTAATGCATACTTTGGAAATGCATAACCTGAATGGTGCAAAAGACAGGGTTGTGCAAGAAGCACATGGTTGTCGCTCGTTGAGGCTTTCGATGTTACTTGTAGATGTTGACACCGGCTTTGGTGGAGGTATCCATTGGATCTTGAAATGATGTAATCCTCCTTATTGGGGTCCATCTTAGAACAACATTTGGCACTGTAGAGATCACTTTAGGCATCTTCATCTTTGGATGATTTCTTAAATTTTGTATCCCACGTGGTTGGTTCCTTGGTTTTGTGGGGGCTACTAGTGCTTTTGGCTTCCATACCCATACCCTTGTGGCTGGTCTTCTAACCCTTGTTGAAGAGGCGAGTTGATCTGGTTTTAGTCTTGGTGTTTGATTCTGACCCTTGCTCTACCTTGGCTTCTTTGTTGCGACTTTTCTCATGTGGGAGAGCATAGATTGTTGTGTATGTAAGAGCTTCTTGGGTACCCATATTTGCAATTGTCCTTGTTGAGTTGCAGCTAATTTCTTAGGCACCCAAACTTGTCGGATATCTTGTGGTTGAGTTTGTCCTAGCTTCTTCAGTCGTCTTCTAGCCTGGTGGGGGTCCCTGGAGGGGAATTGTGGGGTTAAGGCCGGTGGTTGCTCTCCTTTTCGTACCCATATCTGCTTCATGCCCGGCACTACTTTCCTTTGGAAATCCCATTGTCTATTTGATATAGCAAATGTCCTGTTCCGTTGTGCTTGCCTTGTTGGTTGAGTTGTAGTGGCGACATTATTCCTTGCACCAGAGGAGGAGTCCGCTTGTCTTTGAGCCTGCTCTTCCATGATTGAGTTCTCCTGCAACATAGAGCTTTTGACGCATACAACATCTCTTTTGCTAAGATTAGTCCTAGGAGAACTACAACATGTGACATCTGGATTTGTGAGCATGCCATTTTCTAGTTCTAATGTAAAGCATTGTCCCTGGACCCAAACTTGAAGAAGTTGACTTCTTAGGTTCAAGTTGACTGCATTGTCATAAATCCAATCTTGTCCTAAGACAAGTGGTTCTGTAAGGTTCTCATCTTGACACACTAACACTTTGACTTTCATTGGAACATCTTGAAGGTAGATGGGAAGTTCCACCTCGCCCAAACAAGGGGTTTCCACCCCTCCCAATCCTATGAGATAAGCTTCTATGGGATTGATGTTCAACTGCAAGTCTTGGCAGTAGGATAGTCTAACTGCACTACTTGCTGCACCTGAGTCAATGAATGCTTTCACAATCCGGGCACCCTTTCCTTGTCCTATCTCTATGGTCACAAAGGGACGTCGGTCAATGACTTGAGAAGTATTCATGCCCGATTTTTGGCACATATCCATGTGATATTTTGGGGCTTTTGAGTTGACCTCTAGGCCTAGTCGCCTTAACTTATTTCACCTAATGCGCTCTCTGGCTTCTGCTTGTGCTTCTTCTCTCACCCTTAACTCCTCTTCTTTTCGCTTCTTAGCAGTGTTGAGTCTCGTAAGCATATCTTCTGTAAGAGGTTCTTGATATAACTTGACTCTACATCCACTAATATAGTTGGGCAAGATATCACCTTCTAAAGTAGCCAATTGAACTGCACCGCTAGTGGAAATTCTGTTAATGATCATGGGTCCATATCCTCATTTTTCCAACTTACGGGCATGTTGTTTTAGTGTGTAAACCAACACTAGATCTCCCTCTTTCAATCCTTTATCTTTGATGTGTGCATCAAAGTATGCCTTTTGTCTTTTCTTTGCAACATAGATGCCTACCGCCGCTCGTAGCCTCATCTCACCTAAGTGTTCTAGATCAAAGATCCCAAAGGACAACTCATGTCCATTCCACTCATGCTCTTGTGCTACCTTTAAAGCTGGGATTAGGAAATCCAATGGTAGCACATCATTCTGTCCGAAGACCATCTGAAATGGGGTGGCGTTGAGTACCGTTTTGTAGGCAACTCGATAAGCCCAAACAGCATGATGAAGTTGTTTGTCCCAATCAGAGCGTTTATTATTTACCACTTTTGTCAATACGTTACAGAAGATCTTATTGGTGCTCTCGGCTTGTCCATTAGCTTGTGGGTGATAGGGGGCAGACTTCTTATGTATCACCAAGAACTCTTGAAGAAGATTTTCAATGAATTCATTCAAGAAGTGTGTGCCTCTATCACTCACTAACTCTATTGGTAGTCCATATCTCGTGAACACATTCTCGAATAAGAACTTAGCCGTAGTCTGAGCATCATTCTTTGTTGTGGCTTTCACTTCTACCTACTTGGTAAGGTAATCTGTGGCTACAATAATATACTCTGCATGGGAGTTTCTAGCTGGGGGGTTAATAGGACCTACAAAGTCTATACCCCATTTCGAGAATGCACGTCCTCCCATCATTGGCCTCAAAGGAATCTCATCTTTTCTAACTGGATATTGTGCACGTTGGCATGTGTCACATTTCTTCACATAGGTATGTGCATCCATATGGAGAGTGGGCCACCAAAGTCCTGAGAATAGAATGGTCTTGATCACTCGGTCAGGACCAAAATATCCACCTGCAACACTATTGTGTGCAGTCTCTAAGACCTTTAAATAGTCTGATTCATGAATGCACAGTCTTAAGTAACCATCTTTGCCTCTTCGGTATAGGTTGTCTCCTACTAAGGCATAGCCTTGAGCCTCTTGCTCCATGCTTCGTCTTCTTGCTAGACTAGCCTCTTTGGGTAATCTTCCCGACCTCATAAACTCTACCAATTGAGCACTCCAATCTGGAATTAATGACACTTGATAAAGGGTCGCATGCTCCACTGGGGGTCTCTCTCTGCACATTGGACAATTCTTAATCCACTCATGTATTTCTTTGTCCATGCTAGGCCAATACACTCCTAAACGCTTCAGATTCTGCAATGTTCATTGTTTAGAATAGTGATTTCCTAGCAATCCTTCATGAGCTTGCTGCAACCAACTACTATGTTCATCATCCTCGACACAACAAGCTAATACACCCTCAGTATCTTGTTTGTACATGCTTCCTGCCAATATGTGATATTTTTGTGATTTTACAATTTCTTCTTGTGATGTTTTCACATTCTTATTTGCGGGTCCGAAGGTTAGGATTGGTACCAACTTATTTGCCCATTTAGGAACAACTTCTAAATTGAACAGATAAGCATCAGGTAGTTCATCAGACACTCCTTGAGGTGACTCTCCTGAAGTAATGCGAGAAAGGTGATTTGCCCGGAGGTGGGTTCTACCTTTCCTAACAACGACTTCAAAGTCATATTCCATTAGTAAGAGGAACCATCTTACTAAGCATCCTGTATTGCAAGGTTTATTGACCAAATATAACAAAGCTTGATGATCAGTGAAAAACTTGAACTTGTTGGCCAATAAATAGTATCTAAACTTCTTCACAGCATAAACCATGCCTAAGCCCTCTCGCTTAGTTGTGGTATAGTTTCGTTCAGCTGCGGTGAGCTGTCTACTAGCATATGCTATGGGAAAATCTAAGTTTCCTTCACCTGTGGGTTATGCTAGCACACATCCTATGGCGTGATTGGATGCATCCACATGGACATGGAATTGTTTATTCCAATCAGGAGTGGTCAGTATTGGTGTTGTGCACAAATGTTTCTTCAGTTCATTGAAAGAATTCTCGCATTCGTCGTTCCACTCAAAATTAGACAACAAGGCATAAAGGGGTCTAGCTATGATCGCGTACATGTGGATAAACCTTTGGTAATATCCACAATGGCCCATAAAGGCTTGTACCTCTTTAACATTCCTTGGCCTTGGCAGCTCCGCTATGGCTCGTACCTTATCTTCATCTGTTGAGATTCCATTCTTAGAAACAATATGACCTAAGATTTTACCTTGACGCACCATGAACACACACTTTTTTGGGTTCAGACACACTCGATATTCTCTAGACTTGTTGAAGATTTGTCTGAGCTCAGGGATGTGGTATCTTCTTTCTTGGGAATGAGCACATAAATCATCCACATATACTTCTAAGATCTTTCGCAAGAACTCTTTGAAGACATGACACATGAGCCTTTGGAATGTTGCAGGTGCATTGGTGAGCCCAAATGGCATCACACGAAATGCAAAGATTCCCCACTCTGTGGCAAAAGCTATTTTGTGTTGATCTTCTGGGGCAATGGCTACTTGATTGTAACCTGAAAATCCGTCAAGGAAGCTATACACTTCCTTGCCTGCAACACGCTCCAATAGGTGTTCCGTGATTGGAAGTGGATAACTATCTCTGATCATAGCGGCATTAACTTTTTTAAGGTTAATACACACTCGCAACTTCCCGTTCTTCTTGGGCACTACTACAATGGGGGACACCCATTCAGTATGCTCAATCTCATAGAGAAATCCAGCTTCAATCAGCCTCTCAATTTCTTCTTTTATCTTGGCCGCATAAGTGTCATTTTATGTGTAGGGCTTCTGTTTGGTGGGCTTGGCATCGGTAGTCATGGGGATCGTATGCGAGCATATTCTTGGATCTACTCCCTTCAAGTCTCTATAGTGCCAAGCAAACACATCCCTATATTCCCTTAATAGAGCTACGAGCTCCATTTCTTCTCTTGCACTCAGGTCATCTCCTATGTAGGTACATCTCTCTTCGTTCTCCTCAATGATCACAATAATCTTTTTGGTCTTCTCTTTATTATCATATGATTCTCCTATGATGGCCTCTCTCTTAGGCATTCGTACCAAAATTTTGCGGTCGTCAAACAATGATTCCTCCTCTTCTTGTTTCCTTGCTTTTCTTTTCTTTTTCTTTTGACTGCTCTCACTTCCATCCTTTGAATTTACCGTTTTAATACTTGTGAGAGGTTCTTCTTCTTTCTGGGTGAACACTCCTATATCTTCTAGATAGTGCTGCTCTGAGTTAAAGCAACTATCCATCACAATGGACTCTATATCATCATCATTCTCTTCTTCTTCTATGACATCACTAGGGTCACATTCTTCTAGCAAGGGCTGACACATGAACACTGAAATATCATAACCCTCCTCATCACAATGAGGTGTCCATTGTTCTTCATTGACAGCAATGTCCATGGTGGCTAAGATTTCAAGCCAGCCATGAGGCTTAAATTCCTCATCTGGAAAGATCATCGGTGTGTAGGCTGGGTCCCCAACTGGTCTATTTCCTGGCGAAGTTCCTTCTCTTGCCTTTAAACGTTTTTCCTCTTCCTCTGCGATCTTGCACATCCACAAATGAGTATCTTCATGCAGCCATGATGGATCAAGTGAACAGAATGCACAGAGATGGAATCTTCTTTCACTTTGTGGATAGGATTCCACTGTAGGGGTGGTACATCTCTGAAGGAGTAATCCTTCAAATTGACATTGGTGGTGACCCCTAAGTGTAGCAAGTACAAGGAGTTGGTTCCCCAATCCTGTACTATTTGCAATTGTCGTAGGAAGGGTCTTCCTAGGATCATCTCATAAACATTATTTTTCTCAAAGTCACATATAGCAAATGTGTGCTCAAACTCTACACCACAAGTGGTTAGAGTTATCCCTTCGAGCAATCCTAGAGGTCTTTCAAAATGACCGTCAGCCATTTGAAGCTTCAATCTAGTTGATCTTAATGTGGGTTTGCCCCATTGCTTCCACAAAGAGGTGGTCGCAATAGCAACACCAGCACCTGAATCTCTGATTGCTTTGGTTGTGTAACCTTGGTAAGTGATTGGAAGATAAGTATTACCTTCTTCACCTCACACATGTCCCCTATTTTATCTAGAGGTATCTCTGGTACTTTTTGCTTAGAGCCTGCTTTTGGCATTTTGGAATCAAGTTCTGGGACCTGATCCTTCACATGATTCCATAGCTCGGGTTTTGCTTTTAGCAACTCTTCTACAGTGAGATGACACTGAACCTTAGTGTTCTTCATGACATCGGTGTTCCTTGGAACCACTGAGTCTTCATTCCTTACCAATATTGTGGGAGCTCTGATCTGAAGAGATTCGGATTCCCAAGGGCCTAGAAATTGAGGCAGCTCTTCCAAAGTAATAGATTCAAAATCTAATCTTTCGTCCTCTTGTTGTTCTACTTCATCTCCGTAAATAGATGGAATGTCTTGGGGAAATTGATCATGAAGATCATCAATCTCACGAATAGGAGGGGAATTACCCTTCTCCTTGGCCCATTTCTCCTCTTGTATTTCCCTAAGAACTCTTGAGAGTAATTTTGAATTGAAAAAGGTGTTCCAACATTCGTAGAATTAGGAACATAAGCTGCCATTGGTGGTGAGCTTCCTTTCTCAATAACTGGTTGAGCCTGTGGAGGTAAAGAAACTTGTGGTTTGTTTACCAACTGCTCTAATCTTTCTAGTAAGCCCTGGAAATGCAAATCCGGTTTGATAGAGTTTGTCTGATTGAACTTTTGACTAGTCTCAAGTATAGCTTGAGCTTGTTCTACCATTTTCATGCACATTTTCATCTGTTCAATCTCTAAATCCGCTCTAGGGTAACTCTTGTCTAGGTTTGCAGCTGTAGGCCCTTCTTGAAGTCGAGCCTGGTAGGCCTTGAACATCATGTCCAAGCCTTCTGGGGTTGGATCTGCTAGAACAAACCCTGGTTGCGGCCTATTTACAATGGGTGGTGGGGTGGGATGAGGTGGAGTGGATGGAGTTTCGGCATGCGAGGGGTTTTGAGATGCAATGTCTTCTATTTTTTTTTTTGCGTCTTTCAAGCTTTCTTCTAGTTCCGATAACTTTTTATTCCACTTACGATTGGCCTTCTCTCTGGTATCCTTCCATGTTCTTGTTTTCCTCTTAATATGCTCTCCTAATTCACTCGACTCCGATTGTTCTACTGGTTTATCCTGTTTTAAGGCTTGTGCTCTAGTGATAGCTTGTATAGGAGCCACATTACTGCTACTTGAACTTGAATCCGCCACTAAGCCTACCACATTAATGGGTGTAATCTTGGGTGCACTAGAGGGGTTTCTTAGACAATCTCTGGGGAGATGGTCTTTGCCACAATCAGCACAAAAAGCCTGTATTGTGATAGCCTGTCCTTGACTCGGAGATGGTGGATGGGGACAATCACGAAGGAAATGGTCACCCTGACATCTAAAACATGGTCCTAGGGGCTTGTGGTCTTACTTGTCTCAATTGGGGCCTAGGGTTAGCATTTGTGTACATGACATTGGAGTATTCTGGCTCCCAATTTTGCTCCATAGGTGGTGCCTCATATTGATACGGGTAAATCTCACTATGTTCAGGTGACTCTGTGTAATAAGCATGTGGACTACCTTCATGGGAGTAGTCTGAGCTATGAGCATGAGAGTCATTATCTGGTATCAATGGGGTTAGTGGCACCAATGCCCTATTTGGATTTTCCTCTCCCACAGCATACTTGACTGGAATTACATTGGCAGGCGCTGGTGGTTGGTTTCCTAGGACTGGTTGTGGCCTATATGGTGCTTGATATTTTTGTTGTGGTCGATAATATGGCTGTTGGTATTGGTTCAGATACCTACCTTGTTGGTAAGGTTGCTGATAAGTTTGTCTAACAGCCTGCCTATTGTAGGGACAATCTTGAGCCGTGTGGTTCGTGTATTTTCTCTCAATAGTGCAATATGGAGCATTCCTTTCTCTAATGTTTTGGTTTTGCATTGGGCATACGTTAGCCATGTGGTCCCCTCCGCAGGTATAGCATCGGTTCAATGAGGTGACTCTTTGTGTTTGTCTATTTTGGACTCCCAGCTTCTTGGCAACTTGCTCAGCTATCTCATCTATTTTTGTGGAGATTTTCGAAGTATGACTAGTAGAACTATCAGAATCCTTATAGAGTTTGGACAATCCTAACTCCTCACCCAAGTTATCTTCTATGTCAATGCATGTCCGCACACACTCTTCTATGGATCTAGGCTCTTTCAAGTGCACATATGATCTTAACTTTGTGCTCAGCAAGCCATCTAAGAACAAGGCCACTTGTTTGCCCGGTGTGGGTAACTCTAGAGCAGAGCATCTTTCTAGGTACTGTTGGAACCTTGTACCTGCTAGTCGCACTGTTTCTTGGGGTGTCTGCTTGAAACTGTGGATCAAAGATGATGTGTTATGCCTGATACCAGTCTTGGAAAATTCTACAATGAATTCGTTTAGCAACTGACCTATATCATGATAGTTGCGACTACTCAATGGTTGAAACCAAGCCAAGGCAGTGCCCTTAAGAGTCAAACCAAATGCCTCGTACTGGGTGAACAAATCCTCAACCTGTTCAGCTCTTAACACTTGTTTGAACTCGGCCACATGGTCATAAGGATCTCCTATCCCGTCAAAATAATTCTTCATTGCCTTGATTACTTGAGTGGGTCTAAGGGTTCTTGTGTGCTCTTGGGGTCTAGGCAATGGAAAATCATGTTCATCTCTTTGTTGCCTATGTGCTTGATGTCTCTCTCTTTCAGGTCTTTTATTTTCAAATCCTGCTCTATTTTTGCCCATAGTGTGTGCAAAACTTACCTCAGGTCTCTCTCTAGTTCTTTCTCTCTGGGCTTCATGAGCTTAGGATGATCCTACTCCTTGGGGGACATGGGAAACATTGGATCTTGGTGGAGGGAAAATAAATTCACTCTTCCAAGTATATGCATGTCTATCATGTTATGTTACCAAGAACATCTTCTCTGATGTGTTATCCAGGTAGACAACTTTGCCTGGTATCTCATGATCTTTGAATTCATAGATGATGACTATGCCCAGTTGGCTAGGTTGATCTAGCTTGAATCTCCAAAAGGCTTCCTCTGTTTCTCTATTCAAGAATAGTTCTATGCTTTTGTTGTCTTGAGGGATCCAGTCTGGAGTGATCACTCTGGTCAAAACTGACTTACCTCTAGGAGTCTGGGGTCCTTGTCCTACATTTCCTTGTTCTAGGTCTCCTATCTCATTCTCAGGAATGACATTTCCAAACTCATCAGTCCTATCTGGTAGGTTGGTGACCACATACATGGTTCCTTCCTTATCAATGTATGAACCCTCTTCGAACTTGACCACCGGGTGTTCAAGTCCAAAGGGTTGATATGGATTTTTGAGTTGGACCAATGATCGCCTCAGGCCATCCTCATAGATGCGAGCACCTAGTCGGTTGGTCCGAATATATTCCAATTGTGTCTTATAGGGACCTTCTGGTGTTTGTAGATGGGCAGTTCTTGAGCCACCTGCAGGTTTCCCCATGCTAAAAGACATTTCTGAGTCACCGGTGTCAGAGTTCGGTACGTAAGGACAACCACTTAGTTGTTATGCCCAAGACTTAGTTGTATGGTTGACACTAGACTGAGAAGATCTAATGCTTTGTCTATCCTTGCCTAGGTGTCTACCAGATCTCAGGTTCATAAGCTTTGGTTAAGAGTCCAAAATTTCCCCTTGGTATGGTTCAAAATCCTTTGGAGTCCCCTTGGTTCCCTGGTCACACCTCAAGGTCAACTTCGAATTAGTCTATCTGAAAATCAATGCATAATTTTTATAAAAAACAGTTGAGGCCATGTAGGATTCGAAACGAGCTTTCCAACGAGCTATAGAGCTCAAAAAATGGACTTTGGATGAAAAAGTTATGTCAAATCAGGCTCCTGGGGGTCAGAACAGGCAAACAAGCACCTATGGAAAAATCACGATTTTGTAAGAAAATCACGATTTTATGAAATCAGAGAATCGTGATGCTGTGAAATCAAAGAATCGTGATGCTGTGAAATCAGAGAATCGCGATGCTGTGAAATTAGAGAATCGCAATTGCCAACAGAGAATCGTGTTTTTAGAGAATCGTGTTTTTAGAGAATCGTGTTTTTAGAGAATCGTGTTTTTAGAGAATCGTGTTGTTTGAGAATCACGATTGTCAGCAGAGAATCGTGTTTTTGAAAATCACGATTGTCAATAGAGAATCGTGTTTTTGAGAATCGCGATTGCCAGCAGAGAATCGTGTTTTTGAGAATCGTGATTGCCAACAGAGAATCGTGTTTTTGAGAATCACGATTCTGAACAAGGAATCGTGTTTTTTGAGAATCGCGATTCTGAACAGAGAATTGTGTTCTCACAGAATCGTGTTTTCACAGAATCGTGTTTTCATAGAATCGTGTTTTGAAAACCGCGATTTTGTCTTAGAATCGTGGTTTTCAAAAATTTAGAGAATCGCGATTTTGAGCACAACCACAGAATCGCGATTCTGAGAATGACCACAGAATCGTGTTTCCTTCAGTAAGCTTTTAGGCGGGAAATAGAAAATTGTGATTTTCAAAGAATTTTGAATTTTTCACAGAATCGCGATTTTCATCACACAATCGTGTTTTTTAGCAGTAAATTCAAATTTCTGAGCGTCGAGCAATGGCCAGCTCCGTATGTGTAGAAAATCATGAAAAAACACAAGCGCTTGCTCTCTCTTGCACTTCCTAACACCTTTCCACACAATAATGCATGAAAGATGGTATGAAAATGGTAAAAATGCACTAAAAAACAAGAAATTTCTATGAAGAAGAAGATGGAAGAAGATGGAAATGATGATGATGATGAAGATGAAGAAGAAAAATCAGAAAAATAATAGAAATGACAGTTTTTTTACCTTCTAACGTCGCAAATCTACGATCTTACCATCACAACGCTTGTCCTCGAAGCTCTCTCCCCGGCAACGGTGCCAAAATTTGGTGTAGCTAAAGTGTAAGCACCACCTCCTTTACTTGTCAATCCGCGGAGACGTGAGGACCAGTATGAAGACCACGAGCAAGTGAAGGCACAAGTGCGTGAGTGAAAGCACACAAACATGCACACACATACACACACACACGCACAAGGTAAGATCAAAGAGAGGAACAATGGAAAGCTTCGATTGCAAAAGAGTTCTCTTACAAAGCTCTATTCTCTAACAAGCTACCCCCAAAAATGAGCTCTCTAGCTCTTTTTATAGTTTTTTGACTAGTTTTGGCCCTGTCTAGACCTAGTGTCCGACCTAGTTAAAAATTAGGTTCCAGGGTTTATTTGAGGGCTCAAACGAAGTCTAAAAATTATGAAAAGTGGTAGGATGATACTTCTAATACTCCTCAAGCTTGAGGACTCCTCGGCTTGAACAAAATGGAGTTACCAAAATGGAAAATGGTATTTACAATGGTTTTTAGTGATGAAAATCACTATTTTTGTAGGGGATTCCTCTGAAAATTTGACATACACTTCTTAGAGCTCCCTACTTGCTCTCTCTTCTTCTATGTCCACTTCTTTGATATACCTCCATGTTTTATGCTTGACCTTGAGTTCCAACAGACGGCGATAAAATTAGCTTTATTCATAAGCGATCGCAATGGATTTTTCTTCTTTTCGGATTAAATTAGCGATAGCGTTTGCTTTTCGATCCTGCTTTATTTAATGGAAGAATACTATATAAACACAAGCTTTGGCTCATTATATTCATCCTTCACCTAGTGTTCAACACAAGCCTTGAGCGTGGACCTCAATAGAGGTGGTGTTTCTTCTAGCAAATGGGGCAGCCATGGTGCTAACTTGAAGCATGTTGAGGAGCAGCTATGGAGTTCTTCTTAATGATTCTTCTTGGAGAAGATGAAGGGTGTGCTCAGACTCTAGCTCATGGAGAGGAGGTTATCTCTTGTTCATGGCAAGAAGACTTGGTCATTAGCAGCTTGATGGTGAGGATCGGCCGTCTACATGTTGTAGTTGAAGATACAAGAAGATGTCGGGCTACATCAAAGACATTGGATGGTGGTTAACATAAGATTTACATCTTATGTTAAGCATTCAGGTACATATTCTCTTTATGCACACAGGTACTACTTGGAGTTTATGGAGGCAGTAGCATTCATATCAGGAGGAGTCCTATTCGGCATAGGTACAAGAGAAACAATACGTATATGCTTTATGCATATTTGGATGAGGTGTTTGAGAAGGTGTGTTCACATGAGTTTGAGGATTTCCGGCAACAAACTTGTTAGCATTCATTGCTACTTTTTAAGTATGTGATCTTTTCACACACGTATCTGACTTAGGGTCTTCCATAGCCTAAGGTTAGATGAGGGTTTGTTGATTATCAGTTTCACACTGATCCTTCCTCTTTCAGTCACTCATATTCACTCTTCTATAACCTATTAGGTCACACATCTCATGTATATTCAGATTTCTATCCATACATCTGAATATGTTTGTTACATTTGTACATTCACTCATTCATCTATTTCTCATCACATAGAGTGGTTGAGAGTTTTGCTCCCATATTGTACATTGAACATTGGTATATATTATACTATGAGTAAGCGATGGCTTACGTAACACCTTACATATGTCGTCTATTCTTTCTCTATCTTTGTCTCATCATCTGTATGATTAAAGTTGTGATATGTTCATGTTTTGTCAATATGGAAGATTGCTAAATTAATGTTGTATATGCTGGAACTATGGAACCATGGACCTGTGACATGAGCCAAGGGCCTACCTCACTTCCAACAACTTCTCTGCGTCGCACACTGTGTGTCTCTTGCACTCTTCTCTCTTGCCTAACTTAGACTATGCTCTCTTTGCCTAGTCTTAGAATAGTCCAAGAATAGTCCTTGCCTTGAATTGAGTGTCGATTCACGTATGCTCCTAACTACAAGAGTATCTTGGTGCTCACTGTTGATATATTTAGGTAGTGATGTGTGTGAACACTCTAGGACCGTCGGGGCACTTTTTTCCCTCTTTAGGAGGTTTTTTTCCCCCGGCTTGTATATACGCCTATTGCCCTAATGGGCTACTTATCTTTGTACATTCTAGTAATACATTCAGTCTTGTATGTTGTGCTCCAAGCTTCTTCTTCTTCCTTGTGCTGTTCACGTGCTTCCGCAGACATCTAACTCCAACAATTGGTATCAGAGCAGGTCGTTGCTTCTTGTAGGGTGCCGTCGACACTCCTCCGTTTGTAGTCTCAGATTCGCACGAAATTTGGTGAGCATACTCAGGGTGTTTCTGAGATCAAAACAGCTTCGCTATGTGGTGTCGAAATCGCGATCTGAGCTCGTTTCGGCCTTCGAACGCACTATTGCAGCGCTTGTGCAGGCTATTTCGTCCTTTTGTGCCAAAGGTATATACCAGTTTCTGTTCGCTAGTTTAAGCGTCTCGAAGTCTGCTACAGGTCTAGCAGAACTCATCTGGGCAGTTCTGTTCAACTTTTTGAGATACAGTCAATTTTCTACATCAAGGTATTTTAGTCACCGGCCATGGCTGAAAGCAGTGATGTATTCCGTATGTTGGCTGTTGAGGATAAGTTAGATGGTACCAACTACCCATTATGGGCTTATATGATGCGACATGTACTGGTTGCAAAAGGATTGTGGAACATTGTGCAGGGTGTTGAAAGACGTCCTGTTACACCTGTAACGACAGGTACTGCAAATACAGGTGTTGGAGCTGATGAAGATGGTGTCGAAGATGATATTCCGCAGATTCCTGTTCGTGCTACTGTTTCTGTTGCACCTACTGCAGAGCAGATTCGTTGGGATGGCAGAGATGCCCAGGCACATGCATTGATAGCTTTGTCTGTCAAACGTGCCATTATTCCTCACATTGGCTCTTGCAGAACAGCAAAGGATGCTTGGGATACACTTACCACTTTGTACCAGGCTAGGAATGAGGCTCGTGTTGCTTACCTCCGAAAACAATTGGAGAGTGAGCACATGAATGAAGGTGATTCTATGGACAGTTTTCTTACAAAGATCAAAGACCTGAAGGAACAATTGATTTCTGCTGATGAGGTTATACCAGATAGCTCACTTGTGCAGACCGTTCTGAATGGCCTTCCTGATTCATATCAGAGTTTTGCCTCTACTCTTCGATTGATGATGAAAGGCAATCCGAATGCCTTGTCATTTGAGGAATTAGTCTCTGTTCTATTGCAGGAAGATCAGTCCAGGCAGAACAGGTCCATTATGCGTGTTGCAGATCAAGCTTTCCTGGCTAGTCAGAAGGGCAAAGGAAAATGGAGCTCTTCTACTAGTAAGCAGAAATCTGCAAATGCTGCACAATCGAAGAACCAGGATAAAGATGAGAAGAAATCAGAAAAGCAGAAATTGTTTTGCAAGTACTGTAAAGGAAATGATCATATTATAAAGAATTGTCCAAAACTGGTTGCTAAAGAGGCAAAGAAGAAAGAGGCTGGAATGGTTGTTGTAGAGGCCTCTACACCAAAAACAGAGTCTGCAAATCTTGTGCAGGAAGAAGAATGGGTGTTTACTACTGTCTGCAGTTTTGACCCATCTTCTCATGATCAGTGCATGTCTGTAGTAGACTCAGATGTTTGGTACTTTGACAGTGGGGCGACCAAACATATTACCTCGCAGCGCAGTTTCTTCTCTTCACTCGAGCCTGCCCCTACAGGGAATACTGTCACATGCACCAATAACTCCTCTTATCCTGTTATGGGAGTTGGTAAGATCATTCTGACTACTGCTGATGGTAGTTCTTTCACTTTGTCAGATGCTTTATTTGTGCCAGGGATCAAAAAGAACCTGTTATCAGTTTCTGCATTAGCCAAGATTGGCTTGGTTATGAAATTTGTTGATGACAGATGTACAGTCCATGATCTCTCAAATGGCGATGTGATTATTGCTTCTGGCATTTTATGTCGTGGGCTGTATAAGCTCATAGACTATGAAAGATCTGTGAATGATTCGGCATGTGCAGTTCATGATTCTCAGGCTATGTCAGATGCAAAGCTTTGGCATGCACGCTTTGGTCATCTGAATTTTGCATACGTGATGCCTCTTTTTACAGGTGGACAGGCTAGCGCTGGTCCTAATGAGGCAGCTTCTCAGCCTTTGCAGGTTTCATATGATGATGCAGATCATTCCATTTCTGATGCAGATTTACATGATGCACTTGTTGATGAGAGAACTGATATTGAACAAGCAAAAACTATGCCAAAATGGCTAGTGCAGACTTTGCGTGACAGCAAATTAGATGCACCTTTGTCATATCGTACTCGTTCAGGCTCTCCTAGTACCTCCTTTGCATCAGATTGCTATGCTATGGCTGCATCTAGTCTCTGTGATGAGAATGAGCCTGTTTCTTTTGATGAAGCACAAAATTCAGAAAATTGGATGGCTGCTATGCAATCTGAATATGATGCTATGAGGAAGAATGGTACATGGTCTTTATGTGACTTGCCTCCTAGCAAGAAGGCCATTGGCACTAAGTGGGCATACAAGCTGAAGCGTAAACCTGATGGTACAGTTGACAGGTATAAGGCTAGGCTTGTTGCAAAGGGTTATGCGCAGGAAAGAGGCATTGATTTTGATGAGACCTTTGCACCTACATGCCGTATGACTACTGTTCGGAGCATTTGTGCACTTGCAGCCCATCATGGTTGGAATGTACATCAGTTGGACATTAAAACAGCATTTCTGAATGGTGACTTGCATGAAGAAGTGTATGTTTTTCAGCCCCGTGGCTTTGTGCAGAAAGGGCATGAAAACCAGGTGTGCAGGTTAAAGAAGGCGTTATATGGTTTAAAGCAAGCACCACGTGCTTGGTATGAGAAGATACATGCCTATCTGATTGCACATGGTTTTGAGAACAGTCCAACTGAAAGCACCCTATATGTTAAGCGTGCTAATGATGTGCTTCTGATCATTGTTGTCTATGTAGACGACATGCTGCTCACTGGTCCTCTTGAGAAGCATATTGCTGATTTCAAGGCTGATTTGCATGCCTCATTTGAGATGTCTGATTTGGGGCATTTGCATCACTATTTGGGCATTCAGTTTATGCAAGTTGATGGTGGAATGGCTTTGTGTCAAACGAAATATATTGACACATTATTACAGCGTTTTGGCCTTGAAGACTGTAAGCCTATTGCCACTCCTATGTAGACAGGTTTACGATTGAGTCTTCATGATGATGGAGATGCATTTGATGTTGTTCTCTATCAGCAGGTTGTTGGATGCTTGATTTACTTATGCATTACTCGGCCAGATATTCAGTTTGCTGTCTCACAGATGAGCAGGTTTATGCATTGCCCAGGAGTCACGCATTGGAAAGCGGTTAAGCGCATCTTTCGCTACTTGAGTGGTACTCGGCTACTTGGGTTGTTTTATCCCAAGGGGGGATCACTACCGCCAGATTTGCATGCTTTTTCTGACTCAGATTGGGCTGGTTGCTATGACACTCGTGTGTCCACCAATGGTTTTTGCTTCATGCTTGGTAGCTCATGTATATCTTGGTTGAGCAAGAAGCAGCCTACTGTGGCCACTTCCAGTTGTGAGGTTGAGTATAGGGCAGCTTTCACAGCGACTGTTGAGTGTGTGTGGCTCAGACGCCTTATGGCTGATTTGGGTGTTGGCCAGTCTTCTGCCACCACCATCTTCACTGACAGTCAGAGCGCATTGGCAGTTGCGAGGAACCCTGTGTTCCATGCTCGCACTAAGCACATTGAGGTGCATTATCACTATGTCAGGGAGAGGTTCTCTGCTGGGGAGATCATCTTGGCATATGTGCCCACGCAGGAGAACATTGCAGACCTTTTCACGAAGGCTCTGCCTAGGGAGAAGTTTGAAGCTTTCCGCAAAGCTTTGGGCTTACTTCCTTTTGTGGAGTAATTTCCACATAGCTCGGCACTTCCTTATACATGAGTGCCAGCTCCTTGTTCACCGCATCACTCCCAGGGGGGATTTGTTGATATATTTAGGTAGTGATGTGTGTGAACACTCTAGGACCACCGGGGCACTTTTTTCCCTCTTTAGGAGGTTTTTTTCCCCTGGCTTGTATATACCCTATTGCCCTAATGGGCTACTTATCTTTGTACATTCTCTAGTAATACATTCAGTCTTGTGTGTTGTGCTCCAAGCTTCTTCTTCTTCCTTGTGATGTTCACGTGCTTCCGCAGACGTCTAACTCCAACACTCACCTTGATGTCCCAAGATTGTCTTCACAAGTCGCAGCCAACGAATCTCTGTTTTGTCCTATAGTGACTTTAATTTAAAACAAAACTTTTAATTGGGGGGCCATACTTTCACTTCTGCGTACGCTGCGGCTTCACATACCTTCACATTTTCCTTTTAATTCTTCACTTTTGCACATAAGAGAGGGTTCACCTGAACCTTCCAAAACACTTTAAAAACACTTTGAACCTTAGGAAAATTAGAGAAATACCTCTGCAACCTGAACCACTTTCTCCAATTCACCCTTTGTGGACAATTACTTGTGCACTACCTGTGCACCTTGACATCTAAACTTCAAACACTTTGGCTTTGCCCCTGTTGACTTTGACCTTGACCTAGTTGACTGATTGATTTGACTTTGATCTTTTGACTTTGATTGTAGTTGACTTTGACCAGTATGACTTTTATGGGCTCAATAGTTTCCCACCACCTAATGTACTCTCCGTCCCGGAGAGCTACAGCCAAAACTTGGAGCAAAAAGGACACCATGATATTTGTGCTGCAAAATCTGCAAAATCTTCAAAAATACCTTTGGGTAGCTACCAAGACCCCCAGAAGCAGGAGAAGCAGCAGAAGAATAACCAGCAGTGTATTTAGGGCGGAATGTAAAAGGAAGGAAGGAAGGGGGAAAGAAGGGTTGATAGGTTGTAAAACGAAGGAAGGAAGGGGGAAAGAATGGTTGAATGGCTGAGATAGATAGAGTATGGGGTCGTAGGAATGGCGGGTTAGAATGTGAAAGATGGGGATGGAGTTGTGGAATTACCAGAATGGGAAATTTATGTGGATTTTGGCAAAAGAGGTGGGGGGTGGAAACTGGGAAAAAGGGGATTGTTGCTACAAATTGGGGCAGGGAGAAGTGGAAAAAAAATGGAAAAGCGAAAAGAAGGAGTCGTGAGAATTTGAGGGGTTGGGCAAATAAAGAAATTCACAACCATATAGAGACCAACCTGTACACATGCATATTAACAAAAGCAACCAGCAAACAACCATAGAATGCACAAAGAACACACAAATAACACAGAACCAGAATCTCATATATAAGAGCAGAAAAATACAAGGAAACCTCTGTCCAATGGTAAGTACATGAAGTGCCAATGAATGGCAAAGAGTTGCCTAGCAGTAAGTACATGAAGAGCCAATGAATGGCAGGGGAACCAAAAGGATAACTAAATGCATCCTGCGAAATGAGCCTCAACAACAAAAGGAGGCAAGGGCAGACAAAATGATGGAAGTGAAAACCTAAGGGGTAGGAATGCCTAGAGCCTAGGTGAAAGACACTAGTGATGAGTGTCTCGTTGATGCATCATCCGAGAATGAGACCCGTCCCCAGGTGGAGCATCGCTATGAGGTGGAGGTAAGTCGGGGGAGGTGAGTGGAATGATGGCTGCCTCCTCAATCCATGCAGCAATCCTGCTTCTATACCTGCGTAGGTGATCGCGCTCCCTGTGGACCAGCCGACACGCATGACTATCACATATGCCTAAGGACGCACACTGGCGGATCTCCAAAAGAGCGTCGCAACATCAGCCTCATCTCGAAACCGGTCTCGGTCCTGCTGCATGGTCCGCAACACATCCCGAGACATCTGCCACTATGCAGCTGCGGAAGCACGAATGCGCTCGATCGTCAAAGCATACTGTTGATGTAGTGTAGCTGTCGTAGGGACGGAATCAAGGGAGAGATGGGCAGCATCGGCTCCATTGCTCGCGACAAGGCTCGCATCACGAAGAAGACCCAAGAAAGGGGGATCTTCATCAAGGCTATCAGGGATGGAAGGCTGCGAGGCAGTGGGGGTGGGATCGGGGTAGGCTGGGGGTAAATGGGAGAAGGAGGTAAGTGATGATGATGGGAGGTGGACCAATGGATATGGCCGGAGATGGAAGAGGCTGAGTAGCATCAGTTGACGGGGGTGACGGAATGGACGAGGGAGGAATCAGGGCAGGAGACTATAAGCTACTAACTAGAAAGGAATCCATCAAACATATACGTACTCTCCTAACGGGTGGTGGAGTGGAGGCTGCGATGGGAGTGGACACCTGAGGAAGGGAGCTAGGTGGTGTAGGCAAGACGACAGCGTGTGGTGGAGGAGGATGGGGAGAATGGGCTGGAGCAGGGTGGGAAGGGGCAATGCTATGGTGGGGTGCGATGGACTGTGTACCAGGAAGATGAAATAGCCAAGCCAAGACTGGGGCAGAGTATACCGAGAAGGAACGCGTGCCGTGGTGAAGGGCATCATGGAATCGGCGAGAGCAAAGTAGGAAGGATTGAAACATGAGGGAGCCATAGGGATAAGGGCAGCCATGTATAAAGCAGAATAGTGGGTCGGTAATATGGATGTCATGCAACGGAAGGTCCGAGGAGGAGCTACGGAATAAGAAGAAGAAAATGAACGAATGAAGGATGGCTAGCTGGTATGGTGTAGGCATGGCATCAATGCCATATATCGATATGCAGAATGCTGTTGTCTCTTCCCGAGAAAACCCAGAGTAGAGTGATGGTGGAGCACGATACGAAGAGAAGCTAGAACCTATGCCTGCTGCAATGACCGCAGGGGTCAGCAAATCGGAGGGAAAATGGGGGAAGTCGAGAAGCGTTGTGTGAATATCGGCACCCTCAGCTTCGGATAATAGGAGGGAGGCTAGGCGCCAAAGACCAGCCAGATGAAGGCATCCCTCGAGAAGTAGGTTGATGAGCGGAATCGGTGGCAAGGCTAAGTGTAGGCTAATGGAGATGGACGAAGATGAGACCCGATGGTCAACAATTGATGATGACGATGGGCATGTAATAGGAGAAGTAGAACGGCTATCCGAGCTAGGTGTAGGATGGCCACTAGAGCCAGCGGAGTGCATCGAAGCAGCAGTGGGAAGGTGGGGGCCGGGTGGGGGAGCCCCTGGGCTATACAACGAGGATCCAGAGAGGGAGAAATAGGGAAGGGAAGCCGCAAAGGGCTGGCTACCCTGGAAATGGGGAGGGGTGGAAAGAGGAGGAGGGCGTGGGAATGGGACGCGAGGGATGGAGGGGACCGAGGTGGCGAGGATAGAGTGTGGAGGGGCCATAGGTACTGGGTGTTGGGGGGCAACAGGGATGGTGGGGGTGGAGGCCATAGGGGCAGTATGTGACGGGGCCATAGGAAAAGTAAGGCCTACCTCTGTAGGGATGGTGCCTAAGTCCAAAGCCGAAGGTGTAAGCTCCGAGTACGCCTCGGTAGCCATGGATGAATCTTGCTGGGGTGCTGAAGAAGCCATGGATGCAGAGCAAGACATGGTTGCAATCGAATGTTGAAAACACATAGACCACCAATAAGGAATGCAAGACGGTGGGATCAAACCGACAAGAGTGGAGGGCCAAGCATGCAATTAAATGAGCTATCTAGGAAGTCAACACCGAAGTGGTCGGAGAAAAACAGCTATAAAACATCCTAATCCGGTGAATTGGACCCAAAAATTGGATTCAGCACCTTCGAATAACCTAAAAACAGCCCTTTAAATGCCAAAAACGGACTTGTACACAATGAGATAACAGAAATATACACCAAAATGAAAAGAAAAAAAAGAAAAAAAAGAAGGGGTAGAAAATAAATAAACAAAGATAAAAATAAATAAAAAATAATAAAAAAATAAAATAAGGAAGAGTGAAAAAGGAGAATAATGAAAGAAAATGATTGAAAAATTAAAAAAAACTAAAAAAATAATTAAATAAAATAAAAATTTACAAAAACACAATTAAAATAAAATAAAATAAAATAAATTTAAAAAATAAATAAAATAAAAAATAAAAAATAAAAATAAATAAAATAATAAAAAAATGGACGTACCTGAAAAGTGATTCGAACGTGGGGGGAAAGGGAAGAGGCTGTGGGGGTGTTTATATAAGGGGGGGGAGGGAGGAGGGGGCAAGGGGGGAGGGGAGAGAGAGAAAGAGAGAGAGAGAGAGAGAGAGAGAGAGAGAGAGAGATTTTTTTCTAATTTTTCTTGGGGAAAATTCGATTTTTTTTCCCAAAAAAATTTATCTTGGGGGCCTCTTTTTTTTTTGAAGATACCCAAAATTAAAGAAAATTACAGAAAAAATCCAAAAAAATCCAAAAAAAAAGCCCAAAACAAAATCCAAAAAAATTGTGAAAATTTCTCAGGAAATATCCTACAGGTGTATACCAATTCCTCCCTCAAAACCACAAAGAGCTTCTTTTATTCCTCCAATTTGGTAAGAAAATGACATTTGAAATGATGAAAAAATACTGGAAAATTTCTAAAAATGCTTTAAAAATTCCCAAAAAAAATCCAAACAATGTACTTATGTCAAGGACTATGAAAGGGTTGCCAAATTGCTAAGAACGTAAAGAGCAAGCAAGAAAAAGGATAAAAACTACTAAAACTTGAGCAAAATGAAATGAGAGGGCTATGTACAACCTGGACAGATTTTGAAGTTCCAGGTGATCCATACTTCTTCAAGTGTGTTGATGATAGGCCTTGAGCCTTGATATGTTTACGAGTGGCAAAGCCTCTCCTTTTAGCGTCTCTAACTCCACAGCACCCCAATTCAGCATTGTTTTAACTCGATAAGGTCTTCCCAGTGTGGAAGCCATTTTCCTCGCACTTGTGTTTAAATATGAGGTCTATGGAGAAGAACTAACATGCCTGGCTCTATGTTGTTGTTCCACAGATTTTGATCATGTGCCTCCTTCCTCTTCATCTGAGTCTCTATCAATTGTTTTGTTGCTAGTAGACGTATCTCCTCCACTTTATGCAGTGCTCCAAGCCTCTGAGAGACACCACAATCTTTCTTTCCCTACATGAATGCTACTTTAGGTGATCCATGTAAAAATTCAAAGGGTTCAATTGGCCATATCCCATAAACCAGTTGGAATGGAGAATATCCAGTGGCCTCTTTATCAGCTAACCTGTATGCCCATAGGGTACCTTGATAAGCAATGCCCCAGGAAGTGGGTTGTAACATACATTCCTTCCTTAACATGGCAATTAATACCTTATTATTTGATTCAGCCTGTCCATTAGCTCTTGGATAGTAGGCACAAGAGGTCCTATGTAGAATTTGTTAAACATGCATTGCCATCATAGGCGCGTTTAAGCTCTTTTCGGGTTCTTGGGAGTGGAAGGGGTCTGTTAATCAGAGGCCCTATTACTTAATTTTCCCAATCAACACATTTACTTCGTAGTACTTTAACACTCAAAACTCTGCATACAAATTACTATCAATCCTCTGGTTCGTTTTCTCACAGTCTTACTGTCTGTACTCAGACTATTGCTAGTTCTTCCACAACCTTACCGATTACACTCCGATTGATACGTTCTCAATACACAGCGCCGAAGCTATTCATTACCATTATACAGACTTACGTTTTCTAACTTAAAGGAAGTGTGCCCAAACACAAGCTAATGTAATCAATAGAGACAAGAATAGTAATACTCAGATTTCTCAACACCGCACTACGACAACTTCACAGAATGCAATCGCCCAGACAACCAGTCTGGTGATCCTCCTGATCATTACCGAAGCGTCCTTTCATTAGATTATAAATAGATACAACTCTACACAACGACCTTTCGGTTCGTGCAGAATATGAAAAGAAAAAGATTTACAATTGCCAATCCGGCAGCTTACACTGGCACGCACGGTGGACTTGAACCCGCAAGTTTACAAAATTTATGGCTCTTCTACTATACCCTGAATATACATTGTTCGGGCTAACTTAAATGTTCTGGCAATTTTCTGCTTCAGCGAGTCCAATATCTTTTTTAGGGTCTCCGGTTCTACGAGCTGAGCATCCGTTCTAACTGAACTTGCCGCAATTACTTGACTCATCAAAATTTCAGCTTGTGTCTGCAAAAAGGCCTCTTGCAAGTAAAAATCGTTTGCAAGGGTTGCGTCACGGCTCAACTTCATGTCTTGAATTTGTTTATCAATTCTAGATAATTGTTCTGCTTGACAACCAAGCTGCTTTTCTCTTCTTTCCAGTTCGTGTGATTGATACTGAATGGTCTGGTAATAGGCATCTCGTTCCCTTCGAATCGCTGGAACCTCTTTCTGGAGTTGAGCGATTAACGTCATCTACGTTTTAAGCGCTTCAAACAGGTTTGCATTTGCGAACTGAAGCTCTATATTGGTTTGCTTTATTAAATTTGTCATTTCGTGTCCTTTTTGCACTGCTTCATCCAACTATACTCTAGTTTCTTCCAACAAGTTTCCCAGTGCTACATGAGTATCCTCTCTATCTTGGGCTAACTGTTTTAGCTGTATAATTTCTACATCAGCAACACACAATAAATCATCTTTAGCTTGTATCTCAGCTAACGCAGCATCTCTTTGGCTGATTAATGATTCCTATTCAGCAAGTCGAGCCTGGAGTTGTTGAATCTGTTCGTGCAGAGCATGATTTTTTGCTTTTACTGCATCCGCTTCTTCTTGTAATGGAATAATATCTGCTTCCAATACATCCACTTTGTGTTGTAATTCGTGGTGGATATTGTCAGTAACTTCCTTCACCTGTTTTGGTAGTTGCTGCGACAGTTGGATCAACATATGAACCATGGATGCTAGCTCAGTAAACATAGGTATTGAAGGAAACTGAAGAGGAGGATGTGGTTGAGATGAAGAAGCTGTCAAGAGTTGATGGGAAGAGGGTGGAGAATAGTTAGGTGAAGAGGAGGAAGAATCCGGTGCTTCAGGGACAATAGGTAAAATAGGTTCAATGGGCTTATTTGGAGGCATGGGTGGAGGAGTGGGTAGCAGAGTGTTAGCCACCAACAATTTTTCGGTAGGTTGCTGCATGGTTGCTTCAGTGCTGGTACTGATAGACTCCACCAGAGCGATTATTTCATCGAGCATGCCCGCAAAAAGATCTTGCACTTCTTCTTGGGATTGGTGTTGAGACTCCTGTCGAGAAGAATCTGCATTAGAAGCAGTGGTGGAAACACTGTGTTCCTGTTGGTTATCCTGAGAAGATTGTCCAGAAGAGTCAATATGGATTGAAGTAGCGGTGTCGTGAAAGGTTTCTTCTTAATGTCCTTCTTCTTTATTTCCAACGATGGAACCTTGTTCTTGACTTTCAAAGGTGCTTATCTTTCTGCGTTTTCGGCGGAGAAGTTGGAAGATATCTTCATCATCATCTTCGGTATCTTCAAGTATTTGTGCAGATTCCTCATGGTATAGGATGGGAGCATTTGGAGGCGGTTGCACTGCTTGGAGGGCCAGAAACAAAAAAGTAAGGATGTGGGGAAGACGTGATCGTGGGAGATCACCTTTGTTAACGTGCTTAATGACCGTAACGCATTCACGGTGAATGCACCGGAAATAGTAAGAAACAAAATTGACAGGCTCTCTAGCAGCCATGTCAATCATCGAGTAGAACGGGCGAGAAATCCCGTAAGTGCGTCTCTGTAAGTTCAATATGGCTACTAAAAATTGAAGGGCAGTCCGTTCAGGATCAGGGCGACAGAGTATGGCATACTCATTCGAAGAGTGCCTAGGGAACAATTCAATCATAGTAGCGATCAGAAGGTTAGGACCATTCTCTCGTCCTTCCAGAGGAAGTCAGAAAGCGACAGCAAATGACTGTTAGGTGATTACGACACGAGATGGGAAACACGTAATAGGCCAACTCTGCTCCGTAGCAGATGTGGCGGCAATAGCAGCGATAATTTGAGCATAATATGGATGACACTCCATTGAATGCCAGGGCAATTTAGCAAAGTTGGACAAACCTCGGACACGCAAGAATTCACTCATGTCTTGAGGGAGTCCATCACAGAAGGTAGCAAAATTTGCTAAAGCTTCCATGATTCGCACGCGAAGTAGCACGAATACACAGTGATTACAGAAAGCACAAAGCACACAAAACACACAGACACAACAGCGATTAACAGCGAAAAGAAGAAGATTAAGTAGAAACTTGGCAACAGGAGGCGGTCAAAAATGCTAATCATCGTGTGGTGTTGAGATGATAACCTTCATAACTATGGCGTGCATGCATGTGCAGAATCGATAATGTAGGACGGTTGTTGATCATAATTAGATATCAAAACGAGGATATTTACAGACTTATTTAATAAATCATGCAAAAACAAAAAAGAAAGTAAATAACACACGAAAAAACGAAGAACACATCAGCGAGAATCAGGTGCTTGGTGATACGACTGCAACTTTGAACCATTGATCACTTTAGGAAGAGGAACTCCGGTCAATGTAGTCAACCAAAAAGTAGCTGGGCCCACTTGTTCACTAATCCGGTAAGGGCCAAACCACCGTAATTTGAATTTTCCAGCCGCACGATTTGATTTAGCATTATAAAATAACATAAGCTATCCCACCGAAAAAACTGGAGTTTTTGAGATATCTATCATGGGTACAAGCTTGCCGAAACTGAACTTCTTGAAGAACTAGTAAACTTTCCCAGCGATGTTCATCCAAGTCTCTGAGTGCTTCCAACCGAAATGGCAAAGAGTCTTCAGGTAACAATTTCTGAGAGATGGCTACGCGTAAACTGGGTACTACAAGTTCCATTGGTGCAATTGCTTCCAGCCCATAAGCAAGCTTGAAAGGAGTCAGTCCGGTTGCTACTTTGTATGTAGTCCGTTATGCCCATAATATTGCAGGTAGTAACTGATCCCATCTTTCTGGTGATTCCACAATCAGTTTACGAAGCATAGTCAACAATGTTTTGTTTGTACTCTCAACTAAGCCATTAGCACGAGGATAATACGGTGAACTGAATTTATGCAGAATCTGAAAAGTGTGTGTGAGCGCTCGCATTAAATTATTAGCAAAGTGTGTTCCTTGGTCTGTCACAAGCTCTAGAGGTAATCCATAACGTGGGAAAACGTCCTTCATCAGACATTTTGCCACCGAAATAGCTGTGGTGGACCGTAAGGCCCAAGCTTCTGCCCATCTGGTAGCATAATTTGTACATGTTAGAATGTATCGATTGTTGCTAAGGATTGCTGAAGGTGTGATTGGTCCAATAAAATCAAGACCCCATTTCTGAAAAGGTTCTAAAGGTAATACAGGTTGTAGAGGGAAGAAGTGCCGTTGTAAAGGTTGTCCAGATCGCTAACAAGTGTCACACTGCTGCACAAATGAGCTTTAGCTTAGTCTCCCTGCATCTCTTAAAAACATTCTACAACTGTCGCAAGTGATGGTCCAAGCAATTTAAAGGGGTCTCATTGTGAGAACTTGAAATGAAGAGAAGTCATCCATGAAAATTCTAAGTGTTTCCAACAATAAGGGACCAAAAATGAGGTTGACAATTCCGTTAAAGGTGGCTGGAGCATTTCGAAGTCCAAATGGCATTTTTACATACACATATGTTCCCCAAGGTGTGATAAAAGCAGTATTTTCACGATCCTCTGGGTGTATGGATATTTGATTATAGCCACTAAAACCATCCATAAAGCTATATAATGCATGTCCAGCCACTTCTTCAATGACATGCTCTGCAAATGGCATGGGGAATCCATCTGGAATGGTCACCTTATTGAGTGCTCTAAAGTCAACACGAATTCTGATTTTGTTAGTGTTCTTCTTTGGTACTATAACCATAGGTGACAACCATTCTGAGTGTTCCACAAGAATGGTGATTCCTGCATCCTCCATCTTTTGTATCTCCACATAAACAGCCTCAACATATTTTGGGTTAAGTCTATAACTCTTTCCTCTTATTGGTTTGGCTCCATCAACCAGAGGGATTCTATGCTCTCCATAATTGGCAGGCACTCCTTCTAAGTCTTTATAATGCCAAGCAAAAACATCTGCATAGTGGGTCAAGAAGGATTTTACCTTTTCAAGGAGCCCTGGGTGGCTCCACAACCAAGTGGCCACCAAAACTGGACGATTATTGTCCTGAGTGCCTAATTGTATTTCTTTGACAGGGTTTCTCTCTACCATAGTATCTTCGTGCTTATCTCCAACCTTGTTTTCTTCCACTAGCTTTTCTTGCATTGTTTCATAAGCAGGGGTATTTTGGATCTCAATGCATTCTTCCTTGTCCTGCATCCATCCTGCAGGGATTTCTTGAATTGGGGAAGAACATTCTTCACTAGTATGTTTTACCTTGTCTTTAGCTTTAGTAACTTCCTTCTCTATTGTTGTTACATCCTCCTCCAAGTTGTATTTGAGGGGTGTCTTCCTGCCCCTTTTGTGGTCTGTGATGGGCTCTCCCAATCCATCAACCTGAACTTTCTCTTGATTTTCATCATAACCTTCAGCTGTGCCAGAATTACTAAGAAAAAATCCAAAACAAGAGGAAGAATTGCCTGCTTGGAGCCAGTTTAGAATATCCTCTTCTTCCTCAAAATCTATTTGGGGTTGGTCCTCTATTTCTGGTTCCATGCAAATGCCAACTGTTTGCATCATGCTCGTGTTCCCTTGATTATCTGGGCCCTCCTCTAAATGTATATGTGTTAGCTCTTGCCCTTTATTTTGAACCCACATGGTGTCTTTACCCCAATCATGGATGACACTTGCATGCCTCAGCCATGGTCTTCCAATTAAGAGGGGAAATCCTCCTTCAACATGGGGCAGTCTTAAAACCACAAAATCCAGACTGAATTACCTTGTACTTCAAGTGGAACTTTTGGGATCACTCCCAAGGGCCTTACTTTGCTTTCATCCGCCAAAGTAACAGTCAAATTTGCAGGCCTTGAAGGGTGGAGTCCAATCTTTTCCATTGTATGTTCAAGCATCAAGTTAATGCCAGAAACACCATCCACAATAACTCCTTGAAACTCATGACCCTTGATAGATATTGTCAGCCGAGGACTCTTATAATCTGTAAGGGGTGTTTCCCCTACAATTTTACCTTTATGCATAACAGCAGTCTTTGCCACCAAACTTGTGGTGGAAGCCTCATCAATTATCTGCAAGAGTTCTGACCTGAATTCTTTATTAAATAAAAAATACTAACCTCCTTTTTCATGGACTTGAGTAGTTTTGAAGCCTCTAATTCCTTAAGAGCATGGGTGCCAATCGACTTATCAAAATCCTCATGAGCCCAGTTGAATGCATGCCCAATGGCATCACTAGTACATAAGAGATCTCATTTTTGCCTTCTATCTGCACATGTGGTGGCCTTGTCTGCAGATGTCTCTTTGTCTTTGTTCAATCCATTAATTCTTGATTCTTGAACTATATCTACTTGAGCCTTTCCCTTGTTTCTTGTTTGCACTGTAAAAGATTGAATTTCTTCTAATTGCACCACCCTAGTAGATGGTGATGGCCCATTGACTTGATCTAACATTTCTTCTTTATGCACAAAAATCATTTGAATGTGGGGCCCAGATGAAGAGGCATTATTCTTAGGACAACAATTTGTATAGTAGTCTCTGGCC